>CAWVQO010000169.1:0-524755 GCA_963932275.1 Andrena praecox
GACATTTCCGACGACTATAGAGTCGTCCCCACGACACCGGTCCAAAGTTGGCCAGCCGCCGACATGTCCGACGACTATAGGGTCGTCCCCACGACCCCGGGACTAGATTGGCCCGCCACCGTCATGTCCAACGACTATAGGGTCGTCCCCACAACCACGGGCCAAAGTTGGCCAGCCGCCGACATGTACGACGACTATAGGGTCGTCCCCACGACCCCGGGCCAATGTTGGCAAGCCGCCGAAATGTCCGACGACTATAGGGTCGTCCCCACGACCCCGGGACTAGGTTGGCCAGCCGCCGACATGTCTGACGACTATAGGGTCGTCCCGACGACCCCGGGCCAATGTTGGCCAATCGCCAACATGTCCGACTACTATAGGGTCGTCCCGAGGACCTCGGGTCTAGATTGGCCCGCTACCGTCATGTCCGGAGACTATAGGGTCGTCCCCACGACCCCGGGACTAGATTGGCCCGCCACCGTCATGTCCGACGACAATAGGGTCGTCCCCACGACCCCGGGTCCAGGTTGGCCAGCCGCCGACATTTCCGACGACTGTAGGGTCGTCCCCACGACCCCGGGACTAGATTGGCCCGCCACCGTCAAGTCCGACGACTATAGGGTCGTCCCCACGACCCCGGGTCCAGGTTGGCCAGCCGCCGACATTTCCGACGACTGTAGGTTCGTCCCCACGACCCCGGGTCCAGGTTGGCCAGCCGCCGACATTTCCGACGACTATAGGGTCGTCCCCACGACCCCGGGACTAGGTTGGCCAGCCGCCGACATGACCGACGACTATAGGGTCGTCCCGACGACCCCGGGCCAATGTTGGCCAATCGCCAACATGTCCGACGACTATAGGGTCGTCCCTACGACCCCGGGACTAGATTGGCCCGCCACCGCCATGTCCAACGATTATAGGGTCGTCCCCACGACCCCGGGTCCAGGTTGGCCAGCCGCCGACATTTCCGACGACTATAGGGTCGTCCTCACGACCCCGGGACTAGGTTGGCCAGCCGCCGACATGTCCGACGACTATAAGGTCGTCCCGACGAACCCGGGCCAATGTTGGCCAATCGCCAACATGTCCGACGACTATAGGGTCGTCCCTACGACCCCGGGACTAGATTGGCCCGCCACCGTCATGTCCGACGACTATAGGGTCGTCCCCACGACCCCGGGTCCAGGTTGGCCAGCCGCCGACATTTCCGACGACTATAGGGTCGTCCCCACGACCCCGGGACTAGGTTGGCCAGCCGCCGACATGTCCGACGACTATAAGGTCGTCCCGACGAACCCGGGCCAATGTTGGCCAATCGCCAACATGTCCGACGACTATAGGGTCGTCCCTACGACCCCGGGACTAGATTGGCCCGCCACCGACATGTCCGACGACTATAGGGTCGTCCCCACGACCCCGGGACTAGATTGGCCCGCCACCGTCATATCCAACGATTATAGGGTCGTCCCCACGACCCCGGGTCTAGGTTGGCCAGCCGCCGACATGTCCGACGACTATAGAGTCGTCCCCACGACACCGGGCCAAAGTTGGACAGCCGCCAACATGTCCGACTACTATAGGGTCGTCCCCAGGACCTCGGGTCTAGATTGGCCCGCTACCGTCATGTCCGAAGACTATAGGGTCGTCCCCACGACCACGGGACTAGATTGGCCCGCCACCGCCATGTCCGACGACAATAGGGTCGTCCCCACGACCCCGGGTCTAGGTTGGCCAGCCACCGACATGTCCGACGACAATCGGATCGTCCCCACGACCCCGGGACTAGATTGGCCCGCCACCGTCATGTCCAACGATTATAGGGTCGTCCCCACGACCCCGGGTCCAGGTTGGCCAGCCGCCGACATTTCCGACGACTATAGAGTCGTCCCCACGACACCGGGCCAAAGTTGGCCAGCCGCCGACATGTCCGACGACTATAGGGTCGTCCCCACGACCCCGGGCCAAAGTTGGCCAGCCGCCGACATGTCCGACGACTATAGGGTCGTCCCCACGACCCCGAGACTAGATTGGCCCGCCACCGTCATGTCCGACGACAATAGGGTCGTCCCCACGACCTCGGGTCCAGGTTGGCCAGCCGCCGACATTTCCGACGACTATAGAGTCGTCCCCACGACACCGGTCCAAAGTTGGCCAGCCGCCGACATGTCCGACGACTATAGGGTCGTCCCCACGACCCCGGGACTAGATTGGCCCGCCACCGTCATGTCCAACGACTATAGGGTCGTCCCCACAACCACGGGCCAAAGTTGGCCAGCCGCCGACATGTACGACGACTATAGGGTCGTCCCCACGACCCCGGGCCAATGTTGGCAAGCCGCCGAAATGTCCGACGACTATAGGGTCGTCCCCACGACCCCGGGACTAGGTTGGCCAGCCGCCGACATGTCTGACGACTATAGGGTCGTCCCGACGACCCCGGGCCAATGTTGGCCAATCGCCAACATGTCCGACTACTATAGGGTCGTCCCGAGGACCTCGGGTCTAGATTGGCCCGCTACCGTCATGTCCGGAGACTATAGGGTCGTCCCCACGACCCCGGGACTAGATTGGCCCGCCACCGTCATGTCCGACGACAATAGGGTCGTCCCCACGACCCCGGGTCCAGGTTGGCCAGCCGCCGACATTTCCGACGACTGTAGGGTCGTCCCCACGACCCCGGGACTAGATTGGCCCGCCACCGTCAAGTCCGACGACTATAGGGTCGTCCCCACGACCCCGGGTCCAGGTTGGCCAGCCGCCGACATTTCCGACGACTGTAGGTTCGTCCCCACGACCCCGGGACTAGATTGGCCCGCCACCGTCAAGTCCGACGACTATAGGGTCGTCCCCACGACCTCGGGACTAGGTTGGCCAGCCGCCGACATGTCCGACGACTATAGGGTCGTCCCCACGACCCCGGGCCAATGTTGGCCAATCGCCGATATGTCCGACGACTATAGGGTCGTCCCTACGACCCCGGGACTAGATTGGCCCGCCACCGTCATGTCCAACGACTATAGGGTCGTCCCCACGACCACGGGCCAAAGTTGGCATGCCGCCGACATGTCCGACGACTATTGGATCGTCCCCACGACCACGGGCCAATGTTGGCCAGCCGCCGACATGTCCGACGACTATAGGGTCGTCCCCACGACCCCGGGAATAGATTGGCCCGCCACCGTCATGTCCGACGACAATAGGGTCGTCCCCACGACCCCGGGACAAGCTTGGCCCGCCGCCGACTTGTCCGACGACTATAGGGTCGTCCCCACGACACCGGGACTAGATTGGCCCGCCACCGTCATGTCCGACGACAATAGGGTCGTCCCCACGACTCCGGATCTAGGTTGGCCAGCCGCCGACATGTCCGACGACAATCGGATCGTCCCCACGACCACGCGCCAAAGTTGGCCAGCCGCCGACATGTCCGACGACTATTGGATCGTCCCCACGACCACGGTGCCAAAGTTGGCCAGCCGCCGACATGTCCGACGACAATCGGAGCGTCCCCACGACCACGCGCCAAAGTTGGCCAGCCGCCGACATGTCCGACGACTATAGGGTCGTCCCCACGACACCGGGCCAAAGTTGGCCAGCCGCCGACATGTCCGACGACTATAGGGTCGTCCCCACGACCCCGGGACTAGATTGGCCCGCCACCGTCATGTCCGACGATTATAGGGTCGTCCCCACGACCGCGAGACTAGATTGGCCCGCCACCGTCATGACCGACGACAATAGGGTCGGCCCCACGACCCCGGGTCCAGGTTGGCCAGCCGCCGACATTTCCGACGACTATAGAGTCGTCCCCACGACACCGGGCCAAAGTTGGCCAGCCGCCGACATGTCCGACGACTATAGGGTCGTCCCCACGACCCCGGGCCAAAGTTGGCCAGCCGCCGACATGTCCGACGACTATAGGGTCGTCCCCACGACCCCGGGACTAGATTGGCCCGCCACCGTCATGTCCAACGACAATCGGATCGTCCCCACGACCACGCGCCAAAGTTGGCCAGCCGCCGACATGTCCGACGACTATTGGATCGTCCCCACGACCACGGTGCCAAAGTTGGCCAGCCGCCGACATGTCCGACGACAATCGGATCGTCCCCACGACCACGCGCCAAAGTTGGCCAGCCGCCGACATGTCCGACGACTATAGGGTCGTCCCCACGACACCGGGCCAAAGTTGGCCAGCCGCCGACATGTCCGACGACCATAGGGTCGTCCCCACGACCCCGGGCCAAAGTTGGACAGCCGCCGACTTGTCCGACGACTATAGGGTCGTCCCCACGACCACGGGCCAAAGTTGGCCAGCCGCCGGCTTGTCCGACGAATATAGGGTCGTCCCCACGACCCCGGGACTAGGTGGGCCCGCCGCCGACTTGTCCGACGACTATAGGGTCGTCCCCACGACCACGGGCCAAAGTTGGCCTGCCGCCGACATATCCGACGACTATAGGGTCGTCCCCACGACCCCGGGCCAAAGTTGGCCAGCCGCCGACATGTCCGACGACTATAGGGTCGTCCCCACGACCCCGGGACAAGGTTGGCCCGCCGCCAACATGTCCGACGACTATAGGGTCGTCCCCACGACCCCGGGCCAAAGATGTCCAGCCGCCGTCTTGTCCGAGGACTATAGGGTCTTACCCACGACCCCGGGACTAGATTGGCCCGCCACCGTCATGTCCAACGACTATAGGGTCGTCCCCACAACCACGGGCCAAAGTTGACCAGCCGCCGACATTTCCGACGACTATAGAGTCATCCCCACGACACCGGGCCAAAGTTGGCCAGCCACCGACATGTCCGATGACTGTAGGGTCGTCCCCACGACCCCGGCACAAGGTTGGCCCGCCGCCGACTTGTCCGACGACTATAGGGCCGTACCCACGACCCCGGGACTAGGCTGACAAGCCGCCAACATGTCCGACGACTATAGGGTCGTCCCCACGACCCCGGGCCAAAGTTGGCCAGCCGCCGAAATGTCCGACGACTATAGGGTCGTCCCCACGACCCCGGGAATAGATTGGCCCGCCACCGTCATGTCTGACGACTATAGGGTCGTCCCCACGACCCCGGGCCAAATTTGGCATGCCGCCGAAATGTCCGACGATTGTAGGGTCGTACCCACGACCCCGGGACTAGGCTGACAAGCCGCCAACATGTCCGACGACTATAGGGTCGTCCCCACGACCCCGGGCCAAAGTTGGCCAGCCGCCGAAATGTCCGACGACTATAGGGTCGTCCCCACGACCCCGGGACTAGATTGGCCCGCCACTGTCATGTCCGACGACTATAGGGTCGTCCCCACGACCCCGGGCCAAAGTTGGCAAGCCGCCGAAATGTCCGACGACTGTAGGGTCGTACCCACGACCCCGGGACTAGGCTGACAAGCCGCCAACATGTCCGACGACTATAGGGTCGTCCCCACGACCCCGGGCCAAAGTTGGCAAGCCGCCGAAATGTCCGACGACTGTAGGGTCGTCCCCACGACCCCGGGACTAGATTGGCCCGCCACCGTCAAGTCCGACGACTATAGGGTCGTCCCCAGGACCTCGGGACTAGATTGGCCCGCCACCGTCAAGTCCGACGACCATAGGGTCGTCCCCACGACCCCGGGCCAAAGTTGGACAGCCGCCGACTTGTCCGACGACTATAGGGTCGTCCCCACGACCACGGGCCAAAATTGGCCAGCCGCCGAAATGTCCGACGACTATAGGGTCGTCCCCACGACCACGGGCCAAAGTTGGCCAGCCGCCGGCTTGTCCGACGAATATAGGGTCGTCCCCACGACCCCGGGACTAGGCTGACAAGCCGCCAACATGTCCGACGACTATAGGGTCGTCCCCACGACCCCGGGCCAAAGTTGGCAAGCCGCCGAAATGTCCGACGACTGTAGGGTCGTCCCCACGACCCCGGGACTAGATTGGCCCGCCACCGTCATGTCCGACGACAATAGGGTCGTCCCCACGACCCCGGGTCCAGGTTGGCCAGCCGCCGACATTTCCGACGACTGTAGGTTCGTCCCCACGACCACGCGCCAAAGTTGGCCAGCCGCCGACTTGTCCGACGACTATAGGGTCGTCCCCACGACCCCGGGTCCAGGTTGGCCAGCCGCCGACATTTCCGACGACTATAGGGTCGTCCCCACGACCCCGGGACTAGATTGGCCCGCCACCGTCATGTCCAACGATTATAGGGTCGTCCCCACGACCCCGGGTCTAGGTTGGCCAGCCGCCGACATGTCCGACGACTATAGAGTCGTCCCCACGACACCGGGCCAAAGTTGGACAGCCGCCGACATGTCCGACTACAATAGGGTCGTCCCCAGGACCTCGGGTCTAGATTGGCCCGCTACCGTCATGTCCGAAGACTATAGGGTCGTCCCCACGACCACGGGACTAGATTGGCCCGCCACCGCCATGTCCGACGACAATAGGGTCGTCCCCACGACCCCGGGTCTAGGTTGGCCAGCCGCAGACATGTCCGACGACAATCGGATCGTCCCCACGACCACGCGCCAAAGTTGGCCAGCCGCCGACATGTCCGACGACTATTGGATCGTCCCCACGACCACGGGCCAAAGTTTGCCAGCCGCCGACATGTCCGACGATAATCGGATCGTCCCCACGACCACGCGCCAAAGTTGGCCAGCCGCCGACATGTCCGACGACTATAGGGTCGTCCCCACGACCCCGGGCCAATGTTGGCCAATCGCCGACATGTCTAACGACTATAGGGTCGTCCCTACGACCCCGGGACTAGATTAGCCCGCCACCGTCATGTCCAACAACTATAGGGTCGTCCCCACGACCACGGGCCAAAGTTGGCATGCCGCCGAAATGTCCGACGACAATAGGGTCGTCCCCACGACACCGGGCCAAAGTTGGCCAGCCGCCGACATGTCCGACGACTATAGGGTCGTCCCCACGACCCCGGGACTAGATTGGCCCGCCACCGTCATGTCCGACGATTATAGGGTCGTCCCCACGACCCCGGGCCAATGTTGGCCAATCGCCGACATGTCCGACGACTATAGGGTCGTCCCTACGACCCCGGGACTAGATTAGCCCGCCACCGTCATGTCCAACAACTATAGGGTCGTCCCCACGACCCCGGGCCAAAGTTGGCATGCCGCCGAAATGTCCGACGACTATAGGGTCGTCCCCACGACACCGGGCCAAAGTTGGCCCGCCACCGTCATGTCCAACGACTATAGGGTCGTCCCCACGACCCCGGGCCAAAGTTGGCCAGCCGCCGACATGTCCGACGACTATAGGGTCGTCCCCACGACCCCGAGACTAGATTGGCCCGCCACCGTCATGTCCGACGACAATAGGGTCGTCCCCACGATCTCGGGTCCAGGTTGGCCAGCCGCCGACATTTCCGACGACTATAGAGTCGTCCCCACGACACCGGTCCAAAGTTGGCCAGCCGCCGACATGTCCGACGACTATAGGGTCGTCCCCACGACCCCGGGACTAGATTGGCCCGCCACCGTCATGTCCGACGACAATAGGGTCGTCCCCACGACCCCGGGTCCAGGTTGGCCAGCCGCCGACATTTCCGACGACTGTAGGGTCGTCCCCACGACCCCGGGACTAGATTGGCCCGCCACCGTCAAGTCCGACGACTATAGGGTCGTCCCCACGACCCCGGGTCCAGGTTGGCCAGCCGCGGACATTTCCGACGACTGTAGGTTCGTCCGCACGACCCCGGGACTAGATTGGCCCGCCACCGTCAAGTCCGACGACTATAGGGTCGTCCCCACGACCTCGGGACTAGGTTGGCCAGCCGCCGACATGTCCGACGACTATAGGGTCGTCCCCACGACCCCGAGACTAGATTGGCCCGCCACCGTCATGTCCGACGACAATAGGGTCGTCCCCACGACCTCGGGTCCAGGTTGGCCAGCCGCCGACATTTCCGACGACTATAGAGTCGTCCCCACGACCCCGGGACTAGATTGGCCCGCCACCGTCATGTCCGACGAAAATAGGGTCGTCCCCACGACCCCGGGTCCAGGTTGGCCAGCCGCCGACATTTCCGACGACTGTAGGTTCGTCCCCACGACCACGCGCCAAAGTTGGCCAGCCGCCGACTTGTCCGACGACTATAGGGTCGTCCCCACGACCCCGGGTCCAGGTTGGCCAGCCGCCGACATTTCCGACGACTATAGGGTCGTCCCCACGACCCCGGGACTAGATTGGCCCGCCACCGTCATGTCCAACGATTATAGGGTCGTCCCCACGACCCCGGGTCTAGGTTGGCCAGCCGCCGACATGTCCGACGACTATAGAGTCGTCCCCACGACACCGGGCCAAAGTTGGACAGCCGCCGACATGTCCGACTACAATAGGGTCGTCCCCAGGACCTCGGGTCTAGATTGGCCCGCTACCGTCATGTCCGAAGACTATAGGGTCGTCCCCACGACCACGGGACTAGATTGGCCCGCCACCGCCATGTCCGACGACAATAGGGTCGTCCCCACGACCCCGGGTCTAGGTTGGCCAGCCGCAGACATGTCCGACGACAATCGGATCGTCCCCACGACCACGCGCCAAAGTTGGCCAGCCGCCGACATGTCCGACGACTATTGGATCGTCCCCACGACCACGGGCCAAAGTTTGCCAGCCGCCGACATGTCCGACGATAATCGGATCGTCCCCACGACCACGCGCCAAAGTTGGCCAGCCGCCGACATGTCCGACGTCTATAGGGTCGTCCCCACGACCCCGGGACTAGATTGGCCCGCCACCGTCATGTCCGACGATTATAGGGTCGTCCCCACGACCCCGGGCCAATGTTGGCCAATCGCCGACATGTCCGACGACTATAGGGTCGTCCCTACGACCCCGGGACTAGATTAGCCCGCCACCGTCATGTCCAACAACTATAGGGTCGTCCCCACGACCCCGGGCCAAAGTTGGCATGCCGCCGAAATGTCCGACGACTATAGGGTCGTCCCCACGACACCGGGCCAAAGTTGGCCCGCCACCGTCATGTCCAACGACTATAGGGTCGTCCCCACGACCACGGGCCAAAGTTGGCATGCCGCCGACATGTCCGACGACTATAGGGTCGTCCCCACGACCCCGGGCCAATGTTGGCCAGCCGCCGAAATGTCCGACGACTATAGGGTCGTCCCCACGACCCCGGGACTAGGTTGGCCAGCCGCCGACATGTCTGACGACTATAGGGTCGTCCCGACGACCCCGGGCCAATGTTGGCCAATCGCCAACATGTCCGACTACTATAGGGTCGTCCCGAGGACCTCGGGTCTAGATTGGCCCGCTACCGTCATGTCCGGAGACTATAGGGTCGTCCCCACGACCCCGGGACTAGATTGGCCCGCCACCGTCATGTCCGACGACAATAGGGTCGTCCCCACGACCCCGGGTCCAGGTTGGCCA
This sequence comes from Andrena praecox, assembly GCA_963932275.1. Classification (NCBI taxonomy): domain Eukaryota; kingdom Metazoa; phylum Arthropoda; class Insecta; order Hymenoptera; family Andrenidae; genus Andrena; species Andrena praecox. Next base: position 9,417 of record CAWVQO010000169.1, read on the forward strand.
GCCGCCGACATTTCCGACGACTGTAGGGTCGTCCCCACGACCCCGGGACTAGATTGGCCCGCCACCGTCAAGTCCGACGACTATAGGGTCGTCCCCACGACCCCGGGTCCAGGTTGGCCAGCCGCCGACATTTCCGACGACTGTAGGTTCGTCCCCACGACCCCGGGACTAGATTGGCCCGCCACCGTCAAGTCCGACGACTATAGGGTCGTCCCCACGACCTCGGGACTAGGTTGGCCAGCCGCCGACTTGTCCGACGACTATAGGGTCGTCCCCACGACACCGGGACTAGATTGGCCCGCCACCGTCATGTCCGACGACAATAGGGTCGTCCCCACGACCCCGGATCTAGGTTGGCCAGCCGCCGACATGTCCGACGACAATCGGATCGTCCCCACGACCACGCGCCAAAGTTGGCCAGCCGCCGACATGTCCGACGACTATTGGATCGTCCCCACGACCACGGTGCCAAAGTTGGCCAGCCGCCGACATGTCCGACGACAATCGGATCGTCCCCACGACCACGCGCCAAAGTTGGCCAGCCGCCGACATGTCCGACGACTATAGGGTCGTCCCCACGACACCGGGCCAAAGTTGGCCAGCCGCCGACATGTCCGACGACTATAGGGTCGTCCCCACGACCCCGGGACTAGATTGGCCCGCCACCGTCATGTCCAACGATTATAGGGTCGTCCCCACGACCCCGGGTCTAGGTTGGCCAGCCGCCGACATGTCCAACGACTATAGGGTCGTCCCCACAACCACGGGCCAAAGTTGGCCAGCCGCCGACATGTCCGACGACTATAGGGTCGTCCCCACGACTCCGGGCCAAAGTTGGCAAGCCGCCGAAATGTCCGACGACTATAGGGTCGTCCCCACGACCCCGGGACTAGGTTGGCCAGCCGCCGACATGTCCGACGACTATAGGGTCGTCCCGACGACCCCGGGCCAATGTTGGCCAATCGCCAACATGTCCGACGACTATAGGGTCGTCCCTACGACCCCGGGCCTAGATTGGCCCGCCACCGTCATGTCCAACGATTATAGGGTCGTCCCCACGACCCCGGGTCTAGGTTGGCCAGCCGCCGACATGTCCAACGACTATAGGGTCGTCCCCACAACCACGGGCCAAAGTTGGCCAGCCGCCGACATGTCCGACGACTATAGGGTCGTCCCCACGACCCCGGGCCAAAGTTGGCAAGCCGCCGAAATGTCCGACGACTATAGGGTCGTCCCCACGACCCCGGGACTAGGTTGGCCAGCCGCCGACATGTCCGACGACTATAGGGTCGTCCCGACGACCCCGGGCCAATGTTGGCCAATCGCCAACATGTCCGACGACTATAGGGTCGTCCCTACGACCCCGGGCCTAGATTGGCCCGCCACCGTCATGTCCAACGATTATAGGGTCGTCCCCACGACCCCGGGACTAGATTGGCCCGCCACCGTCATGTCCGACGATTATAGGGTCGTCCCCACGACCCCGGGACAAGCTTGGCCCGCCGCCGACTTGTCCGACGACTATAGGGTTGTCCCCACGACCCCGGGACTAGATTGGCCCGCCACCGTCATGTCCAACGATTATAGGGTCGTCCCCACGACCCCGGGTCTAGGTTGGCCAGCCGCCGACATGTCCGACGACTATAGAGTCGTCCCCACGACACCGGGCCAAAGTTGGACAGCCGCCGACACGTCCGACTACTATAGGGTCGTCCCCAGGACCTCGGGTCTAGATTGGCCCGCTACCGTCATGTCCGAAGACTATAGGGTCGTCCCCACGACCACGGGACTAGATTGGCCCGCCACCGCCATGTCCGACGACAATAGGGTCGTCCCCACGACCCCGGGTCTAGGTTGGCCTGCCGCCGACATGTCCGACGACAATCGGATCGTCCCCACGACCACGCGCCAAAGTTGGCCAGCCGCCGACATGTCCGACGACTATAGGGTCGTCCCCACGACCCCGGGCCAATGTTGGCCAATCGCCGACATGTCCAACGACTATAGGGTCGTCCCTACGACCCCGGGACTAGATTAGCCCGCCACCGTCATGTCCAACAACTATAGGGTCGTCCCCACGACCACGGGCCAAAGTTGGCATGCCGCCGAAATGTCCGACGACTATAGGGTCGTCCCCACGACACCGGGCCAAAGTTGGCCAGCCGCCGACATGTCCGACGACTATAGGGTCGTCCCCACGACCCCGGGACTAGATTGGCCCGCCACCGTCATGTCCGACGATTATAGGGTCGTCCCCACGACCGCGAGACTAGATTGGCCCGCCACCGTCATGACCGACGACAATAGGGTCGGCCCCACGACCCCGGGTCCAGGTTGGCCAGCCGCCGACATTTCCGACGACTATAGAGTCGTCCCCACGACACCGGGCCAAAGTTGGCCAGCCGCCGACATGTCCGACGACTATAGGGTCGTCCCCACGACCCCGGGCCAAAGTTGGCCAGCCGCCGACATGTCCGACGACTATAGGGTCGTCCCCACGACCCCGAGACTAGATTGGCCCGCCACCGTCATGTCCGACGACAATAGGGTCGTCCCCACGACCTCGGGTCCAGGTTGGCCAGCCGCCGACATTTCCGACGACTATAGAGTCGTCCCCACGACACCGGTCCAAAGTTGGCCAGCCGCCGACATGTCCGACGACTATAGGGTCGTCCCCACGACCCCGGGACTAGATTGGCCCGCCACCGTCATGTCCGACGACAATAGGGTCGTCCCCACGACCCCGGATCTAGGTTGGCCAGCCGCCGACATGTCCGACGACAATCGGATCGTCCCCACGACCACGCGCCAAAGTTGGCCAGCCGCCGACATGTCCGACGACTATTGGATCGTCCCCACGACCACGGTGCCAAAGTTGGCCAGCCGCCGACATGTCCGACGACAATCGGATCGTCCCCACGACCACGCGCCAAAGTTGGCCAGCCGCCGACATGTCTGACGACTATAGGGTCGTCCCCACGACACCGGGCCAAAGTTGGCCAGCCGCCGACATGTCCGACGACTATAGGGTCGTCCCCACGACCCCGGGACTAGATTGGCCCGCCACCGTCATGTCCGACGACAATAGGGTCGTCCCCACGACCCCGGGTCTAGGTTGGCCCGCCACCGTCATGTCCGACGACAATAGGGTCGTCCCCACGACCCCGGGTCCAGGTTGGCCAGCCGCCGACATTTCCTACGACTGTAGGGTCGTCCCCACGACCCCGAGCCAATGTTGGCCAATCGCCGACATGTCCAACGACTATAGGGTCGTCCCTACGACCCCGGGACTAGATTAGCCCGCCACCGTCATGTCCAACAACTATTGGGTCGTCCCCACGACCACGGGCCAAAGTTGGCATGCCGCCGAAATGTCCGACGACTATAGGGTCGTCCCCACGACACCGGGCCAAAGTTGGCCAGCCGCCGACATGTCCGACGACTATAGGGTCGTCCCCACGACCCCGGGACTAGATTGGCCCGCCACCGTCATTTCCGACGATTATAGGGTCGTCCCCACGACCGCGAGACTAGATTGGCCCGCCACCGTCATGTCCGACGACAATAGGGTCGTCCCCACGACCCCGGGTCCAGGTTGGCCAGCCGCCGACATTTCCGACGACTATAGGGTCGTCCCCACGACCCCGGGACTAGATTGGCCCGCCACCGTCATGTCCAACGACTATAGGGTCGTCCCCACAACCACGGGCCAAAGTTGGCCAGCCGCCGACATGTCCGACGACTATAGGGTCGTCCCCACGACCCCGGGCCAAAGTTGGCAAGCCGCCGAAAAGTCCGACGACTATAGGGTCGTCCCCACGACCCCGGGTCCAGGTTGGCCAGCCGCCGACATTTCCGACGACTATAGGGTCGTCCCCACGACCCCGGGACTAGGTTGGCCAGCCGCCGACATGACCGACGACTATAGGGTCGTCCCGACGACCCCGGGCCAATGTTGGCCAATCGCCAACATGTCCGACGACTATAGGGTCGTCCCTACGACCCCGGGACTAGATTGGCCCGCCACCGCCATGTCCAACGATTATAGGGTCGTCCCCACGACCCCGGGTCCAGGTTGGCCAGCCGCCGACATTTCCGACGACTATAGGGTCGTCCTCACGACCCCGGGACTAGGTTGGCCAGCCGCCGACATGTCCGACGACTATAAGGTCGTCCCGACGAACCCGGGCCAATGTTGGCCAATCGCCAACATGTCCGACGACTATAGGGTCGTCCCTACGACCCCGGGACTAGATTGGCCCGCCACCGTCATGTCCGACGACTATAGGGTCGTCCCCACGACCCCGGGTCCAGGTTGGCCAGCCGCCGACATTTTCGACGACTATAGGGTCGTCCCCACGACCCCGGGACTAGGTTGGCCAGCCGCCGACATGTCCGACGACTATAAGGTCGTCCCGACGAACCCGGGCCAATGTTGGCCAATCGCCAACATGTCCGACGACTATAGGGTCGTCCCTACGACCCCGGGACTAGATTGGCCCGCCACCGACATGTCCGACGACTATAGGGTCGTCCCCACGACCCCGGGACTAGATTGGCCCGCCACCGTCATGTCCAACGATTATAGGGTCGTCCCCACGACCCCGGGTCTAGGTTGGCCAGCCGCCGACATGTCCGACGACTATAGAGTCGTCCCCACGACACCGGGCCAAAGTTGGACAGCCGCCAACATGTCCGACTACTATAGGGTCGTCCCCAGGACCTCGGGTCTAGATTGGCCCGCTACCGTCATGTCCGAAGACTATAGGGTCGTCCCCACGACCACGGGACTAGATTGGCCCGCCACCGCCATGTCCGACGACAATAGGGTCGTCCCCACGACCCCGGGTCTAGGTTGGCCAGCCACCGACATGTCCGACGACAATCGGATCGTCCCCACGACCCCGGGACTAGATTGGCCCGCCACCGTCATGTCCAACGATTATAGGGTCGTCCCCACGACCCCGGGTCCAGGTTGGCCAGCCGCCGACATTTCCGACGACTATAGAGTCGTCCCCACGACACCGGGCCAAAGTTGGCCAGCCGCCGACATGTCCGACGACTATAGGGTCGTCCCCACGACCCCGGGCCAAAGTTGGCCAGCCGCCGACATGTCCGACGACTATAGGGTCGTCCCCACGACCCCGAGACTAGATTGGCCCGCCACCGTCATGTCCGACGACAATAGGGTCGTCCCCACGACCTCGGGTCCAGGTTGGCCAGCCGCCGACATTTCCGACGACTATAGAGTCGTCCCCACGACACCGGTCCAAAGTTGGCCAGCCGCCGACATGTCCGACGACTATAGGGTCGTCCCCACGACCCCGGGACTAGATTGGCCCGCCACCGTCATGTCCAACGACTATAGGGTCGTCCCCACAACCACGGGCCAAAGTTGGCCAGCCGCCGACATGTCCGACGACTATAGGGTCGTCCCCACGACCCCGGGCCAATGTTGGCAAGCCGCCGAAATGTCCGACGACTATAGGGTCGTCCCCACGACCCCGGGACTAGGTTGGCCAGCCGCCGACATGTCTGACGACTATAGGGTCGTCCCGACGACCCCGGGCCAATGTTGGCCAATCGCCAACATGTCCGACTACTATAGGGTCGTCCCGAGGACCTCGGGTCTAGATTGGCCCGCTACCGTCATGTCCGGAGACTATAGGGTCGTCCCCACGACCCCGGGACTAGATTGGCCCGCCACCGTCATGTCCGACGACAATAGGGTCGTCCCCACGACCCCGGGTCCAGGTTGGCCAGCCGCCGACATTTCCGACGACTGTAGGGTCGTCCCCACGACCCCGGGACTAGATTGGCCCGCCACCGTCAAGTCCGACGACTATAGGGTCGTCCCCACGACCCCGGGTCCAGGTTGGCCAGCCGCCGACATTTCCGACGACTGTAGGTTCGTCCCCACGACCCCGGGACTAGATTGGCCCGCCACCGTCAAGTCCGACGACTATAGGGTCGTCCCCACGACCTCGGGACTAGGTTGGCCAGCCGCCGACATGTCCGACGACTATAGGGTCGTCCCCACGACCCCGGGCCAATGTTGGCCAATCGCCGATATGTCCGACGACTATAGGGTCGTCCCTACGACCCCGGGACTAGATTGGCCCGCCACCGTCATGTCCAACGACTATAGGGTCGTCCCCACGACCACGGGCCAAAGTTGGCATGCCGCCGACATGTCCGACGACTATTGGATCGTCCCCACGACCACGGGCCAATGTTGGCCAGCCGCCGACATGTCCGACGACTATAGGGTCGTCCCCACGACCCCGGGAATAGATTGGCCCGCCACCGTCATGTCCGACGACAATAGGGTCGTCCCCACGACCCCGGGACAAGCTTGGCCCGCCGCCGACTTGTCCGACGACTATAGGGTCGTCCCCACGACACCGGGACTAGATTGGCCCGCCACCGTCATGTCCGACGACAATAGGGTCGTCCCCACGACCCCGGATCTAGGTTGGCCAGCCGCCGACATGTCCGACGACAATCGGATCGTCCCCACGACCACGCGCCAAAGTTGGCCAGCCGCCGACATGTCCGACGACTATTGGATCGTCCCCACGACCACGGTGCCAAAGTTGGCCAGCCGCCGACATGTCCGACGACAATCGGAGCGTCCCCACGACCACGCGCCAAAGTTGGCCAGCCGCCGACATGTCCGACGACTATAGGGTCGTCCCCACGACACCGGGCCAAAGTTGGCCAGCCGCCGACATGTCCGACGACTATAGGGTCGTCCCCACGACCCCGGGACTAGATTGGCCCGCCACCGTCATGTCCGACGATTATAGGGTCGTCCCCACGACCGCGAGACTAGATTGGCCCGCCACCGTCATGACCGACGACAATAGGGTCGGCCCCACGACCCCGGGTCCAGGTTGGCCAGCCGCCGACATTTCCGACGACTATAGAGTCGTCCCCACGACACCGGGCCAAAGTTGGCCAGCCGCCGACATGTCCGACGACTATAGGGTCGTCCCCACGACCCCGGGCCAAAGTTGGCCAGCCGCCGACATGTCCGACGACTATAGGGTCGTCCCCACGACCCCGAGACTAGATTGGCCCGCCACCGTCATGTCCGACGACAATAGGGTCGTCCCCACGACCTCGGGTCCAGGTTGGCCAGCCGCCGACATTTCCGACGACTATAGAGTCGTCCCCACGACACCGGTCCAAAGTTGGCCAGCCGCCGACATGTCCGACGACTATAGGGTCGTCCCCACGACCCCGGGACTAGATTGGCCCGCCACCGTCATGTCCAACGACAATCGGATCGTCCCCACGACCACGCGCCAAAGTTGGCCAGCCGCCGACATGTCCGACGACTATTGGATCGTCCCCACGACCACGGTGCCAAAGTTGGCCAGCCGCCGACATGTCCGACGACAATAGGGTCGTCCCCACGACCCCGGGTCTAGGTTGGCCCGCCACCGTCATGTCCGACGACAATAGGGTCGTCCCCACGACCCCGGGTCCAGGTTGGCCAGCCGCCGACATTTCCTACGACTGTAGGGTCGTCCCCACGACCCCGGGCCAATGTTGGCCAATCGCCGACATGTCCAACGACTATAGGGTCGTCCCTACGACCCCGGGACTAGATTAGCCCGCCACCGTCATGTCCAACAACTATTGGGTCGTCCCCACGACCACGGGCCAAAGTTGGCATGCCGCCGAAATGTCCGACGACTATAGGGTCGTCCCCACGACACCGGGCCAAAGTTGGCCAGCCGCCGACATGTCCGACGACTATAGGGTCGTCCCCACGACCCCGGGACTAGATTGGCCCGCCACCGACATGACCGACGACTATAGGGTCGTCCCGACGACCCCGGGCCAATGTTGGCCAATCGCCAACATGTCCGACGACTATAGGGTCGTCCCCACGACCCCGGGACTAGATTGGCCCGCCACCGTCATGTCCGACGACAATAGGGTCGTCCCCACGACCCCGGGTCTAGGTTGGCCCGCCACCGTCATGTCCGACGACAATAGGGTCGTCCCCACGACCCCGGGTCCAGGTTGGCCAGCCGCCGACATTTCCTACGACTGTAGGGTCGTCCCCACGACCCCGGGCCAATGTTGGCCAATCGCCGACATGTCCAACGACTATAGGGTCGTCCCTACGACCCCGGGACTAGATTAGCCCGCCACCGTCATGTCCAACAACTATTGGGTCGTCCCCACGACCACGGGCCAAAGTTGGCATGCCGCCGAAATGTCCGACGACTATAGGGTCGTCCCCACGACACCGGGCCAAAGTTGGCCAGCCGCCGACATGTCCGACGACTATAGGGTCGTCCCCACGACCCCGGGACTAGATTGGCCCGCCACCGTCATTTCCGACGATTATAGGGTCGTCCCCACGACCGCGAGACTAGATTGGCCCGCCACCGTCATGTCCGACGACAATAGGGTCGTCCCCACGACCCCGGGTCCAGGTTGGCCAGCCGCCGACATTTCCGACGACTATAGGGTCGTCCCCACGACCCCGGGACTAGATTGGCCCGCCACCGTCATGTCCAACGACTATAGGGTCGTCCCCACAACCACGGGCCAAAGTTGGCCAGCCGCCGACATGTCCGACGACTATAGGGTCGTCCCCACGACCCCGGGCCAAAGTTGGCAAGCCGCCGAAAAGTCCGACGACTATAGGGTCGTCCCCACGACCCCGGGTCCAGGTTGGCCAGCCGCCGACATTTCCGACGACTATAGGGTCGTCCCCACGACCCCGGGACTAGGTTGGCCAGCCGCCGACATGACCGACGACTATAGGGTCGTCCCGACGACCCCGGGCCAATGTTGGCCAATCGCCAACATGTCCGACGACTATAGGGTCGTCCCTACGACCCCGGGACTAGATTGGCCCGCCACCGCCATGTCCAACGATTATAGGGTCGTCCCCACGACCCCGGGTCCAGGTTGGCCAGCCGCCGACATTTCCGACGACTATAGGGTCGTCCCCACGACCCCGGGACTAGGTTGGCCAGCCGCCGACATGTCCGACGACTATAAGGTCGTCCCGACGAACCCGGGCCAATGTTGGCCAATCGCCAACATGTCCGACGACTATAGGGTCGTCCCTACGACCCCGGGACTAGATTGGCCCGCCACCGTCATGTCCGACGACTATAGGGTCGTCCCCACGACCCCGAGACTAGATTGGCCCGCCACCGTCATGTCCGACGACAATAGGGTCGTCCCCACGACCTCGGGTCCAGGTTGGCCAGCCGCCGACATTTCCGACGACTATAGAGTCGTCCCCACGACACCGGTCCAAAGTTGGCCAGCCGCCGACATGTCCGACGACTATAGGGTCGTCCCCACGACCACGGGCCAAAGTTGGCATGCCGCCGAAATGTCCGACGACTATAGGGTCGTCCCCACGACACCGGGCCAAAGTTGGCCAGCCGCCGACATGTCCGACGACTATAGGGTCGTCCCCACGACCCCGGGACTAGATTGGCCCGCCACCGTCATGTCCGACGATTATAGGGTCGTCCCCACGACCGCGAGACTAGATTGGCCCGCCACCGTCATGTCCGACGACAATAGGGTCGTCCCCACGACCCCGGGTCCAGGTTGGCCAGCCGCCGACATTTCCGACGACTATAGGGTCGTCCCCACGACCCCGGGACTAGATTGGCCCGCCACCGTCATGTCCAACGACTATAGGGTCGTCCCCACAACCACGGGCCAAAGTTGGCCAGCCGCCGACATGTCCGACGACTATAGGGTCGTCCCCACGACCCCGGGCCAAAGTTGGCAAGCCGCCGAAAAGTCCGACGACTATAGGGTCGTCCCCACGACCCCGGGTCCAGGTTGGCCAGCCGCCGACATTTCCGACGACTATAGGGTCGTCCCCACGACCCCGGGACTAGGTTGGCCAGCCGCCGACATGACCGACGACTATAGGGTCGTCCCGACGACCCCGGGCCAATGTTGGCCAATCGCCAACATGTCCGACGACTATAGGGTCGTCCCTACGACCCCGGGACTAGATTGGCCCGCCACCGCCATGTCCAACGATTATAGGGTCGTCCCCACGACCCCGGGTCCAGGTTGGCCAGCCGCCGACATTTCCGACGACTATAGGGTCGTCCCCACGACCCCGGGACTAGGTTGGCCAGCCACCGTCATGTCCAACGACTATCGAATCGTCCCCACGACCACGGGCCAAAGTTGGCCAGCCGCCGACATGTCCGACGACTATTGGATTGTCCCCACGACCACGGGCCAGAGTTGGCCAGCCGCCGACATGTCCGACGACTATCGGGTCGTCCCCACGACCACGGGCCAAAGTTGGCCAGCCGCCGACATGTCCGACGACTATTGGATCGTCCCCACGACCACGGGCCAAAGTTGGCCAGCCGCCGACATGTCCGACGACTATAGGGTCGTCCCCACGACCCCGGGCCAAAGCTGGACAGCCGCCGACTTGTCCGACGACTATAGGGCCGTCCCCACGACCACGGGCCAAAGTTTGCCAGCCGCCGACTTGTCCGACGACTATAGGGTCGTCCCCACGACCTCGGGACAAGGTTGGCCAGCCGCCGACATGTCCGACGACTATAGGGTCGTCCCCACGACCCCGGGACTAGATTGGCCCGCCACCGTCAAGTCCGACGACTATAGGGTCGTCCCCACGACACCGGGCCAAAGTTGGTCAGCCGCCGATTTGTCCGACGACTATAGGGTCGTCCCCACGGCCACGGGCCAAAGTTGGCCAGCCGCCGACATGTCCGACGACTATAGATTCGTCCCCACAACCACGGGCCAAGAATATCCAGCCGCCGTCTTGTCCGACGACTATAGGATCGGCCCCACGACCCCGGGACTAGATTGGCCCGCCACCGTCATGTCCGACGACTATAGGGTCGTCCCCACGACCCCGGGACAAGGTTGGCCCGCCGCCGACTTGTCCGACGACTATAGGGTCGTACCCACGACCCCGGGACTATTTTGTCCCGAAACCGTCATGTCCAACGACTATAGGGTCGTCCCCACGACCCCGGGCCAAAGTTGGCATGCCGCCGAAATGTCCGACGACTATAGGGTCGTCCCCACGACCCCGGGCCAAAGTTGGCAAGCCGCCGAAATGTCCGACGACTATAGGGTCGTCCCCACGACCACGGGCCAAAGTTGGCCAGCCGCCAACATGTCCGACGACTATAGGGTCGTCCCCACGACCCCGGGACTAGAATGGCCCGCCACCGTCATGTCCAACGACTATCGGATCGTCCCCACGACCACGGGACTAGGTTGGCCAGCCGCCGACATGTCCGACGACTATAGGGTCGTCCCGACGACCCCGGGCCAATGTTGGCCAGCCGCCGACATGTCCGACGACTATTGGGTCGTCCCCACGACCACGGGCCACAGTTGGCCAGCCGCCGACATGTCCGACGACTATTGGATCGTCCCCACGACCCCGGGACTAGATTGGCCCGCCACCGTCATGTCCAACGACTATCGGATCGCCCCCACGACCACGGGCCAAAGTTGGCCAGCCGCCGACATGTCCGACGACTATTGGGTCGTCCCCACGACCACGGGCCAAAGTTTGCCAGCCGCCGACATGTCCGACGACAATAGGGTCGTCCCCACGACCCCGGGTCTAGGTTGGCCAACCGCCGACATGTCCGACGACTATAGAGTCGTCCCCACGACACCGGGCCAAAGTTGGCCAGCCGCTGACATGTCCAACGACTATAGGGTCGTCCCCACGACCACGGGCCAAAGTTGGCCAGCCGCCGACATGTCCGACGACTATTGGATCGTTCCCACGACCACGGGCCAATGTTGGCCAGCCGCCGACATGTCCGACGACTATAGGGTCGTCCCCACGACCCCGGGAGTAGGTTGGCCAGCCGCCGACATGTCCGACGACTATAGGATCGTCCCGACGACCCCGGGCCAATGTTGGCCAATCGCCAACATGTCCGACGACTATAGGGTCGTCCCTACGACCACGGGACTAGGTTGGCCCGCCACCGTCATGTCCAACGATTATAGGGTCATCCCCACGACCCCGGGACTAGATTGGCCCGCCACCGTCATGTCCGACGACTATAGGGTCGTCCCCACGACCTCGGGACTAGGTTGGCCACCCGCCGACATGTCCGACGACTATTGGGTCGTCCCCACGACACCGGGCCAAAGTTGGCCAGCCGCTGACATGTCCAACGACTATAGGGTCGTCCCCACGACCACGGGCCAAAGTTGACCAGCCGCCTTCATGTCCGACGACTATTGGATCGTCCCCACGACCCCGGGCCAAAGTTGGCAAGCCGCCGACATGTCCGACGACTATAGGGTCGTCCCCACGACCCCGGGACTAGATTGGCCCGCCACCGTCATGTCCAACGACTATCGGATCGTCCCCACGACCACGGGCCAAAGTTGGCCAGCCGCCGACATGTCCGACGACTATTGGATCGTCCCCACGACCACGGGCCAAAGTTGGCCAGCCGCCGACATGTCCGACGACTATAGAGTCGTCCCCACGACCCCGGGACAAGGTTGGCCAGCCGCCGACATGTCCGACGACTATAGGGTCGTCCCCACGACCCCGGGACTAGATTGGCCCGCCACCGTCATGTCCAACGACAATCGGATCGTCCCCACGACCACGGGCCAAAGTTGGCCAGCCGCCGACATGTCCGACGACTATTGGATTGTCCCCACGACCACGAGCCAGAGTTGGCCAGCCGCCGACATGTCCGACGACTATCGGGTCGTCCCCACGACCACGGGCCAAAGTTGGCCAGCCGCCGACATGTCCGACGACTATTGGATCGTCCCCACGACCACGGGCCAAAGTTGGCCAGCCGCCGACATGTCCGACGACTATAGAGTCGTCCCCACGACCACGGGCCAAAGTTGACCAGCCGCCTTCATGTCCGACGACTATTGGATCGTCCCCACGACCCCGGGCCAAAGTTGGCAAGCCGCCGACATGTCCGACGACTATAGGGTCGTCCCCACGACCCCGGGAGTAGGTTGGCCAGCCGCCGACATGTCCGACGACTATAGGATCGTCCCGACGACCCCGGGCCAATGTTGGCCAATCGCCAACATGTCCGACGACTATAGGGTCGTCCCTACGACCCCGGGACTAGATTGGCCCGCCACCGTCATGTCCTACGATTATAGGGTCATCCCCACGACCTCGGGACTAGATTGGCCCGCCAACGTCAAGTCCGACGACTATAGGGTCGTCCCCACGACCCCGGGCCAAAGTTGGCAAGCCGCCGAAATGTCCGACGACTGTAGGGTCGTCCCCACAACCCCGGGACTAGATTGGCCCGCCACCGTCAAGTCCGACGACTATAGGGTCGTCCCCACGACCCCGGGCCAAAGTTGGCAAGCCGCCGAAATGTCCGACGACTGTAGGGTCGTCCCCACGACCCCCGGACTAGATTGGCCCGCCACCGTCAAGTCCGACGACTATAGGGTCGTCCCCACGACCCGGGGCCAAAGTTGGCAAGCCGCCGAAATGTCCGACGACTGTAGGGTCGTCCCCACAACCCCGGGACTAGATTGGCCGGCCACCGTCAAGTCCGACGACTATAGGGTCGTCCCCACGACCTCGGGACTAGATTGGCCCGCCAACGTCAAGTCCGACGACTATAGGGTCGTCCCCACGACCCCGGGCCAAAGTTGGCAAGCCGCCGAAATGTCCGACGACTGTAGGGTCGTCCCCACGACCCCCGGACTAGATTGGCCCGCCACCGACAAGTCCGACGACTATAGGGTCGTCCCCACGACCCCGGGACTAGAATGGCCCGCCACCGTCATGTCCAACGACTATCGGATCGTCCCCACGACCACGGGCCAAAGTTGGCCAGCCGCCGACATGTCCGACGACTATTGGGTCGTTCCCACGACACCGGGCCAAAGTTGGCCAGCCGCTGACATGTCCAACGACTATAGGGTCGTCCCCACGACCACGGGCCAAAGTTGACCAGCCGCCGACATTTCCGACGACTATTGGGTCGTCCCCACGACCCCGGGCCAAAGTTGGCAAGCCGCCGAAATGTCCGACGACTGTAGGGTCGTCCCCACGACCCCCGGACTAGATTGGCCCGCCACCGACAAGTCCGACGACTATAGGGTCGTCCCCACGACCCCGGGACTAGATTGGCCCGCCACCGCCTTGTCCGACGACAATAGGGTCGTTCCCACGACCCCGGGTCCAGGTTGGCCAGCCGCCGACATTTCCGACGACTATAGAGTCGTCCCCACGACACCGGGCCAAAGTTGGCCAGCCGCCGACATGTCCGACGACTATAGGGTCGTCCCCACGACCCCGGGCCAATGTTGGCTAGCCGCCGACATGTCCGACGACTATAGGGTCGTCCCCACGACCACGGGCCAAAGCTGGCCAGCCGCCGACATGTCCGACGACTATTGGATCGTCCCCACGACCACGGGCCAAAGTTGGCCAGCCGCCGACATGTCCGACGACTATAGGGTCGTCCCCACGACCCCGGGCCAAAGCTGGACAGCCGCCGACTTGTCCGACGACTATAGGGTCGTCCCCACGACCACGGGCCAAAGTTTGCCAGCCGCCGACTTGTCCGACGACTATAGGGTCGTCCCCCCGACCCCGGGACTAGATTGGCCCGCCACCGTCAAGTCCGACGACTATAGGGTCGTCCCCACAACCCCGGGCCAAAGTTGGTCAGCCGCCGATTTGTCCGACGACTATAGGGTCGTCCCCACGGCCACGGGCCAAAGTTGGCCAGCCGCCGACATGTCCGACGACTATAGATTCGTCCCCACAACCACGGGCCAAGAATATCCAGCCGCCGTCTTGTCCGACGACTATAGGATCGGCCCCACGACCCCGGGACTAGATTGGCCCGCCACCGTCATGTCCGACGACTATAGGGTCGTCCCCACGACCCCGGGACAAGGTTGGCCCGCCGCCGACTTGTCCGACGACTATAGGGTCGTACCCACGACCCCGGGACTATTTTGTCCCGCCACCGTCATGTCCAACGACTATAGGGTCGTCCCCACGACCCCGGGCCAAAGTTGGCATGCCGCCGAAATGTCCGACGACTATAGGGTCGTCCCCACGACCCCGGGCCAAAGTTGGCCAGCCGCTGACATGTCCAACGACTATAGGGTCGTCCCCACGACCACGGGCCAAAGTTGGCCAGCCGCCGACATGTCCGACGACTATTGGATCGTTCCCACGACCACGGGCCAATGTTGGCCAGCCGCCGACATGTCCGACGACTATAGGGTCGTCCCCACGACCCCGGGAGTAGGTTGGCCAGCCGCCGACATGTCCGACGACTATAGGATCGTCCCGACGACCCCGGGCCAATGTTGGCCAATCGCCAACATGTCCGACGACTATAGGGTCGTCCCTACGACCACGGGACTAGGTTGGCCCGCCACCGTCATGTCCAACGATTATAGGGTCATCCCCACGACCCCGGGCCAATGTTGGCCAATCGCCAACATGTCCGACGACTATAGGGTCGTCCCTACGACCACGGGACTAGGTTGGCCCGCCACCGTCATGTCCAACGATTATAGGGTCATCCCCACGACCCCGGGACTAGATTGGCCCGCCACCGTCATGTCCGACGACTATAGGGTCGTCCCCACGACCTCGGGACTAGGTTGGCCACCCGCCGACATGTCCGACGACTATTGGGTCGTCCCCACGACACCGGGCCAAAGTTGGCCAGCCGCCGACATGTCCGACGACTATAGGATCGTCCCGACGACCCCGGGCCAATGTTGGCCAATCGCCAACATGTCCGACGACTATAGGGTCGTCCCTACGACCACGGGACTAGGTTGGCCCGCCACCGTCATGTCCAACGATTATAGGGTCATCCCCACGACCCCGGGACTAGATTGGCCCGCCACCGTCATGTCCGACGACTATAGGGTCGTCCCCACGACCCCGGGACTAGATTGGCCCGCCACCGTCATGTCCAACGACTATCGGATCGTCCCCACGACCACGGGCCAAAGTTGGACAGCCGCCGACATGTCCGGCGACTATTGGATCGTCCCCACGACCACGGGCCAAAGTTGGCAAGCCGCCGAAATGTCCGACGACTGTAGGGTCGTCCCCACGACCCCGGGAATAGATTGGCCGGCCACCGTCAAGTCCGACGACTATAGGGTCGTCCCCACGACCTCGGGACTAGATTGGCCCGCCAACGTCAAGTCCGACGACTATAGGGTCGTCCCCACGACCCCGGGCCAAAGTTGGCAAGCCGCCGAAATGTCCGGCGACTGTAGGGTCGTCCCCACAACCCCGGGACTAGATTGGCCCGCCACCGTCAAGTCCGACGACTATAGGGTCGTCCCCACGACCCCGGGCCAAAGTTGGCAAGCCGCCGAAATGTCCGACGACTGTAGGGTCGTCCCCACGACCCCCGGACTAGATTGGCCCGCCACCGTCAAGTCCGACGACTATAGGGTCGTCCCCACGACCCGGGGCCAAAGTTGGCAAGCCGCCGAAATGTCCGACGACTGTAGGGTCGTCCCCACAACCCCGGGACTAGATTGGCCGGCCACCGTCAAGTCCGACGACTATAGGGTCGTCCCCACGACCTCGGGACTAGATTGGCCCGCCAACGTCAAGTCCGACGACTATAGGGTCGTCCCCACGACCCCGGGCCAAAGTTGGCAAGCCGCCGAAATGTCCGACGACTGTAGGGTCGTCCCCACGACCCCCGGACTAGATTGGCCCGCCACCGACAAGTCCGACGACTATAGGGTCGTCCCCACGACCCCGGGACTAGAATGGCCCGCCACCGTCATGTCCAACGACTATCGGATCGTCCCCACGACCACGGGCCAAAGTTGGCCAGCCGCCGACATGTCCGACGACTATTGGGTCGTTCCCACGACACCGGGCCAAAGTTGGCCAGCCGCTGACATGTCCAACGACTATAGGGTCGTCCCCACGACCACGGGCCAAAGTTGACCAGCCGCCGACATTTCCGACGACTATTGGGTCGTCCCCACGACCCCGGGCCAAAGTTGGCAAGCCGCCGAAATGTCCGACGACTGTAGGGTCGTCCCCACGACCCCCGGACTAGATTGGCCCGCCACCGACAAGTCCGACGACTATAGGGTCGTCCCCACGACCGCGGGCCAAAGTTGGTCAGCCGCCGATTTGTCCGACGACTATAGGGTCGTCCCCACGGCCACGGGCCAAAGTTGGCCAGCCGCCGACATTTCCGACGACTATAGAGTCGTCCCCACGACACCGGGCCAAAGTTGGCCAGCCGCCGACATGTCCGACGACTATAGGGTCGTCCCCACGACCCCGGGCCAATGTTGGCTAGCCGCCGACATGTCCGACGACTATAGGGTCGTCCCCACGACCACGGGCCAAAGCTGGCCAGCCGCCGACATGTCCGACGACTATTGGATCGTCCCCACGACCACGGGCCAAAGTTGGCCAGCCGCCGACATGTCCGACGACTACAGGGTCGTCCCCACGACCCCGGGCCAAAGCTGGACAGCCGCCGACTTGTCCGACGACTATAGGGTCGTCCCCACGACCACGGGCCAAAGTTTGCCAGCCGCCGACTTGTCCGACGACTATAGGGTCGTCCCCCCGACCCCGGGACTAGATTGGCCCGCCACCGTCAAGTCCGACGACTATAGGGTCGTCCCCACGACCGCGGGCCAAAGTTGGTCAGCCGCCGATTTGTCCGACGACTATAGGGTCGTCCCCACGGCCACGGGCCAAAGTTGGCCAGCCGCCGACATGTCCGACGACTATAGATTCGTCCCCACAACCACGGGCCAAGAATATCCAGCCGCCGTCTTGTCCGACGACTATAGGATCGGCCCCACGACCCCGGGACTAGATTGGCCCGCCACCGTCATGTCCGACGACTATAGGGTCGTCCCCACGACCCCGGGCCAAAGCTGGACAGCCGCCGACTTGTCCGACGACTATAGGGTCGTCCCCACGACCACGGGCCAAAGTTTGCCAGCCGCCGACTTGTCCGACGACTATAGGGTCGTCCCCCCGACCCCGGGACTAGATTGGCCCGCCACCGTCAAGTCCGACGACTATAGGGTCGTCCCCACAACCCCGGGCCAAAGTTGGTCAGCCGCCGATTTGTCCGACGACTATAGGGTCGTCCCCACGGCCACGGGCCAAAGTTGGCCAGCCGCCGACATGTCCGACGACTATAGATTCGTCCCCACAACCACGGGCCAAGAATATCCAGCCGCCGTCTTGTCCGACGACTATAGGATCGGCCCCACGACCCCGGGACTAGATTGGCCCGCCACCGTCATGTCCGACGACTATAGGGTCGTCCCCACGACCCCGGGACAAGGTTGGCCCGCCGCCGACTTGTCCGACGACTATAGGGTCGTACCCACGACCCCGGGACTATTTTGTCCCGCCACCGTCATGTCCAACGACTATAGGGTCGTCCCCACGACCCCGGGCCAAAGTTGGCATGCCGCCGAAATGTCCGACGACTATAGGGTCGTCCCCACGACCCCGGGCCAAAGTTGGCAAGCCGCCGAAATGTCCGACGACTATAGGGTCGTCCCCACGACCACGGGCCAAAGTTGGCCAGCCGCCAACATGTCCGACGACTATAGGGTCGTCCCCACGACCCCGGGACTAGAATGGCCCGCCACCGTCATGTACAACGACTATCGGATCGTCCCCACGACCACGGGACTAGGTTGGCCAGCCGCCGACATGTCCGACGACTATAGGGTCGTCCCGACGACCCCGGGACTAGATTGGCCCTCCACCGTCATGTCCAACGACTATCGGATCGTCCCCACGACCCCGGGCCAAAGTTGGCCAGCCGCCGACATGTCCGACGACTATAGGATCGTCCCGACGACCCCGGGCCAATGTTGGCCAATCGCCAACATGTCCGACGACTATAGGGTCGTCCCTACGACCACGGGACTAGGTTGGCCCGCCACCGTCATGTCCAACGATTATAGGGTCATCCCCACGACCCCGGGACTAGATTGGCCCGCCACCGTCATGTCCGACGACTATAGGGTCGTCCCCACGACCTCGGGACTAGGTTGGCCACCCGCCGACATGTCCGACGACTATTGGGTCGTCCCCACGACACCGGGCCAAAGTTGGCCAGCCGCTGACATGTCCAACGACTATAGGGTCGTCCCCACGACCACGGGCCAAAGTTGACCAGCCGCCTTCATGTCCGACGACTATTGGATCGTCCCCACGACCCCGGGCCAAAGTTGGCAAGCCGCCGACATGTCCGACGACTATAGGGTCGTCCCCACGACCCCGGGACTAGATTGGCCCGCCACCGTCATGTCCAACGACTATCGGATCGTCCCCACGACCACGGGCCAAAGTTGGACAGCCGCCGACATGTCCGGCGACTATTGGATCGTCCCCACGACCACGGGCCAAAGTTGGCAAGCCGCCGAAATGTCCGACGACTGTAGGGTCGTCCCCACGACCCCGGGAATAGATTGGCCGGCCACCGTCAAGTCCGACGACTATAGGGTCGTCCCCACGACCTCGGGACTAGATTGGCCCGCCAACGTCAAGTCCGACGACTATAGGGTCGTCCCCACGACCCCGGGCCAAAGTTGGCAAGCCGCCGAAATGTCCGGCGACTGTAGGGTCGTCCCCACAACCCCGGGACTAGATTGGCCCGCCACCGTCAAGTCCGACGACTATAGGGTCGTCCCCACGACCCCGGGCCAAAGTTGGCAAGCCGCCGAAATGTCCGACGACTGTAGGGTCGTCCCCACGACCCCCGGACTAGATTGGCCCGCCACCGTCAAGTCCGACGACTATAGGGTCGTCCCCACGACCCGGGGCCAAAGTTGGCAAGCCGCCGAAATGTCCGACGACTGTAGGGTCGTCCCCACAACCCCGGGACTAGATTGGCCGGCCACCGTCAAGTCCGACGACTATAGGGTCGTCCCCACGACCTCGGGACTAGATTGGCCCGCCAACGTCAAGTCCGACGACTATAGGGTCGTCCCCACGACCCCGGGCCAAAGTTGGCAAGCCGCCGAAATGTCCGACGACTGTAGGGTCGTCCCCACGACCCCCGGACTAGATTGGCCCGCCACCGACAAGTCCGACGACTATAGGGTCGTCCCCACGACCCCGGGACTAGAATGGCCCGCCACCGTCATGTCCAACGACTATCGGATCGTCCCCACGACCACGGGCCAAAGTTGGCCAGCCGCCGACATGTCCGACGACTATTGGGTCGTTCCCACGACACCGGGCCAAAGTTGGCCAGCCGCTGACATGTCCAACGACTATAGGGTCGTCCCCACGACCACGGGCCAAAGTTGACCAGCCGCCGACATTTCCGACGACTATTGGGTCGTCCCCACGACCCCGGGCCAAAGTTGGCAAGCCGCCGAAATGTCCGACGACTGTAGGGTCGTCCCCACGACCCCCGGACTAGATTGGCCCGCCACCGACAAGTCCGACGACTATAGGGTCGTCCCCACGACCCCGGGACTAGATTGGCCCGCCACCGCCTTGTCCGACGACAATAGGGTCGTTCCCACGACCCCGGGTCCAGGTTGGCCAGCCGCCGACATTTCCGACGACTATAGAGTCGTCCCCACGACACCGGGCCAAAGTTGGCCAGCCGCCGACATGTCCGACGACTATAGGGTCGTCCCCACGACCCCGGGCCAATGTTGGCTAGCCGCCGACATGTCCGACGACTATAGGGTCGTCCCCACGACCACGGGCCAAAGCTGGCCAGCCGCCGACATGTCCGACGACTATTGGATCGTCCCCACGACCACGGGCCAAAGTTGGCCAGCCGCCGACATGTCCGACGACTACAGGGTCTTCCCCACGACCCCGGGCCAAAGCTGGACAGCCGCCGACTTGTCCGACGACTATAGGGTCGTCCCCACGACCACGGGCCAAAGTTTGCCAGCCGCCGACTTGTCCGACGACTATAGGGTCGTCCCCCCGACCCCGGGACTAGATTGGCCCGCCACCGTCAAGTCCGACGACTATAGGGTCGTCCCCACGACCGCGGGCCAAAGTTGGTCAGCCGCCGATTTGTCCGACGACTATAGGGTCGTCCCCACGGCCACGGGCCAAAGTTGGCCAGCCGCCGACATGTCCGACGACTATAGATTCGTCCCCACAACCACGGGCCAAGAATATCCAGCCGCCGTCTTGTCCGACGACTATAGGATCGGCCCCACGACCCCGGGACTAGATTGGCCCACCACCGTCATGTCCGACGACTATAGGGTCGTCCCCACGACCCCGGGACAAGGTTGGCCCGCCGCCGACTTGTCCGACGACTATAGGGTCGTACCCACGACCCCGGGACTATTTTGTCCCGCCACCGTCATGTCCAACGACTATAGGGTCGTCCCCACGACCCCGGGCCAAAGTTGGCATGCCGCCGAAATGTCCGACGACTATAGGGTCGTCCCCACGACCCCGGGCCAAAGTTGGCAAGCCGCCGAAATGTCCGACGACTATAGGGTCGTCCCCACGACCACGGGCCAAAGTTGGCCAGCCGCCAACATGTCCGACGACTATAGGGTCGTCCCCACGACCCCGGGACTAGAATGGCCCGCCACCGTCATGTACAACGACTATCGGATCGTCCCCACGACCACGGGACTAGGTTGGCCAGCCGCCGACATGTCCGACGACCCCGGGACTAGATTGGCCCGCCACCGTCATGTCCAACGACTATCGGATCGTCCCCACGACCACGGGCCAAAGTTGGCCAGCCGCCGACATGTCCGACGACTATTGGGTCGTCCCCACGACCACGGGCCAAAGTTGGCCAGCCGCCATCTTGTCCGACGACTATAGGGTCGTCCCCACGACCCCGGGACTAGATTGGCCCGCCACCGTCATGTCCAACGACTATAGGGTCGTCCCGACAACCACAGGCCAAAGTTGGCCAGCCGCCGACATGTCCAACGACTATTGGGTCGTCCCCACGACCACGGGCCAAAGTTGGCCAGCCGCCGACATGTCCGACGACTATAGGGTCGTCCCCACGACCCCGGGACTAGATTGGCCCGCCACCGCCTTGTCCGACGACAATAGGGTCGTTCCCACGACCCCGGGTCCAGGTTGGCCAGCCGCCGACATTTCCGACGACTATAGAGTCGTCACCACGACACCGGGCCAAAGTTGGCCAGCCGCCGACATGTCCGACGACTATAGAGTCGTCCCCACGACACCGGGCCAAAGTTGGCCAGCCGCCGACATGTCCGACGACTATAGGGTCGTCCCCACGACCCCGGGAATAGATTGGCCCGCCACCGTCATGTCCGGCGACTATCGGATCGTCCCCACGACTACGGGCCAAAGTTGGCCAGCCGCCGACATGTCCGACGACTATTGGGTCGTCCCCACGACCACGGGCCAAAGTTGGCCAGCCGCCGACATGTCCGACGACTATAGGGTCGTCCCCACGACCCCGGGCCAAAGATGTCCAGCCGCCGTCTTGTCCGACGACTATAGGGTCGTCCCCACGACCCCGGGACTAGATTGGCCCGCCACCGACATGTCCAACGACTATAGGGTCGTCCCCACGACCACGGGCCAAAGTTGGCCAGCCGCCGACATGTCCGACGACTATAGTGTCGTCCCCACGACCCCGGTAGTAGATTGGCCCGCCGCCGACATGTCCGACGACTATAGAGTCGTCCCCACGACACCGGGCCAAAGCTGGCCAGCCGCCGACATGTCCGACGACTATTGGATCGTCCCCACGACCACGGGCCAAAGTTGGCCAGCCGCCGACATGTCCGACGACTATAGGGTCGTCCCCACGACCCCGGGCCAAAGCTGGACAGCCGCCGACTTGTCCGACGACTATAGGGTCGTCCCCACGACCCCGGGACTAGAATGGCCCGCCACCGTCATGTACAACGACTATCGGATCGTCCCCACGACCCCGGGTCCAGGTTGGCCAGCCGCCGACATTTCCGACGACTATAGAGTCGTCCCCACGACACCGGGCCAAAGTTGGCCAGCCGCCGACATGTCCGACGACTATAGGGTCGTCCCCACGACCCCGGGCCAATGTTGGCTAGCCGCCGACATGTCCGACGACTATAGGGTCGTCCCCACGACCACGGGCCAAAGCTGGGCACCCGCCGACATGTCCGACGACTATTGGATCGTCCCCACGACCACGGGCCAAAGTTGGCCAGCCGCCGACATGTCCGACGACTATAGGGTCGTCCCCACGACCCCGGGCCAAAGCTGGACAGCCGCCGACTTGTCCGACGACTATAGGGTCGTCCCCACGACCACGGGCCAAAGTTTGCCAGCCGCCGACTTGTCCGACGACTATAGGGTCGTCCCCCCGACCCCGGGACTAGATTGGCCCGCCACCGTCAAGTCCGACGACTATAGGGTCGTCCCCACGACCCCGGGCCAAAGTTGGCCACCCGCCGACATGTCCGACGACTATAGGGTCGTCCCCACGACCCCGGGACAAGGTTGGCCCGCCGCCGACTTGTCCGACGACTACAGGGTCGTCCCCACGACACCGGGCCAAAGTTGGCAAGCCGCCGACATGTCCGACGACTATAGGGTCGTTCCTACGACCCCGGGACTAGATTGGCCCGCCACCGACATGTCCAACGACTATAGGGTCGTCCCCACGACCACGGGCCAAAGTTGGCCAGCCGCCGACATGTCCGACGACTATTGGATCGTCCCCACGACCACGGGCCAAAGTTCGCCAGCCGCCGACATGTCCGACGACTATAGGGTCGTCCCCACGACCCGGGACTAGACTGGCCCACCACCGTCATGTCCGACGACTATAGGGTCGTCCCCACGACCCCGGGACTAGATTGGCCCGCCATCGTCTTGTCCGACGACTATAGGGTCGTCTTTACGACCACGGGCCAAAGTTGGCCAGCCGCCGACATTTCCGACGACTATAGGGTCGTCCCCACGACCACGGACCAAATTTGGCCAGCCGCCGACTTGTCCGACAACTATAGGGTCGTTCCCACGTCCACGGGTCTAGGTTGGCCAGCCGCCGACATTTCCGACGACTATAGGGTCGTCCCCACGACCACGGGCCAAAATTGGCCAGCCGCCGACTTGTCAGACGACTATAGGGTCGTTCCCACGACCACGGGCCAAATTTGGCCAGCCGCCGACTTGTCCGACGACTATAGGGTCGTTCCCACGACCACGGGCCAAAGTTTGCCAGCCGCCGACTTGTCCGACGACTATAGGGTCGTACCCACGACCCCGGGACTATTTTGTCCCGCCACCGTCATGTCCAACGACTATAGGGTCGTCCCCACGACCCCGGGCCAAAGTTGGCATGCCGCCGAAATGTCCGACGACTATAGGGTCGTCCCCACGACCCCGGGACTAGATTGGCCAGCCGCCGACATGTCCGACGACTATAGGGTCGTCCCGACGACCCCGGGCCAATGTTGGCCAGCCGCCGACATGTCCGACGACTATTGGGTCGTCCCCACGACCACGGGCCACAGTTGGCCAGCCGCCGACATGTCCGACGACTATTGGATCGTCCCCACGACCCCGGGACTAGATTGGCCCGCCACCGTCATGTCCAACGACTATAGGGTCGTCCCCACGACCACGGGCCAAAGTTGGCCAGCCGCCGACATGTCCGACGACTATTGGATCGTTCCCACGACCACAGGCCAATGTTGGCCAGCCGCCGACATGTCCGACGACTATAGGGTCGTCCCCACGACCCCGGGAGTAGGTTGGCCAGCCGCCGACATGTCCGACGACTATAGGATCGTCCCGACGACCCCGGGCCAATGTTGGCCAATCGCCAACATGTCCGACGACTATAGGGTCGTCCCTACGACCACGGGACTAGGTTGGCCCGCCACCGTCATGTCCAACGATTATAGGGTCATCCCCACGACCCCGGGACTAGATTGGCCCGCCACCGTCATGTCCGACGACTATAGGGTCGTCCCCACGACCTCGGGACTAGGTTGGCCACCCGCCGACATGTCCGACGACTATTGGGTCGTCCCCACGACACCGGGCCAAAGTTGGCCAGCCGCTGACATGTCCAACGACTATAGGGTCGTCCCCACGACCACGGGCCAAAGTTGACCAGCCGCCTTCATGTCCGACGACTATTGGATCGTCCCCACGACCCCGGGCCAAAGTTGGCAAGCCGCCGACATGTCCGACGACTATAGGGTCGTCCCCACGACCCCGGGACTAGATTGGCCCGCCACCGTCATGTCCAACGACTATCGGATCGTCCCCACGACCACGGGCCCAAGTTGGCCAGCCGCCGACATGTCCGACGACTATTGGATCGTCCCCACGACCACGGGCCAAAGTTGGCCAGCCGCCGACATGTCCGACGACTATAGAGTCGTCCCCACGACCCCGGGACAAGGTTGGCCAGCCGCCGACATGTCCGACGACTATAGGGTCGTCCCCACGACCCCGGGACTAGATTGGCCCGCCACCGTCATGTCCAACGACAATCGGATCGTCCCCACGACACGGGCCAAAGTTGGCCAGCCGCCGACATGTCCGACGACTATTGGATTGTCCCCACGACCACGGGCCAGAGTTGGCCAGCCGCCTACATGTCCGACGACTATCGGGTCGTCCCCACGACCACGGGCCAAAGTTGGCCAGCCGCCGACATGTCCGACGACTATTGGATCGTCCCCACGACCACGGGCCAAAGTTGGCCAGCCGCCGACATGTCCGACGACTATAGAGTCGTCCCCACGACCACGGGCCAAAGTTGACCAGCCGCCTTCATGTCCGACGACTATTGGATCGTCCCCACGACCCCGGGCCAAGGTTGGCAAGCCGCCGACATGTCCGACGACTATAGGGTCGTCCCCACGACCCCGGGAGTAGGTTGGCCAGCCGCCGACATGTCCGACGACTATATGGTCGTCCCCACGACCCCGGGACTAGATTGGCCCGCCACCGTCATGTCCTACGATTATAGGGTCATCCCCACGACCTCGGGACTAGATTGGCCCGCCAACGTCAAGTCCGACGACTATAGGGTCGTCCCCACGACCCCGGGCCAAAGTTGGCAAGCCGCCGACATGTCCGACGACTATAGGGTCGTCCCCACGACCCCCGGACTAGATTGGCCCGCCACCGTCAAGTCCGACGACTATAGGGTCGTCCCCAAGACCTCGGGACAAGGTTGGCCAGCCGCCGACATGTCCGACGACTATAGGGTCGTCCCCACGACCCCGGGACTAGATTGGCCCGCCACCGTCATGTCCAACGACTATCGGATCGTCTCCACGACCACGGGCCAAAGTTGGCCAGCCGGCGACATGTCCGACGACTATTGGATTCTCCCCACGGCCACGGGCCAGAGTTGGCCAGCCGCCGACATGTCCGACGACTATAGGGTCGTCCCCACGACCACGGGCCAAAGTTGGCAAGCCGCCGACATGTCCGACGACTATTGGATCGTCCCGACGACCCCGGGCCAATGTTGGCCAATCGCCAACATGTCCGACGACTATAGGGTCGTCCCTACGACCCCGGGACTAGATTGGCCCGCCACCGTCATGTCCGACGACAATGGGGTCGTCTCCACGACCCCGGGTCCAGGTTGGCCAGCCGCCGACATTTCCGACGACTATACAGTCGTCCCCACGACACCGTGCCAAAGTTGGCCAGCCGCCGACATGTCCGACGACTATAGGGTCGTCCCCACGACTCCGGGACTAGATTGGCCCGCCACCGTCATGTCCAACGACTATAGGGTCGTCCCCACAACCACGGGCCAAAGTTGGCCAGCCGCCGACATGTCCGACGACTATTGGATCGTCCCCACGACCACGGGCCAAAGTTGGCCAGCCGCCGAAATGTCCGACGACTATAGGGTCGTCCCCACGACCCCGGGACTAGGCTGACAAGCCGCCAACATGTCCGACGACTATAGGGTCGTCCCCACGACCCCGGGACTGGGCTGACAAGCCGCCAACATGTCCGACGACTATAGGGTCGTCCCCACGACCCCGGGCCAAAGTTGGCCAGCCGCCGAAATGTCCGACGACTATAGGGTCGTCCCCACGACCCCGGGACTAGATTGGTCCGCCACCGTCTTGTCCGACGACTATAGGGTCGTCCCCACGACCCCGGGCCAAAGTTGGCCAGCCGCCGACATGTCCGACGACTATAGGGTCGTCCCCACGACCCCGAGACTAGATTGGCCCGCCACCGTCATGTCCGACGACAATAGGGTCGTCCCCACGACCCCGGGTCCAGGTTGGCCAGCCGCCGACATTTCCGACGACTATAGAGTCGTCCCCACGACACCGGGCCAAAGTTGGCCAGCCGCCGACATGTCCGACAACTATAGGGTCGTCCGCACGACCCCGGGACTAGATTGGCCCGCCACCGTCATGTCCGACGATTATAGGGTCGTCCCCACGACCGCGAGTCTAGATTGGCCCGCCACCGTCATGTCCGACGACAATAGGGACGTCCCCACGACCCCGGGTCCAGGTTGGTCAGCCGCCGACATTTCCGACGACTATAGGGTCGTCCCCACGACCCCGGGCCAAAGATGTCCGGCACGCCGTCTTGTCCGACGACTATAGGGTCTTACCCACGACCCCGGGACTAGATTGGCCCGCCACCGTCATGTCCAACGACTATAGGGTCGTCCCCACAACCACGGGCCAAAGTTGGCCAGCCGCCGACATGTCCGACGACTATAGGGTCGTCCCCACGACCCCGGGCCAAAGTTGGCCAGCCGCCGAAATGTCCGACGACTATAGGGTCGTCCCCACGACCCCGGGACTAGGCTGACAAGCCGCCAACATGTCCGACGACTATAGGGTCGTCCCCACGACCCCGGGCCAAAGTTGGCCAGCCGCCGAAATGTCCGACGACTATAGGGTCGTCCCCACGACCCCGGGACTAGATTGGCCCGCCACCGTCATGTCTGACGACTATAGGGTCGTCCCCACGACCCCGGGCCAAAGTTGGCAAGCCGCCGAAATGTCCGACGACTGTAGGGTCGTACCCACGACCCCGGGCCAAAGTTGGCAAGCCGCCGAAATGTCCGACGACTGTAGGGTCGTCCCCACGACCCCGGGACTAGATTGGCCCGCCACCGTCAAGTCCGACGACTATAGGGTCGTCCCCAGGACCTCGGGACTAGATTGGCCCGCCACCGTCAAGTCCGACGACCATAGGGTCGTCCCCACGACCCCGGGCCAAAGTTGGCAAGCCGCCGAAATGTCCGACGACTGTAGGGTCGTACTCACGACCCCGGGACTAGGCTGACAAGCCGCCAACATGTCCGACGAGTATAGGGTCGCCCCCACGACCCCGGGCCAAAGTTGGCCAGCCGCCGACATGTCCGACGACTATAGGGTCGTCCCCACGACCTCGGGTCTAGATTGGCCCGCTCCCGTCATGTCCGAAGACTATAGGGTCTTACCCACGACCCCGGGACTAGATTGGCCCGCCACCGTCATGTCCGACGACTATAGGGTCGTCCCCACGACCCCGGGCCAAAGTTGGCAAGCCGCCGAAATGTCCGACGACTGTAGGGTCTTACCCACGACCCCGGGACTAGATTGGCCCGCCACCGTCAAGTCCGACGACTATAGGGTCGTCCCCACGACCCCGGGACTAGATTGGCCCGCCACCGTCATGTCCGACGACTATAGGGTCGTCCCCACGACCCCGGGCCAAAGTTGGCAAGCCGCCGAAATGTCCGACGACTGTAGGGTCGTCCCCACGACCCCGGGACTAGATTGGCCCGCCACCGTCAAGTCCGACGACTATAGGGTCGTCCCCAGGACCTCGGGACTAGATTGGTCCGCCACCGTCTTGTCCGACGACTATAGGGTCGTCCCCACGACCCCGGGCCACAGTTGGCCAGCCGCCGACATGTCCGACGACTATAGGGTCGTCCCCACGACCCCGAGACTAGATTGGCCCGCCACCGTCATGTCCGACGACAATAGGGTCGTCCCCACGACCCCGGGTCCAGGTTGGCCAGCCGCCGACATTTCCGACGACTATAGAGTCGTCCCCACGACACCGGGCCAAAGTTGGCCAGCCGCCGACATGTCCGACAACTATAGGGTCGTCCGCACGACCCCGGGACTAGATTGGCCCGCCACCGTCATGTCCGACGATTATAGGGTCGTCCCCACGACCGCGAGTCTAGATTGGCCCGCCACCGTCATGTCCGACGACAATAGGGACGTCCCCACGACCCCGGGTCCAGGTTGGTCAGCCGCCGACATTTCCGACGACCATAGGGTCGTCCCCACGACCCCGGGCCAAAGTTGGCAAGCCGCCGAAATGTCCGACGACTGTAGGGTCGTACTCACGACCCCGGGACTAGGCTGACAAGCCGCCAACATGTCCGACGAGTATAGGGTCGCCCCCACGACCCCGGGCCAAAGTTGGCCAGCCGCCGACATGTCCGACGACTATAGGGTCGTCCCCACGACCTCGGGTCTAGATTGGCCCGCTCCCGTCATGTCCGAAGACTATAGGGTCTTACCCACGACCCCGGGACTAGATTGGCCCGCCACCGTCATGTCCGACGACTATAGGGTCGTCCCCACGACCCCGGGCCAAAGTTGGCAAGCCGCCGAAATGTCCGACGACTGTAGGGTCGTCCCCACGACCCCGGGCCAAAGATGTCCAGCCGCCGTCTTGTCCGACGACTATAGGGTCGTCCCCAGGACCCCGGGACTAGATTGGCCCGCCACCGTCATGTCCAACGACTATAGGGTCGTCCCCACAACCACGGGCCAAAGTTGGCCAGCCGCCGACATGTCCGACGATTATTGGATCGTCCGCACGACCACGGGCCAAAGTTGGCCAGCCGCCGACATGTGCGACGACTATACGGTCGTCCCCACGACCCCGGGACTAGATTGGTCCGCCACCGTCATGTCCGACGACTATAGGGTCGTCCCCACGACCCCGGGACTAGGCTGACAACCCGCCAACATGCCCGACGACTATAGGGTCGTCCCCACGACCCCGGGCCAAAGATGTCCAGCCGCCGTCTTGTCCGACGACTATATAGGGTCTTACCCACGACCCCGGGACTAGATTGGCCCGCCACCGTCATGTCCAACAACTATAGGGTCGTCCCCACAACCACGGGCCAAAGTTGGCCAGCCGCCGAAATGTCCGACGACTATAGGGTCGTCCCCACGACCCCGGGACTAGATTGGCCCGCCACCGTCATGTCCGACGACTATAGGGTCGTCCCCACGACCCCGGGCCAAAGTTGGCAAGCCGCCGAAATGTCCGACGACAGTAGGGTCGTACCCACGACCCCGGGACTAGGGTGACAAGCCGCCAACATGTCCGACGACTATAGGGTCGTCCCCACGACCCCGGGCCAAAGTTGGACAGCCGCCGAAATGTCCGACGACTATAGGGTCGTCCCCACGACCCCGGGACTAGATTGGCCCGCCACCGTCATGTCCGACGACTATAGGGTCGTCCCCACGACCCCGGGCCAAAGTTGGCAAGCCGCCGAAATGTCCGACGACTGTAGGGTCTTACCCACGACCCCGGGACTAGATTGGCCCGCCACCGTCAAGTCCGACGACTATAGGGTCGTCCCCACGACCCCGGGACTAGATTGGCCCGCCACCGTCATGTCCGACGACTATAGGGTCGTCCCCACGACCCCGGGCCAAAGTTGGCAAGCCGCCGAAATGTCCGACGACTGTAGGGTCGTCCCCACGACCCCGGGACTAGATTGGCCCGCCACCGTCAAGTCCGACGACTATAGGGTCGTCCCCAGGACCTCGGGACTAGATTGGTCCGCCACCGTCTTGTCCGACGACTATAGGGTCGTCCCCACGACCCCGGGCCACAGTTGGCCAGCCGCCGACATGTCCGACGACTATAGGGTCGTCCCCACGACCCCGAGACTAGATTGGCCCGCCACCGTCATGTCCGACGACAATAGGGTCATCCCCACGACCCCGGGTCCAGGTTGGCCAGCCGCCGACATTTCCGACGACTATAGAGTCGTCCCCACGACACCGGGCCAAAGTTGGCCAGCCGCCGACATGTCCGACAACTATAGGGTCGTCCGCACGACCCCGGGACTAGATTGGCCCGCCACCGTCATGTCCGACGATTATAGGGTCGTCCCCACGACCGCGAGTCTAGATTGGCCCGCCACCGTCATGTCCGACGACAATAGGGACGTCCCCACGACCCCGGGTCCAGGTTGGTCAGCCGCCGACATTTCCGACGACTATAGGGTCGTCCCCACGACCCCGGGCCAAAGATGTCCAGCCGCCGTCTTGTCCGACGACTATAGGGTCTTACCCACGACCCCGGGACTAGATTGGCCCGCCACCGTCATGTCCAACGACTATAGGGTCGTCCCCACAACCACGGGCCAAAGTTGGCCAGCCGCCGACATGTCCGACGACTATAGGGTCGTCCCCACGACCCCGGGCCAAAGTTGGCAAGCCGCCGAAATGTCCGACGACTGTAGGGTCGTCCCCACGACCCCGGGCCAAAGATGTCCAGCCGCCGTCTTGTCCGACGACTATAGCGTCGTCCCCAGGACCCCGGGACTAGATTGGCCCGCCACCGTCATGTCCAACGACTATAGGGTCGTCCCCACAACCACGGGCCAAAGTTGGCCAGCCGCCGACATGTCCGACGATTATTGGATCGTCCGCACGACCACGGGCCAAAGTTGGCCAGCCGCCGACATGTGCGACGACTATACGGTCGTCCCCACGACCCCGGGACTAGATTGGTCCGCCACCGTCATGCCCGACGACTATAGGGTCGTCCCCACGACCCCGGGACTAGGCTGACAACCCGCCAACATGCCCGACGACTATAGGGTCGTCCCCACGACCCCGGGCCAAAGATGTCCAGCCGCCGTCTTGTCCGACGACTATAGGGTCTTACCCACGACCCCGGGACTAGATTGGCCCGCCACCGTCATGTCCAACAACTATAGGGTCGTCCCCACAACCACGGGCCAAAGTTGGCCAGCCGCCGAAATGTCCGACGACTATAGGGTCGTCCCCACGACCCCGGGACTAGATTGGCCCGCCACCGTCATGTCCGACGACTATAGGGTCGTCCCCACGACCCCGGGCCAAAGTTGGCAAGCCGCCGAAATGTCCGACGACAGTAGGGTCGTACCCACGACCCCGGGACTAGGGTGACAAGCCGCCAACATGTCCGACGACTATAGGGTCGTCCCCACGACCCCGGGCCAAAGTTGGACAGCCGCCGAAATGTCCGACGACTATAGGGTCGTCCCCACGACCCCGGGACTAGATTGGCCCGCCACCGTCATGTCCGACGACTATAGGGTCGTCCCCACGACCCCGGGCCAAAGTTGGCAAGCCGCCGAAATGTCCGACGACTGTAGGGTCGTACCCACGACCCCGGGACTAGGCTGACAAGCCGCCAACATGTCCGACGACTATAGGGTCGTCCCCGCGACCCCGGGCCAAAGTTGGCAAGCCGCCGAAATGTCCGACGACTGTAGGGTCGTCCCCACGACCCCGGGACTAGATTGGCCCGCCACCGTCAAGTCTGACGACTATAGGGTCGTCCCCAGGACCTCGGGACTAGATTGGCCCGCCACCGTCAAGTCCGACGACTATAGGGTCGTCCCCACGACCCCGGGCCAAAGTTGGCCAGCCGCCGAAATGTCCGACGACTATAGGGTCGTCCCCACGACCCCGGGACTAGATTGGCCCGCCACCGTCATGTCCGACGACTATAGGGTCGTCCCCACGACCCCGGGCCAAAGTTGGCAAGCCGCCGAAATGTCCGACGACTGTAGCGTCGTACCCACGACCCCGGGACTAGGCTGACAAGCCGCCAACATGTCCGACGACTACAGGGTCGTCCCCGCGACCCCGGACCAAAGTTGGCAAGCCGCCGAAATGTCCGACGACTGTAGGGTCGTCCCCACGACCCCGGGACTAGATTGGCCCGCCACCGTCAAGTCCGACGACTATAGGGTCGTCCCCAGGACCTCGGGACTAGATTGGCCCGCCACCGTCAAGTCCGACGACCATAGGGTCGTCCCCACGACCCCGGGCCAAAGTTGGCAAGCCGCCGAAATGTCCGACGACTGTAGGGTCATACCCACGACCCCGGGACTAGGGTGACAAGCCGCCAACATGTCCGACGACTATAGGGTCGTCCCCACGACCCCGGGCCAAAGTTGGACAGCCGCCGAAATGTCCGACGACTATAGGGTCGTCCCCACGACCCCGGGACTAGATTGGCCCGCCACCGTCATGTCCGACGACTATAGGGTCGTCCCCACGACCCCGGGCCAAAGTTGGCAAGCCGCCGAAATGTCCGACGACTGTAGGGTCGTACCCACGACCCCGGGACTAGGCTGACAAGCCGCCAACATGTCCGACGACTATAGGGTCGTCCCCGCGACCCCGGGCCAAAGTTGGCAAGCCGCCGAAATGTCCGACGACTGTAGGGTCGTCCCCACGACCCCGGGACTAGATTTGCCCGCCACCGTCAAGTCCGACGACTATAGGGTCGTCCCCAGGACCTCGGGACTAGATTGGCCCGCCACCGTCAAGTCCGACGACTATAGGGTCGTCCCCACGACCCCGGGCCAAAGTTGGCCAGCCGCCGAAATGTCCGACGACTATAGGGTCGTCCCCACGACCCCGGGACTAGATTGGCCCGCCACCGTCATGTCCGACGACTATAGGGTCGTCCCCACGACCCCGGGCCAAAGTTGGCCAGCCGCCGAAATGTCCGACGACTATAGGGTCGTCCCCACGACCCCGGGACTAGATTGGCCCGCCACCGTCATGTCCGACGACTGTAGCGTCGTACCCACGACCCCGGGACTAGGCTGACAAGCCGCCAACATGTCCGACGACTATAGGGTCGTCCCCGCGACCCCGGGCCAAAGTTGGCAAGCCGCCGAAATGTCCGACGACTGTAGGGTCGTCCCCACGACCCCGGGACTAGATTGGCCCGCCACCGTCAAGTCCGACGACTATAGGGTCGTCCCCAGGACCTCGGGACTAGATTGGCCCGCCACCGTCAAGTCCGACGACCATAGGGTCGTCCCCACGACCCCGGGCCAAAGTTGGCAAGCCGCCGAAATGTCCGACGACTGTAGGGTCGTACCCACGACCCCGGGACTAGGCTGACAAGCCGCCAACATGTCCGACGTGTATAGGGTCGCCCCCACGACCCCGGGCCAAAGTTGGCCAGCCGCCGACATGTCCGACGACTATAGGGTCGTCCCCACGACCTCGGGTCTAGATTGGCCCGCTACCGTCATGTCCGAAGACTATAGGGTCGTCCCCACGACACCGGTCCAAAGTTGGCCAGCCGCCGACATGTCCGACGACTATAGGGTCGTCCCCACGACCCCGGGACTAGATTGGCCCGCCACCGTCATGTCCGACGACTATAGGGTCGTCCCCACGACCCCGGGCCAAAGTTGGCAAGCCGCCGAAATGTCCGACGACTGTAGGGTCGTCCCCACGACCCCGGGACTAGATTGGCCCGCCACCGTCAAGTCCGACGACTATAGGGTCGTCCCCAGGACCTCGGGACTAGATTGGTCCGCCACCGTCTTGTCCGACGACTATAGGGTCGTCCCCACGACCCCGGGCCACAGTTGGCCAGCCGCCGACATGTCCGACGACTATAGGGTCGTCCCCACGACCCCGAGACTAGATTGGCCCGCCACCGTCATGTCCGACGACAATAGGGTCATCCCCACGACCCCGGGTCCAGGTTGGCCAGCCGCCGACATTTCCGACGACTATAGAGTCGTCCCCACGACACCGGGCCAAAGTTGGCCAGCCGCCGACATGTCCGACAACTATAGGGTCGTCCGCACGACCCCGGGACTAGATTGGCCCGCCACCGTCATGTCCGACGATTATAGGGTCGTCCCCACGACCGCGAGTCTAGATTGGCCCGCCACCGTCATGTCCGACGACAATAGGGACGTCCCCACGACCCCGGGTCCAGGTTGGTCAGCCGCCGACATTTCCGACGACTATAGGGTCGTCCCCACGACCCCGGGCCAAAGATGTCCAGCCGCCGTCTTGTCCGACGACTATAGGGTCTTACCCACGACCCCGGGACTAGATTGGCCCGCCACCGTCATGTCCAACGACTATAGGGTCGTCCCCACAACCACGGGCCAAAGTTGGCCAGCCGCCGACATGTCCGACGACTATAGGGTCGTCCCCACGACCCCGGGCCAAAGTTGGCAAGCCGCCGAAATGTCCGACGACTGTAGGGTCGTCCCCACGACCCCGGGCCAAAGATGTCCAGCCGCCGTCTTGTCCGACGACTATAGCGTCGTCCCCAGGACCCCGGGACTAGATTGGCCCGCCACCGTCATGTCCAACGACTATAGGGTCGTCCCCACAACCACGGGCCAAAGTTGGCCAGCCGCCGACATGTCCGACGATTATTGGATCGTCCGCACGACCACGGGCCAAAGTTGGCCAGCCGCCGACATGTGCGACGACTATACGGTCGTCCCCACGACCCCGGGACTAGATTGGTCCGCCACCGTCATGCCCGACGACTATAGGGTCGTCCCCACGACCCCGGGACTAGGCTGACAACCCGCCAACATGCCCGACGACTATAGGGTCGTCCCCACGACCCCGGGCCAAAGATGTCCAGCCGCCGTCTTGTCCGACGACTATAGGGTCTTACCCACGACCCCGGGACTAGATTGGCCCGCCACCGTCATGTCCAACAACTATAGGGTCGTCCCCACAACCACGGGCCAAAGTTGGTCAGCCGCCGAAATGTCCGACGACTATAGGGTCGTCCCCACGACCCCGGGACTAGATTGGCCCGCCACCGTCATGTCCGACGACTATAGGGTCGTCCCCACGACCCCGGGCCAAAGTTGGCAAGCCGCCGAAATGTCCGACGACAGTAGGGTCGTACCCACGACCCCGGGACTAGGGTGACAAGCCGCCAACATGTCCGACGACTATAGGGTCGTCCCCACGACCCCGGGCCAAAGTTGGACAGCCGCCGAAATGTCCGACGACTATAGGGTCGTCCCCACGACCCCGGGACTAGATTGGCCCGCCACCGTCATGTCCGACGACTATAGGGTCGTCCCCACGACCCCGGGCCAAAGTTGGCAAGCCGCCGAAATGTCCGACGACTGTAGGGTCGTACCCACGACCCCGGGACTAGGCTGACAAGCCGCCAACATGTCCGACGACTATAGGGTCGTCCCCGCGACCCCGGGCCAAAGTTGGCAAGCCGCCGAAATGTCCGACGACTGTAGGGTCGTCCCCACGACCCCGGGACTAGATTGGCCCGCCACCGTCAAGTCTGACGACTATAGGGTCGTCCCCAGGACCTCGGGACTAGATTGGCCCGCCACCGTCAAGTCCGACGACTATAGGGTCGTCCCCACGACCCCGGGCCAAAGTTGGCCAGCCGCCGAAATGTCCGACGACTATAGGGTCGTCCCCACGACCCCGGGACTAGATTGGCCCGCCACCGTCATGTCCGACGACTATAGGGTCGTCCCCACGACCCCGGGCCAAAGTTGGCAAGCCGCCGAAATGTCCGACGACTGTAGCGTCGTACCCACGACCCCGGGACTAGGCTGACAAGCCGCCAACATGTCCGACGACTACAGGGTCGTCCCCGCGACCCCGGACCAAAGTTGGCAAGCCGCCGAAATGTCCGACGACTGTAGGGTCGTCCCCACGACCCCGGGACTAGATTGGCCCGCCACCGTCAAGTCCGACGACTATAGGGTCGTCCCCAGGACCTCGGGACTAGATTGGCCCGCCACCGTCAAGTCCGACGACCATAGGGTCGTCCCCACGACCCCGGGCCAAAGTTGGCAAGCCGCCGAAATGTCCGACGACTGTAGGGTCATACCCACGACCCCGGGACTAGGGTGACAAGCCGCCAACATGTCCGACGACTATAGGGTCGTCCCCACGACCCCGGGCCAAAGTTGGACAGCCGCCGAAATGTCCGACGACTATAGGGTCGTCCCCACGACCCCGGGACTAGATTGGCCCGCCACCGTCATGTCCGACGACTATAGGGTCGTCCCCACGACCCCGGGCCAAAGTTGGCAAGCCGCCGAAATGTCCGACGACTGTAGGGTCGTACCCACGACCCCGGGACTAGGCTGACAAGCCGCCAACATGTCCGACGACTATAGGGTCGTCCCCGCGACCCCGGGCCAAAGTTGGCAAGCCGCCGAAATGTCCGACGACTGTAGGGTCGTCCCCACGACCCCGGGACTAGATTTGCCCGCCACCGTCAAGTCCGACGACTATAGGGTCGTCCCCAGGACCTCGGGACTAGATTGGCCCGCCACCGTCAAGTCCGACGACTATAGGGTCGTCCCCACGACCCCGGGCCAAAGTTGGCCAGCCGCCGAAATGTCCGACGACTATAGGGTCGTCCCCACGACCCCGGGACTAGATTGGCCCGCCACCGTCATGTCCGACGACTATAGGGTCGTCCCCACGACCCCGGGCCAAAGTTGGCCAGCCGCCGAAATGTCCGACGACTATAGGGTCGTCCCCACGACCCCGGGACTAGATTGGCCCGCCACCGTCATGTCCGACGACTGTAGCGTCGTACCCACGACCCCGGGACTAGGCTGACAAGCCGCCAACATGTCCGACGACTATAGGGTCGTCCCCGCGACCCCGGGCCAAAGTTGGCAAGCCGCCGAAATGTCCGACGACTGTAGGGTCGTCCCCACGACCCCGGGACTAGATTGGCCCGCCACCGTCAAGTCCGACGACTATAGGGTCGTCCCCAGGACCTCGGGACTAGATTGGCCCGCCACCGTCAAGTCCGACGACCATAGGGTCGTCCCCACGACCCCGGGCCAAAGTTGGCAAGCCGCCGAAATGTCCGACGACTGTAGGGTCGTACCCACGACCCCGGGACTAGGCTGACAAGCCGCCAACATGTCCGACGTGTATAGGGTCGCCCCCACGACCCCGGGCCAAAGTTGGCCAGCCGCCGACATGTCCGACGACTATAGGGTCGTCCCCACGACCTCGGGTCTAGATTGGCCCGCTACCGTCATGTCCGAAGACTATAGGGTCGTCCCCACGACACCGGTCCAAAGTTGGCCAGCCGCCGACATGTCCGACGACTATAGGGTCGTCCCCACGACCCCGGGCCAAAGTTGGCAAGCCGCCGAAATGTCCGACGACTATAGGGTCGTCCCCACGACCCCGGGACTAGATTGGCCCGCCACCGTCATGTCCGACGACTATAGGGTCGTCCCCACGACCCCGGGCCAAAGTTGGCAAGCCGCCGACATGTCCGACGACAATCGGATCGTCCCCACGACCACGCGCCAAAGTTGGCCAAGCGCCGACATGTCCGACGACTATTGGATCGTCCCCACGACCACGGGCCAAAGTTGGCCAGCCGCCGACATGTCCGACGACAATCGGATCGTCCCCACGACCACGCGCCAAAGTTGGCCAGCCGCCGACATGTCCGACGATTATAGGGTCGTCCCCACGACCCCGGGCCAATGTTGGCCAATCGCCGACATGTCCAACGACTATAGGGTCGTCCCTACGACCCCGGGACTAGATTAGCCCGCCACCGTCATGTCCAACGACTATAGGGTCGTCCCCACGACCACGGGCCAAAGTTGGCATGCCGCCGAAATGTCCGACGACTATAGGGTCGTCCCCACGACCCCGGGCCAAAGTTGGCAAGCCGCCGAAATGTCCGAAGACTATAGGGTCGTCCCCACGACCACGGGACTAGATTGGCCCGCCACCGCCATGTCCGACGACAATAGGGTCGTCCCCACGACCCCGGGTCTAGGTTGGCCAGCCGCCGACATGTCCGACGACAATCGGATCGTCCCCACGACCACGTGCCAAAGTTGGCCAGCCGCCGACATGTCCGACGACTATTGGATCGTCCCCACGACCACGGGCCAAAGTTGGCCAGCCGCCGAAATGTCCGACGACTATAGGGTCGTCCCCACGACCCCGGGACTAGGCTGACAAGCCGCCAACATGTCCGACGACTATAGGGTCGTCCCCACGACCCCGGGCCAAAGTTGGCAAGCCGCCGAAATGTCCGACGACTGTAGGGTCGTCCCCACGACCCCGGGACTAGATTGGCCCGCCACCGTCAAGTCCGACGACTATAGGGACGTCCCCACGACCCCGGGACTAGATTGGCCCGCCACCGTCATGTCCGACGACTATAGGGTCGTCCCCACGACCCCGGGCCAAAGTTGGCAAGCCGCCGAAATGTCCGACGACTGTAGGGTCGTCCCCACGACCCCGGGACTAGATTGGCCCGCCACCGTCAAGTCCGACGACTATAGGGTCGTCCCCAGGACCTCGGGACTAGATTGGTCCGCCACCGTCTTGTCCGACGACTATAGGGTCGTCCCCACGACCCCGGGCCAAAGTTGGCCAGCCGCCGACATGTCCGACGACTATAGGGTCGTCCCCACGACCCCGAGACTAGATTGGCCCGCCACCGTCATGTCCGACGACAATAGGGTCGTCCCCACGACCCCGGGTCCAGGTTGGCCAGCCGCCGACATTTCCGACGACTATAGAGTCGTCCCCACGACACCGGGCCAAAGTTGGCCAGCCGCCGACATGTCCGACAACTATAGGGTCGTCCGCACGACCCCGGGACTAGATTGGCCCGCCACCGTCATGTCCGACGATTATAGGGTCGTCCCCACGACCGCGAGTCTAGATTGGCCCGCCACCGTCATGTCCGACGACAATAGGGACGTCCCCACGACCCCGGGTCCAGGTTGGTCAGCCGCCGACATTTCCGACGACTATAGGGTCGTCCCCACGACCCCGGGCCAAAGATGTCCAGCCGCCGTCTTGTCCGACGACTATAGGGTCTTACCCACGACCCCGGGACTAGATTGGCCCGCCACCGTCATGTCCAACGACTATAGGGTCGTCCCCACAACCACGGGCCAAAGTTGGCCAGCCGCCGACATGTTCGACGACTATAGGGTCGTCCCCACGACCCCGGGCCAAAGTTGGCAAGCCGCCGAAATGTCCGACGACTGTAGGGTCGTCCCCACGACCCCGGGCCAAAGATGTCCAGCCGCCGTCTTGTCCGACGACTATAGGGTCGTCCCCAGGACCCCGGGACTAGATTGGCCCGCCACCGTCATGTCCAACGACTATAGGGTCGTCCCCACAACCACGGGCCAAAGTTGGCCAGCCGCCGACATGTCCGACGATTATTGGATCGTACGCACGACCACGGGCCAAAGTTGGCCAGCCGCCGACATGTGCGACGACTATACGGTCGTCCCCACGACCCCGGGACTAGATTGGTCCGCCACCGTCATGTCCGACGACTATAGGGTCGTCCCCACGACCCCGGGACTAGGCTGACAACCCGCCAACATGTCCGACGACTATAGGGTCGTCCCCACGACCCCGGGCCAAAGATGTCCAGCCGCCGTCTTGTCCGACGACTATAGGGTCTTACCCACGACCCCGGGACTAGATTGGCCCGCCACCGTCATGTCCAACGACTATAGGGTCGTCCCCACAACCACGGGCCAAAGTTGGCCAGCCGCCGACTTTTCCGACGACTATAGGGTCGTCCCCACGACCCCGGGACTAGATTGGCCCGCCACCGTCTTGTCCGACGACTATAGGGTCGTCTTTACGACCACGGGCCAAAGTTGGCCAGCCGTCGACATTTCCGATGATTATAGGGTCGTCCCCACGACCACGGACCAAATTTGGCCAGCCGCCGGCTTGTCCGACGACTATAGGGTCGTACCCACGACCCCGGGACTAGGCTGACAAGCCGCCAACATGTCCGACGACTATAGGGTCGTCCCCACGACCCCGGGCCAAAGTTGGCAAGCCGCCGAAATGTCCGACGACTGTAGGGTCGTCCCCACGACCCCGGGACTAGATTGGCCCGCCACCGTCAAGTCCGACGACTATAGGGTCGTCCCCAGGACCTCGGGACTAGATTGGCCCGCCACCGTCAAGTCCGACGACCATAGGGTCGTCCCCACGACCCCGGCCAAAGTTGGCAAGCCGCCGAAATGTCCGACGACTGTAGGGTCGTACCCACGACCCCGGTACTAGGCTGACAAGCCGCCAACATGTCCGACGAGTATAGGGTCGCCCCCACGACCCCGGGCCAAAGTTGGCCAGCCGCCGACATGTCCGACGACTATAGGGTCGTCCCCACGACCTCGGGTCTAGATTGGCCCGTTACCGTCATGTTCGAAGACTATAAGGTCGTCCCCACGACACCGGTCCAAAGTTGGCCAGCCGCCGACATGTCCGACGACTATAGGGTCGTCCCCACAAACCCGGGCCAAAGTTGGCAAGCCGCCGAAATGTCCGACGACTATAGGGTCGTCCCCACGACCCCGGGACTAGGTTGGCCAGCCGCCAAAATGTCCGACGACTATAGGGTCGTCCCGACGACCCCGGGCCAATGTTGGCCAATCGCCAACATGTC
The DNA here is from genome assembly GCA_963932275.1 of Andrena praecox. Classification (NCBI taxonomy): domain Eukaryota; kingdom Metazoa; phylum Arthropoda; class Insecta; order Hymenoptera; family Andrenidae; genus Andrena; species Andrena praecox. The sequence goes on from CAWVQO010000169.1 coordinate 50,935, forward strand.
CGACGACTTTAGGGTCGTCCCTACGACCCCGGGACTAGATTGGCCCGCCACCGTCATGTCCAACGATTATAGGGTCGTCCCCACGACCCCGGGTATAGGTTGGCCAGCCGCCGACATGTCCGACGACTATAGTGTCGTCCCCACGACACCGGGCCAAAGTTGGACAGCCGCCGACATGTCCGACTACTATAGGGTCGTCCCCACGACCTCGGGTCTAGATTGGCCCGCTACCGTCATGTCCGAAGACTATAGGGTCGTCCCCACGACCCCGGGCCAATGTTGGCCAATCGCCGACATGTCCGACGACTATAGGGTCGTCCCCACGACCCCGGGCCAAAGTTGGCAAGCCGCCGAAATGTCCGACGACTATAGGGTCGTCCCCACGACCCCGGGACTAGATTGGCCCGCCACCGTCATGTCCGACGACTATAGGGTCGTCCCCACGACCCCGGGCCAAAGTTGGCAATCCGCCGACATGTCCGACGACAATCGGATCGTCCCCACGACCACGCGCCAAAGTTGGCCAACCGCCGACATGTCCGACGACTATTGGATCGTCCCCACGACCACGGGCCAAAGTTGGCCAGCCGCCGACATGTCCGACGACAATCGGATCGTCCCCACGACCACGCGCCAAAGTTGGGAAGCCGCCGACATGTCCGACGATTATAGGGTCGTCCCCACGACCCCGGGCCAATGTTGGCCAATCGCCGACATGTCCAACGACTATAGGGTCGTCCCTACGACCCCGGGACTAGATTAGCCCGCCACCGTCATGTCCAACGACTATAGGGTCGTCCCCACGACCACGGGCCAAAGTTGGCATGCCGCCGAAATGTCCGACGACTATAGGGTGTCCCCACGACCCCGGGCCAAAGTTGGCAAGCCGCCGAAATGTCCGACGACTATAGGGTCGTCCCCACGACCCCGGGACTAGATTGGCCCGCCACCGTCATGTACGACGACTATAGGGTCGTCCTCACGACCCCGGGCCAAAGTTGGCAAGCCGCCGACATGTCCGACGACAATCGGATCGTCCCCACGACCACGCGCCAAAGTTGGCCAACCGCCGACATGTCCGACGACTATTGGATCGTCCCCACGACCACGGGCCAAAGTTGGCCAGCCGCCGACATGTCCGACGACAATCGGATCGTCCCCACGACCACGCGCCAAAGTTGGGAAGCCGCCGACATGTCCGACGATTATAGGGTCGTCCCCACGACCCCGGGCCAATGTTGGCCAATCGCCGACATGTCCAACGACTATAGGGTCGTCCCCACGACGCCGGGACTAGATTGGCCCGCCACCGTCATGTCCGACGACTATAGGGTCGTCCCCACGACCCCGGGCCAAAGTTGGCAAGCCGCCGACATGTCCGACGACAATCGGATCGTCCCCACGACCACGCGCCAAAGTTGGCCAACCGCCGACATGTCCGACGACTATTGGATCGTCCCCACGACCACGGGCCAAAGTTGGCCAGCCGCCGACATGTCCGACGACAATCGGATCGTCCCCACGACCACGCGCCAAAGTTGGGAAGCCGCCGACATGTCCGACGATTATAGGGTCGTCCCCACGACCCCGGGCCAATGTTGGCCAATCGCCGACATGTCCAACGACTATAGGGTCGTCCCTACGACCCCGGGACTAGATTAGCCCGCCACCGTCATGTCCAACGACTATAGGGTCGTCCCCACGACCACGGGCCAAAGTTGGCATGCCGCCGAAATGTCCGACGACTATAGGGTCGTCCCCACGACCCCGGGCCAAAGTTGGCAAGCCGCCGAAATGTCCGACGACTATAGGGTCGTCCCCACGACCCCGGGACTAGATTGGCCCGCCACCGTCATGTCCGACGACTATAGGGTCGTCCCCACGACCCCGGGCCAAAGTTGGCAAGCCGCCGAAATGTCCGACGACTATAGGGTCGTCCCCGCGACCCCGGGCCAAAGTTGGCAAGCCGCCGAAATGTCCGACGACTGTAGGGTCGTCCCCACGACCACGGGACTAGGCTGACAAGCCGCCAACATGTCCGACGTGTATAGGGTCGCCCCCACGACCCCGGGCCAAAGTTGGCCAGCCGCCGACATGTCCGACGACTATAGGGTCGTCCCCACGACCTCGGGTCTAGATTGGCCCGCTACCGTCATGTCCGAAGACTATAGGGTCGTCCCCACGACACCGGTCCAAAGTTGGCCAGCCGCCGACATGTCCGACGACTATAGGGTCGTCCCCACGAACCCGGGCCAAAGTTGGCAAGCCGCCGAAATGTCCGACGACTATAGGGTCGTCCCCACGACCCCGGGACTAGATTGGCCCGCCACCGTCAAGTCCGACGACTATAGGGTCGTCCCCACGACCCCGGGCCAAAGTTGGCAAGCCGCCGAAATGTCCGACGACTGTAGGGTCGTACCCACGACCCCGGGACTAGGGTGACAAGCCGCCAACATGTCCGACGACTATAGGGTCGTCCCCACGACCCCGGGCCAAAGTTGGCCAGCCGCCGAAATGTCCGACGACTATAGGGTCGTCCCCACGACCCCGGGACTAGATTGGCCCGCCACCGTCATGTCCGACGACTATAGGGTCGTCCCCACGACCCCGGGCCAAAGTTGGCAAGCCGCCGAAATGTCCGACGACTGTAGGGTCGTCCCCACGACACCGGTCCAAAGTTGGCCAGCCGCCGACATGTCCGACGACTATAGGGTCGTCCCCACGAACCCGGGCCAAAGTTGGCAAGCCGCCGAAATGTCCGACGACTATAGGCTCGTCCCCACGACCCCGGGACTAGGTTGGCCAGCCGCCAAAATGTCCGACGACTATAGGGTCGTCCCGACGACCCCGGGCCAATGTTGGCCAATCGCCAACAAGTCCGACGACTATAGGGTCGTCCCTACGACCCCGGGACTAGATTGGCCCGCCACCGTCATGTCCAACGATTATAGGGTCGTCCCCACGACCCCGGGTCTAGGTTGGCCAGCCGCCGACATGTCCGACGACTATAGAGTCGTCCCCACGACACCGGGCCAAAGTTGGACAGCCGCCGACATGTCCGACTACTATAGGGTCGTCCCCACGACCTCGGGTCTAGATTGGCCCGCTACCGTCATGTCCGAAGACTATAGGGACGTCCCCACGACCACGGGACTAGATTGGCCCGCCACCGCCATGTCCGACGACAATAGGGTCGTCCCCACGACCCCGGGTCTAGGTTGGCCAGCCGCCGACATGTCCGACGACAATCGGATCGTCCCCACGACCACGCGCCAAAGTTGGCCAACCGCCGACATGTCCGACGACTATTGGATCGTCCCCACGACCACGGGCCAAAGTTGGCCAGCCGCCGACATGTCCGACGACAATCGGATCGTCCCCACGACCACGCGCCAAAGTTGGCCAGCCGCCGACATGTCCGACGATTATAGGGTCGTCCCCACGACCCCGGGCCAATGTTGGCCAATCGCCGACATGTCCAACGACTATAGGGTCGTCCCTACGACCCCGGGACTAGATTAGCCCGCCACCGTCATGTCCAACGACTATAGGGTCGTCCCCACGACCACGGGCCAAAGTTGGCATGCCGCCGAAATGTCCGACGACTATAGGGTCGTCCCCACGACCCCGGGCCAAAGTTGGCAAGCCGCCGAAATGTCCGAAGACTATAGGGTCGTTCCCACGACCACGGGACTAGATTGGCCCGCCACCGCCATGTCCGACGACAATAGGGTCGTCCCCACGACCCCGGGTCTAGGTTGGCCAGCCGCCGACATGTCCGACGACAATCGGATCGTCCCCACGACCACGTGCCAAAGTTGGCCAGCCGCCGACATGTCCGACGACTATTGGATCGTCCCCACGACCACGGGCCAAAGTTGGCCAGCCGCCGAAATGTCCGACGACTATAGGGTCGTCCCCACGACCCCGGGACTAGGCTGACAAGCCGCCAACATGTCCGACGACTATAGGGTCGTCCCCACGACCCCGGGCCAAAGTTGGCAAGCCGCCGAAATGTCCGACGACTGTAGGGTCGTCCCCACGACCCCGGGACTAGATTGGCCCGCCACCGTCAAGTCCGACGACTATAGGGTCGTCCCCACGACCCCGGGACTAGATTGGCCCGCCACCGTCATGTCCGACGACTATAGGGTCGTCCCCACGACCCCGGGCCAAAGTTGGCAAGCCGCCGAAATGTCCGACGACTGTAGGGTCGTCCCCACGACCCCGGGACTAGATTGGCCCGCCACCGTCAAGTCCGACGACTATAGGGTCGTCCCCAGGACCTCGGGACTAGATTGGTCCGCCACCGTCTTGTCCGACGACTATAGGGTCGTCCCCACGACCCCGGGCCAAAGTTGGCCAGCCGCCGACATGTCCGACGACTATAGGGTCGTCCCCACGACCCCGAGACTAGATTGGCCCGCCACCGTCATGTCCGACGACAATAGGGTCGTCCCCACGACCCCGGGTCCAGGTTGGCCAGCCGCCGACATTTCCGACGACTATAGAGTCGTCCCCACGACACCGGGCCAAAGTTGGCCAGCCGCCGACATGTCCGACAACTATAGGGTCGTCCGCACGACCCCGGGACTAGATTGGCCCGCCACCGTCATGTCCGACGATTATAGGGTCGTCCCCACGACCGCGAGTCTAGATTGGCCCGCCACCGTCATGTCCGACGACAATAGGGACGTCCCCACGACCCCGGGTCCAGGTTGGTCAGCCGCCGACATTTCCGACGACTATAGGGTCGTCCCCACGACCCCGTGCCAAAGATGTCCAGCCGCCGTCTTGTCCGACGACTATAGGGTCTTACCCACGACCCCGGGACTAGATTGGCCCGCCACCGTCATGTCCAACGACTATAGGGTCGTCCCCACAACCACGGGCCAAAGTTGGCCAGCCGCCGACATGTCCGACGATTATTGGATCGTACGCACGACCACGGGCCAAAGTTGGCCAGCCGCCGACATGTGCGACGACTATACGGTCGTCCCCACGACCCCGGGAGTAGATTGGTCCGCCACCGTCATGTCCGACGACTATAGGGTCGTCCCCACGACCCCGGGACTAGGCTGACAACCCGCCAACATGTCCGACGACTATAGGGTCGTCCCCACGACCCCGGGCCAAAGATGTCCAGCCGCCGTCTTGTCCGACGACTATAGGGTCTTACCCACGACCCCGGGACTAGATTGGCCCGCCACCGTCATGTCCAACGACTATAGGGTCGTCCCCACAACCACGGGCCAAAGTTGGCCAGCCGCCGACTTTTCCGACGACTATAGGGTCGTCCCCACGACCCCGGGACTAGATTGGCCCGCCACCGTCTTGTCCGACGACTATAGGGTCGTCTTTACGACCACGGGCCAAAGTTGGCCAGCCGTCGACATTTCCGATGATTATAGGGTCGTCCCCACGACCACGGACCAAATTTGGCCAGCCGCCGGCTTGTCCGACGACTATAGGGTCGTTCCCACGACCACGGGTCTAGGTTGGCCAGCCGCCGAAATGTCCGACGACTATAGGGTCGTCCCCACGACCCCGGGACTAGATTGGCCCGCCACCGTCATGTCCGACGACTATAGGGTCGTCCCCACGACCCCGGGCCAAAGTTGGCAAGCCGCCGACATGTCCGACGACAATCGGATCGTCCCCACGACCACGCGCCAAAGTTGGCCAAGCGCCGACATGTCCGACGACTATTGGATCGTCCCCACGACCACGGGCCAAAGTTGGCCAGCCGCCGACATGTCCGACGACAATCGGATCGTCCCCACGACCACGCGCCAAAGTTGGCCAGCCGCCGACATGTCCGACGATTATAGGGTCGTCCCCACGACCCCGGGCCAATGTTGGCCAATCGCCGACATGTCCAACGACTATAGGGTCGTCCCTACGACCCCGGGACTAGATTAGCCCGCCACCGTCATGTCCAACGACTATAGGGTCGTCCCCACGACCACGGGCCAAAGTTGGCATGCCGCCGAAATGTCCGACGACTATAGGGTCGTCCCCACGACCCCGGGCCAAAGTTGGCAAGCCGCCGAAATGTCCGAAGACTATAGGGTCGTCCCCACGACCACGGGACTAGATTGGCCCGCCACCGCCATGTCCGACGACAATAGGGTCGTCCCCACGACCCCGGGTCTAGGTTGGCCAGCCGCCGACATGTCCGACGACAATCGGATCGTCCCCACGACCACGTGCCAAAGTTGGCCAGCCGCCGACATGTCCGACGACTATTGGATCGTCCCCACGACCACGGGCCAAAGTTGGCCAGCCGCCGAAATGTCCGACGACTATAGGGTCGTCCCCACGACCCCGGGACTAGGCTGACAAGCCGCCAACATGTCCGACGACTATAGGGTCGTCCCCACGACCCCGGGCCAAAGTTGGCAAGCCGCCGAAATGTCCGACGACTGTAGGGTCGTCCCCACGACCCCGGGACTAGATTGGCCCGCCACCGTCAAGTCCGACGACTATAGGGTCGTCCCCACGACCCCGGGACTAGATTGGCCCGCCACCGTCATGTCCGACGACTATAGGGTCGTCCCCACGACCCCGGGCCAAAGTTGGCAAGCCGCCGAAATGTCCGACGACTGTAGGGTCGTCCCCACGACCCCGGGACTAGATTGGCCCGCCACCGTCAAGTCCGACGACTATAGGGTCGTCCCCAGGACCTCGGGACTAGATTGGTCCGCCACCGTCTTGTCCGACGACTATAGGGTCGTCCCCACGACCCCGGGCCAAAGTTGGCCAGCCGCCGACATGTCCGACGACTATAGGGTCGTCCCCACGACCCCGAGACTAGATTGGCCCGCCACCGTCATGTCCGACGACAATAGGGTCGTCCCCACGACCCCGGGTCCAGGTTGGCCAGCCGCCGACATTTCCGACGACTATAGAGTCGTCCCCACGACACCGGGCCAAAGTTGGCCAGCCGCCGACATGTCCGACAACTATAGGGTCGTCCGCACGACCCCGGGACTAGATTGGCCCGCCACCGTCATGTCCGACGATTATAGGGTCGTCCCCACGACCGCGAGTCTAGATTGGCCCGCCACCGTCATGTCCGACGACAATAGGGACGTCCCCACGACCCCGGGTCCAGGTTGGTCAGCCGCCGACATTTCCGACGACTATAGGGTCGTCCCCACGACCCCGGGCCAAAGATGTCCAGCCGCCGTCTTGTCCGACGACTATAGGGTCTTACCCACGACCCCGGGACTAGATTGGCCCGCCACCGTCATTTCCAACGACTATAGGGTCGTCCCCACAACCACGGGCCAAAGTTGGCCAGCCGCCGACATGTCCGACGACTACAGGGTCGTCCCCACGACCCCGGGGCAAAGTTGGCAAGCCGCCGAAATGTCCGACGACTGTAGGGTCGTCCCCACGACCCCGGGCCAAAGATGTCCAGCCGCCGTCTTGTCCGACGACTATAGGGTCGTCCCCAGGACCCCGGGACTAGATTGGCCCGCCACCGTCATGTCCAACGACTATAGGGTCGTCCCCACAACCACGGGCCAAAGTTGGCCAGCCGCCGACATGTCCGACGATTATTGGATCGTCCGCACGACCACGGACCAAAGTTGGCCAGCCGCCGACATGTGCGACGACTATACGGTCGTCCCCACGACCCCGGGACTAGATTAGTCCGCCACCGTCATGTCCGACGACTATAGGGTCGTCCCCACGACCCCGGGACTAGGCTGACAACCCGCCAACATGTCCGACGACTATAGGGTCGTCCCCACGACCCCGGGCCAAAGATGTCCAGCCGCCGTCTTGTCCGACGACTATAGGGTCTTACCCACGACCCCGGGACTAGATTGGCCCGCCACCGTCATGTCCAACGACTATAGGGTCGTCCCCACAACCACGGGCCAAAGTTGGCCAGCCGCCGACTTTTCCGACGACTATAGGGTCGTCCCCACGACCCCGGGACTAGATTGGCCCGCCACCGTCTTGTCCGACGACTATAGGGTCGTCTTTACGACCACGGGCCAAAGTTGGCCAGCCGTCGACATTTCCGATGATTATAGGGTCGTCCCCACGACCACGGACCAAATTTGGCCAGCCGCCGGCTTGTCCGACGACTATAGGGTCGTTCCCACGACCACGGGTCTAGGTTGGCCAGCCGCCGAAATGTCCGACGACTATAGGGTCGTCCCCACGACCCCGGGACTAGATTGGCCCGCCACCGTCATGTCCGACGACTATAGGGTCGTCCCCACGACCCCGGGCCAAAGTTGGCAGGCCGCCGAAATGTCCCACGACTGTAGGGTCGTACCCACGACCCCGGGACTAGGCTGACAAGCCGCCAACATGTCCGACGACTATAGGGTCGTCCCCACGACCCCGGGCCAAAGTTGGCAAGCCGCCGAAATGTCCGACGACTATAGGGTCGTACCCACGACCCCGGGACTAGGCTGACAAGCCGCCAACATGTCCGACGACTATAGGGTCGCCCCCACGACCCCGGGCCAAAGTTGGCCAGCCGCCGACATGTCCGACGACTATAGGGTCGTCCCCACGACCCCGAGACTAGATTGGCCCGCCACCGTCATGTCCGACGACTATAGGGTCGTCCCCACGACCCCGGGCCAAAGTTGGCAAGCCGCCGAAATGTCCGACGACTGTAGGGTCGTCCCCACGACCCCGAGACTAGATTGGTCCGCCACCGTCAAGTCCGACGACTATAGGGTCGTCCCCACGACCCCGGGCCAAAGTTGGCCAGCCGCCGACATGTCCGACGACTATAGGGTCGTCCCCACGACCCCGGGCCAATGTTGGCCAATCACCGACATGTCCAACGACTATAGGGTCGTCCCTACGACCCCGAGACTAGATTGGCCCGCCACCGTCATGTCCGACGACAATAGGGTCGTCTCCACGACCCCGGGTCCAGGTTGGCCAGCCGCCGACATTTCCGACGACTATAGAGTCGTCCCCACGACACCGGGCCAAAGTTGGCCAGCCGCCGACATGTCCGATGACTATAGGGTCGTCCCCAAGACCCCGGGACTAGATTGGCCCGCCACCGTCATGTCCGACGACTATAGGGTCGTCCCCACGACCCCGGGCCAAAGTTGACCAGCCGCCGACATGTCCGACGACTATAGGGTCGTCCCCACGACCCCGAGACTAGATTGGCCCGCCACCGTCATATCCGACGACAATAGGGTCGTCCCCACGACCCCGGGTCCAGGTTGGCCAGCCGCCGACATTTCCGACGACTATAGAGTCGTCCCCACGACACCGGGCCAAAGTTGGCAAGCCGCCGAAATGTCCGACGACTGTAGGGTCGTCCCCACGACCCCGGGACTAGATTGGCCCGCCACCGTCAAGTCCGACGACTATAGGGTCGTCCCCACGACCTCGGGACTAGATTGGCCCGCTACCGTCAAGTCCGACGACTATAGGGTCGTCCCACGACCCCGGGCCAAAGTTGGCAAGCCGCCGAAATGTCCGACGACTGTAGGGTCGTCCCCACGACCCCGGGACAAGATTGGCCCGCCACCGTCAAGTCCGACCACTATTGGGTCGTCCCCACGACCACGGGCCAAAGTTGGCCAACCGCCGACATGTCCGACGACTATAGAGTCGTCCCCACGACCCCGGGCCAAAGATGTCCAGCCGCCGTCTTGTCCGACGCCTATAGGGTCGTCCCCTCGACCCCGGGACTAGATTAGCCCGCCACCGTCATGTCCGACGACTATAGGGTTGTCCCCACGACCCCGGGACTAGATTGGTCCGCCACCGTCTTGTCCGACGACTATAGGGTCGTCCCCACGACTCCCGGGCCAAAGTTGGCCAGCCGCCGACATGTCCGACGACTATAGGGTCGTCCCCACGACCCCGAGACTAGATTGGCCCGCCACCGTCATGTCCGACGACAATAGAGTCGTCCCCACGACCCCGGGCCAAAGTTGGCAAGCCGCCGACATGTCCGACGACAATCGGATCGTCCCCACGACCACGGGCCAAAGTTGGCCAGCCGCCGACATGTCCGACGACTATAGGGTCGTCCCCACGACCCGGGACTAGACTGGCCAGCCGCCGACATGTCCGACGACAATCGGATCGTCCCCACGACCACGCGCCAAAGTTGGCCAGCCGCCGACATGTCCGACGATTATAGGGTCGTCCCCACGACCCCGGGCCAATGTTGGCCAATCGCCGACATGTCCAACGACTATAGGGTCGTCCCTACGACCCCGGGACTAGATTAGCCCGCCACCGTCATGTCCAACGACTATAGGGTCGTCCCCACGACCCCGGGCCAAAGTTGGCCAGCCGCCGACATGTCCGACGACTATAGGGTCGTCCCCACGACCCCGAGACTAGATTGGCCCGCCACCGTCATGTCCGACGAAAATAGGGTCGTCCCCACGACCCCGGGTCCAGGTTGGCCAGCCGCCGACATTTCCGACGACTATAGAGTCGTCCCCACGACACCGGGCCAAAGTTGGCCAGCCGCCGACATGTCCGACGACTATAGGGTCGTCCCCACGACCCCGGGACAAGGTTGGCCCGCCGCCGACTTGTCCGACGACTATAGGGCCGTACCCACGACCCCGGGACTAGGCTGACAAGCCGCCAACATGTCCGACGACTATAGGGTCGTCCCCACGACCCCGGGCCAAAGTTGGCCAGCCGCCGAAATGTCCGACGACTATAGGGTCGTCCCCACGACCCCGGGACTAGATTGGCCCGCCCCCGTCATGTCCGACGACTATAGGGTCGTCTCCACGACCCCGGGCCAAAGTTGGCAAGCCACCGAAATGTCCGACGACTGTAGGGTCGTACCCACGACCCCGGGACTAGGCTGACAAGCCCCCAACATGTCCGACGACTATAGGGTCGTCCCCACGACCCCGGGCCAAAGTTGGCAAGCCGCCGAAATGTCCGACGACTATAGGGTCGTCCCCAGGACCTCGGTACTAGATTGGCCCGCCACCGTCAAGTCCGACGACTATAGGGTCGTCCCCACGACCCCGGGCCAAAGTTGGCAAGCCGCCGAAATGTCCGACGACTATAGGGTCGTACCCACGACCCCGGGACTAGGCTGACAAGCCGCCAACATGTCCGACGACTATAGGGTCGCCCCCACGACCCCGGGCCAAAGTTGGCCAGCCGCCGACATGTCCGACGACTATAGGGTCGTCCCCACGACCCCGAGACTAGATTGGCCCGCCACCGTCATGTCCGACGACAATAGGGTCGTCCCCACGACCCCGGGTCCAGGTTGGCCAGCCGCCGACATTTCCGACGACTATAGAGTCGTCCCCACGACACCGGTCCAAAGTTGGCCAGCCGCCGACATGTCCGACGACTATAGGGTCGTCCCCACGACCCCGGGACTAGAGTGGCCCGCCACCGTCATGTCCGACGACTATATGGTCGTCCCCACGACCACGGGCCAATGTTGGCCAGCCGCTGAATTGTTCGACGACTATAGGGTCGTCCCCAAGACCCCGGGCCAAAGATGTCCAGCCGCCGTCTTGTCCGACGACTATAGGGTCGTCCCCATGACCCGGGACTAGACTGGCCCGCCACCGTCATGTCCGACGACTATAGGGTCGTCCCCACGACCACGGGCCAAAGTTGGCCAGCCGCCGACATATCCGACGACTGTAGGGTCGTCCCCACGATCACGGGTCAATGTTGGCCAGCCGCTGACTTGTCCGACGACTATAGGCTCTTTCCCACGACCCCGGGTCCAGGTTGGCCAGCCGCCGACATTTCCGACGACTATAGAGTCGTCCCCACGACACCGGGCCAAAGTTGGCAAGCCGCCGAAATGTCCGACGACTGTAGGGTCGTCCCCACGACCCCGGGACTAGATTGGCCCGCCACCGTCAAGTCCGACGACTATAGGGTCGTCCCCACGACCTCGGGACTAGATTGGCCCGCTACCGTCAAGTCCGACGACTATAGGGTCGTCCCACGACCCCGGGCCAAAGTTGGCAAGCCGCCGAAATGTCCGACGACTGTAGGGTCGTCCCCACGACCCCGGGACAAGATTGGCCCGCCACCGTCAAGTCCGACCACTATTGGGTCGTCCCCACGACCACGGGCCAAAGTTGGCCAACCGCCGACATGTCCGACGACTATAGAGTCGTCCCCACGACCCCGGGCCAAAGATGTCCAGCCGCCGTCTTGTCCGACGCCTATAGGGTCGTCCCCTCGACCCCGGGACTAGATTAGCCCGCCACCGTCATGTCCGACGACTATAGGGTTGTCCCCACGACCCCGGGACTAGATTGGTCCGCCACCGTCTTGTCCGACGACTATAGGGTCGTCCCCACGACTCCCGGGCCAAAGTTGGCCAGCCGCCGACATGTCCGACGACTATAGGGTCGTCCCCACGACCCCGGGACTAGATTGGCCCGACACCGTCATGTCCGACGACTATAGGGTCGTACCCACGAGTACGGGCCAAAGTTGGCCAGCCGCCGACATGTCCGACGACTATTGGGTCGTCCCCACGACACCGGGCCAAAGTTGGCCAGCCGCTGACATGTCCAACGACTATAGGGTCGTCCCCACGACCACGGGCCAAAGTTGACCAGCCGCCGACATGTCCGACGACTATTGGATCGTCCCCACGACCCCGGGCCAAAGTTGGTAAGCCGCCGAAATGTCCGACCACTGTAGGGTCGTCCCCACGACCCCCGGACTAGATTGGCCCGCCACCGACAAGTCCGACGACTATAGGGTCGTCCCCACGACCCCGGGACTAGATTGGCCCGCCACCGTCATGTCCAACGACTATCGGATCGTCCCCACGACCACGGGCCAAAGTTGGCCAGCCGCCGACATGTCCGACGACTATTGGGTCGTCCCCACGACACCGGGCCAAAGTAGGCCAGCCGCTGACATGTCCAACGACTATAGGGTCGTCCCCACGACCACGGGCCAAAGTTGACCAGCAGCCGACATGTCCGACGACTATTGGATCGTCCCCACGACCCCGGGCCAAAGTTGGCAAGCCGCCGACATGTCCGACGACTATAGGGTCGTCCCCACGACCTCGGGAATAGGTTGGCCACCCGCCGACATGTCCGACGACTATAGGGTCGTCCCCACGACCCCGGGTCTAGGTTGGCCAGCCGCCGACATGTCCAACGACTATCGGATCGTCCCCAAGACCACGGGCCAAAGTTGGCCAGCCGCCGACATGTCCAACGACTATCGGATCGTCCCCAAGACCACGGGCCAAAGTTGGCCAGCCGCCGACATGTCCGACGACTATTGGGTCGTCCCCACGACACCGGGCCAAAGTTGGCCAGCCGCTGACATGTCCAACGACTATAGGGTCGTCCCCACGACCACGGGCCAAAGTTGACCAGCCGCCGACATGTCCGACGACAATTGGATCGTCCCCACGACCCCGGGCCAAAGTTGGCAAGCCGCCGAAATGTCCGACGACTGTAGGGTCGTCCCCACGACCCCCGGACTAGATTGGCCCGCCACCGACAAGTCCGACGACTATAGGGTCGTCCCCACGACCCCGGGACTAGATTGGCCCGCCACCGCCTTGTCCGACGACAATAGGGTCGTCCCCACGACCCCGGGCGAAAGTTGGCCAGCCGCCGAAATGTCCGACGACTATAGGGTCGTCCCCACGACCCCGGGCCAAAGTTGGCAAGCCGCCGAAATGTCCGACGACTGTAGGGTGGTACCCACGACCCCGGGACTAGGCTGACAAGCCGCCAACATGTCCGACGACTACAGGGTCGCCCCCACGACCCTGGGCCTAAGTTGGTCAGCCGCCGACATGTCCGACGACTATAGGGTCGTCCCCACGACCCCGAGACTAGATTGGCCCGCCACCGTCATGTCCGACGACAATAGGGTCGTCCCCACGACCCCGGGTCCAGGTTGGCCAGCCGCCGACATTTCCGACGACTATAGAGTCGTCCCCACGACACCGGTCCAAAGTTGGCCAGCCGCCGACATGTCCGACGACTATAGGGTCGTCCCCACGACCCCGGGACTAGATTGGCCCGCCGCCGACTTGTCCGACGACTATAGGGCCGTACCCACGACCCCGGGACTAGGCTGACAAGCCGCCAACATGTCCGACGACTATAGGGTCGTCCCCACGACCCCGGGCCAAAGTTGGCCAGCCGCCGACATGTCCGACGACTATAGGGTCGTCTCCACGACCCGGGACTAGAGTGGCCCGCCACCGTCATGTCCGACGACTATATGGTCGTCCCCACGACCACGGGCCAATGTAGGCCAGCCGCTGACTTGTCCGACGACTATAGGGTCGTCCCCACGACCGCGGGACTAGATTGGCTCGCCGCCGACTTGTCCGACGACTGTAGGGTCGTCCCCACGACCCCGGGACTAGATTGGCCCGCCACCGTCAAGTCCGACGACTATAGGGTCGTCCCCACGACCTCGGGACTAGATTGGCCCGCTACCGTCAAGTCCGACGACTATAGGGTCGTCCCACGACCCCGGGCCAAAGTTGGCAAGCCGCCGAAATGTCCGACGACTGTAGGGTCGTCCCCACGACCCCGGGACAAGATTGGCCCGCCACCGTCAAGTCCGACCACTATTGGGTCGTCCCCACGACCACGGGCCAAAGTTGGCCAATCGCCGACATGTCCGACGACTATAGAGTCGTCCCCACGACCCCGGGCCAAAGATGTCCAGCCGCCGTCTTGTCCGACGCCAATAGGGTCGTCCCCTCGACCCCGGGACTAGATTAGCCCGCCACCGTCATGTCCGACGACTATAGGGTTGTCCCCACGACCCCGGGACTAGATTGGTCCGCCACCGTCTTGTCCGACGACTATAGGGTCGTCCCCACGACTCCCGGGCCAATGTTGGCCAGCCGCCGACATGTCCGACGACTATAGGGTCGTCCCCACGACCCCGAGACTAGATTGGCCCGCCACCGTCATGTCCGACGACAATAGAGTCGTCCCCACGACCCCGGGCCAAAGTTGGCAAGCCGCCGACATGTCCGACGACAATCGGATCGTCCCCACGACCACGGGCCAAAGTTGGCCAGCCGCCGACATGTCCGACGACTATAGGGTCGTCCCCACGACCCGGGACTAGACTGGCCAGCCGCCGACATGTCCGACGACAATCGGATCGTCCCCACGACCACGCGCCAAAGTTGGCCAGCCGCCGACATGTCCGACGATTATAGGGTCGTCCCCACGACCCCGGGCCAATGTTGGCCAATCGCCGACATGTCCAACGACTATAGGGTCGTCCCTACGACCCCGGGACTAGATTAGCCCGCCACCGTCATGTCCAACGACTATAGGGTCGTCCCCACGACCCCGGGCCAAAGTTGGCCAGCCGCCGACATGTCCGACGACTATAGGGTCGTCCCCACGACCCCGAGACTAGATTGGCCCGCCACCGTCATGTCCGACGAAAATAGGGTCGTCCCCACGACCCCGGGTCCAGGTTGGCCAGCCGCCGACATTTCCGACGACTATAGAGTCGTCCCCACGACACCGGGCCAAACTTGGCCAGCCGCCGACATGTCCGACGACTATAGGGTCGTCCCCACGACCCCGGGACAAGGTTGGCCCGCCGCCGACTTGTCCGACGACTATAGGGCCGTACCCACGACCCCGGGACTAGGCTGACAAGCCGCCAACATGTCCGACGACTATAGGGTCGTCCCCACGACCCCGGGCCAAAGTTGGCCAGCCGCCGAAATGTCCGACGACTATAGGGTCGTCCCCACGACCCCGGGACTAGATTGGCCCGCCACCGTCATGTCCGACGACTATAGGGTCGTCTCCACGACCCCGGGCCAAAGTTGGCAAGCCACCGAAATGTCCGACGACTGTAGGGTCGTACCCACGACCCCGGGACTAGGCTGACAAGCCCCCAACATGTCCGACGACTATAGGGTCGTCCCCACGACCCCGGGCCAAAGTTGGCAAGCCGCCGAAATGTCCGACGACTATAGGGTCGTCCCCAGGACCTCGGTACTAGATTGGCCCGCCACCGTCAAGTCCGACGACTATAGGGTCGTCCCCACGACCCCGGGCCAAAGTTGGCAAGCCGCCGAAATGTCCGACGACTATAGGGTCGTACCCACGACCCCGGGACTAGGCTGACAAGCCGCCAACATGTCCGACGACTATAGGGTCGCCCCCACGACCCCGGGCCAAAGTTGGCCAGCCGCCGACATGTCCGACGACTATAGGGTCGTCCCCACGACCCCGAGACTAGATTGGCCCGCCACCGTCATGTCCGAGGACTATAGGGTCGTCCCCACGACCCCGGGCCAAAGTTGGCAAGCCGCCGAAATGTCCGACGACTGTAGGGTCGTCCCCACGACCCCGAGACTAGATTGGTCCGCCACCGTCAAGTCCGACGACTATAGGGTCGTCCCCACGACCCCGGGCCAAAGTTGGCCAGCCGCCGACATGTCCGACGACTATAGGGTCGTCCCCACGACCCCGGGTCAATGTTGGCCAATCACCGACATGTCCAACGACTATAGGGTCGTCCCTACGACCCCGAGACTAGATTGGCCCGCCACCGTCATGTCCGACGACAATAGGGTCGTCTCCACGACCCCGGGTCCAGGTTGGCCAGCCGCCGACATTTCCGACGACTATAGAGTCGTCCCCACGACACCGGGCCAAAGTTGGCCAGCCGCCGACATGTCCGACGACTATAGGGTCGTCCCCAAGACCCCGGGACTAGATTGGCCCGCCACCGTCATGTCCGACGATTATAGGGTCGTCCCCACGACCCCGGGACAAGCTTGGCCCGCCGCCGACTTGTTCGACGACTATAGGGTCGTCCCCACGACCCCGGGACTAGATTGGCCCGCCACCGTCATGTCCGACGACTATAGGGTCGTCCCCACGACCCCGGGCCAAAGTTGACCAGCCGCCGACATGTCCGACGACTATAGGGTCGTCCCCACGACCCCGAGACTAGATTGGCCCGCCACCGTCATATCCGACGACAATAGGGTCGTCCCCACGACCCCGGGTCCAGGTTGGCCAGCCGCCGACATTTCCGACGACTATAGAGTCGTCCCCACGACACCGGGCCAAAGTTGGCAAGCCGCCGAAATGTCCGACGACTGTAGGGTCGTCCCCACGACCCCGGGACTAGATTGGCCCGCCACCGTCAAGTCCGACGACTATAGGGTCGTCCCCACGACCTCGGGACTAGATTGGCCCGCTACCGTCAAGTCCGACGGCTATAGGGTCGTCCCACGACCCCGGGCCAAAGTTGGCAAGCCGCCGAAATGTCCGACGACTGTAGGGTCGTCCCCACGACCCCGGGACAAGATTGGCCCGCCACCGTCAAGTCCGACCACTATTGGGTCGTCCCCACGACCACGGGCCAAAGTTGGCCAACCGCCGACATGTCCGACGACTATAGAGTCGTCCCCACGACCCCGGGCCAAAGATGTCCAGCCGCCGTCTTGTCCGACGCCTATAGGGTCGTCCCCTCGACCCCGGGACTAGATTAGCCAGCCACCGTCATGTCCGACGACTATAGGGTTGTCCCCACGACCCCGGGACTAGATTGGTCCGCCACCGTCTTGTCCGACGACTATAGGGTCGTCCCCACGACTCCCGGGCCAAAGTTGGCCAGCCGCCGACATGTCCGACGACTATAGGGTCGTCCCCACGACCCCGAGACTAGATTGGCCCGCCACCGTCATGTCCGACGACAATAGAGTCGTCCCCACGACCCCGGGCCAAAGTTGGCAAGCCGCCGACATGTCCGACGACAATCGGATCGTCCCCACGACCACGGGCCAAAGTTGGCCAGCCGCCGACATGTCCGACGACTATAGGGTCGTCCCCACGACCCCGAGACTAGATTGGCCCGCCACCGTCATGTCCGACGACTATAGAGTCGTCCCCACGACCCCGGGCCAAAGATGTCCAGCCGCCGTCTTGTCCGACGCCTATAGGGTCGTCCCCTCGACCCCGGGACTAGATTAGCCAGCCACCGTCATGTCCGACGACTATAGGGTTGTCCCCACGACCCCGGGACTAGATTGGTCCGCCACCGTCTTGTCCGACGACTATAGGGTCGTCCCCACGACTCCCGGGCCAAAGTTGGCCAGCCGCCGACATGTCCGACGACTATAGGGTCGTCCCCACGACCCCGAGACTAGATTGGCCCGCCACCGACATGTCCGACGACTATAGAGTCGTCCCCACGACCCCGGGCCAAAGATGTCCAGCCGCCGTCTTGTCCGACGCCTATAGGGTCGTCCCCTCGACCCCGGGACTAGATTAGCCAGCCACCGTCATGTCCGACGACTATAGGGTTGTCCCCACGACCCCGGGACTAGATTGGTCCGCCACCGTCTTGTCCGACGACTATAGGGTCGTCCCCACGACTCCCGGGCCAAAGTTGGCCAGCCGCCGACATGTCCGACGACTATAGGGTCGTCCCCACGACCCCGAGACTAGATTGGCCCGCCACCGTCATGTCCGACGACAATAGAGTCGTCCCCACGACCCCGGGCCAAAGTTGGCCAGCCGCCGACATGTCCGACGACTATAGGGTCGTCTCCACGACCCGGGACTAGAGTGGCCCGCCACCGTCATGTCCGACGACTATATGGTCGTCCCCACGACCACGGGCCAATGTAGGCCAGCCGCTGACTTGTCCGACGACTATAGGGTCGTCCCCACGACCGCGGGACTAGATTGGCTCGCCGCCGACTTGTCCGACGACTGTAGGGTCGTCCCCACGACCCCGGGACTAGATTGGCCCGCCACCGTCAAGTCCGACGACTATAGGGTCGTCCCCACGACCTCGGGACTAGATTGGCCCGCTACCGTCAAGTCCGACGACTATAGGGTCGTCCCACGACCCCGGGCCAAAGTTGGCAAGCCGCCGAAATGTCCGACGACTGTAGGGTCGTCCCCACGACCCCGGGACAAGATTGGCCCGCCACCGTCAAGTCCGACCACTATTGGGTCGTCCCCACGACCACGGGCCAAAGTTGGCCAATCGCCGACATGTCCGACGACTATAGAGTCGTCCCCACGACCCCGGGCCAAAGATGTCCAGCCGCCGTCTTGTCCGACGCCAATAGGGTCGTCCCCTCGACCCCGGGACTAGATTAGCCCGCCACCGTCATGTCCGACGACTATAGGGTTGTCCCCACGACCCCGGGACTAGATTGGTCCGCCACCGTCTTGTCCGACGACTATAGGGTCGTCCCCACGACTCCCGGGCCAATGTTGGCCAGCCGCCGACATGTCCGACGACTATAGGGTCGTCCCCACGACCCCGAGACTAGATTGGCCCGCCACCGTCATGTCCGACGACAATAGAGTCGTCCCCACGACCCCGGGCCAAAGTTGGCAAGCCGCCGACATGTCCGACGACAATCGGATCGTCCCCACGACCACGGGCCAAAGTTGGCCAGCCGCCGACATGTCCGACGACTATAGGGTCGTCCCCACGACCCGGGACTAGACTGGCCAGCCGCCGACATGTCCGACGACAATCGGATCGTCCCCACGACCACGCGCCAAAGTTGGCCAGCCGCCGACATGTCCGACGATTATAGGGTCGTCCCCACGACCCCGGGCCAATGTTGGCCAATCGCCGACATGTCCAACGACTATAGGGTCGTCCCTACGACCCCGGGACTAGATTAGCCCGCCACCGTCATGTCCAACGACTATAGGGTCGTCCCCACGACCCCGGGCCAAAGTTGGCCAGCCGCCGACATGTCCGACGACTATAGGGTCGTCCCCACGACCCCGAGACTAGATTGGCCCGCCACCGTCATGTCCGACGAAAATAGGGTCGTCCCCACGACCCCGGGTCCAGGTTGGCCAGCCGCCGACATTTCCGACGACTATAGAGTCGTCCCCACGACACCGGGCCAAACTTGGCCAGCCGCCGACATGTCCGACGACTATAGGGTCGTCCCCACGACCCCGGGACAAGGTTGGCCCGCCGCCGACTTGTCCGACGACTATAGGGCCGTACCCACGACCCCGGGACTAGGCTGACAAGCCGCCAACATGTCCGACGACTATAGGGTCGTCCCCACGACCCCGGGCCAAAGTTGGCCAGCCGCCGAAATGTCCGACGACTATAGGGTCGTCCCCACGACCCCGGGACTAGATTGGCCCGCCACCGTCATGTCCGACGACTATAGGGTCGTCTCCACGACCCCGGGCCAAAGTTGGCAAGCCACCGAAATGTCCGACGACTGTAGGGTCGTACCCACGACCCCGGGACTAGGCTGACAAGCCCCCAACATGTCCGACGACTATAGGGTCGTCCCCACGACCCCGGGCCAAAGTTGGCAAGCCGCCGAAATGTCCGACGACTATAGGGTCGTCCCCAGGACCTCGGTACTAGATTGGCCCGCCACCGTCAAGTCCGACGACTATAGGGTCGTCCCCACGACCCCGGGCCAAAGTTGGCAAGCCGCCGAAATGTCCGACGACTATAGGGTCGTACCCACGACCCCGGGACTAGGCTGACAAGCCGCCAACATGTCCGACGACTATAGGGTCGCCCCCACGACCCCGGGCCAAAGTTGGCCAGCCGCCGACATGTCCGACGACTATAGGGTCGTCCCCACGACCCCGAGACTAGATTGGCCCGCCACCGTCATGTCCGAGGACTATAGGGTCGTCCCCACGACCCCGGGCCAAAGTTGGCAAGCCGCCGAAATGTCCGACGACTGTAGGGTCGTCCCCACGACCCCGAGACTAGATTGGTCCGCCACCGTCAAGTCCGACGACTATAGGGTCGTCCCCACGACCCCGGGCCAAAGTTGGCCAGCCGCCGACATGTCCGACGACTATAGGGTCGTCCCCACGACCCCGGGTCAATGTTGGCCAATCACCGACATGTCCAACGACTATAGGGTCGTCCCTACGACCCCGAGACTAGATTGGCCCGCCACCGTCATGTCCGACGACAATAGGGTCGTCTCCACGACCCCGGGTCCAGGTTGGCCAGCCGCCGACATTTCCGACGACTATAGAGTCGTCCCCACGACACCGGGCCAAAGTTGGCCAGCCGCCGACATGTCCGACGACTATAGGGTCGTCCCCAAGACCCCGGGACTAGATTGGCCCGCCACCGTCATGTCCGACGATTATAGGGTCGTCCCCACGACCCCGGGACAAGCTTGGCCCGCCGCCGACTTGTTCGACGACTATAGGGTCGTCCCCACGACCCCGGGACTAGATTGGCCCGCCACCGTCATGTCCGACGACTATAGGGTCGTCCCCACGACCCCGGGCCAAAGTTGACCAGCCGCCGACATGTCCGACGACTATAGGGTCGTCCCCACGACCCCGAGACTAGATTGGCCCGCCACCGTCATATCCGACGACAATAGGGTCGTCCCCACGACCCCGGGTCCAGGTTGGCCAGCCGCCGACATTTCCGACGACTATAGAGTCGTCCCCACGACACCGGGCCAAAGTTGGCCAGCCGCCGACATGTCCGACGACTATAGGGTCGTCCCCAAGACCCCGGGACTAGATTGGCCCGCCACCGTCATGTCCGACGATTATAGGGTCGTCCCCACGACCCCGGGACAAGCTTGGCCCGCCGCCGACTTGTTCGACGACTATAGGGTCGTCCCCACGACCCCGGGACAAGCTTGGCCCGCCGCCGACTTGTTCGACGACTATAGGGTCGTCCCCACGACCCCGGGACTAGATTGGCCCGCCACCGTCAAGTCCGACGACTATAGGGTCGTCCCCACGACCTCGGGACTAGATTGGCCCGCTACCGTCAAGTCCGACGACTATAGGGTCGTCCCACGACCCCGGGCCAAAGTTGGCAAGCCGCCGAAATGTCCGACGACTGTAGGGTCGTCCCCACGACCCCGGGACAAGATTGGCCCGCCACCGTCAAGTCCGACCACTATTGGGTCGTCCCCACGACCACGGGCCAAAGTTGGCCAACCGCCGACATGTCCGACGACTATAGAGTCGTCCCCACGACCCCGGGCCAAAGATGTCCAGCCGCCGTCTTGTCCGACGCCTATAGGGTCGTCCCCTCGACCCCGGGACTAGATTAGCCAGCCACCGTCATGTCCGACGACTATAGGGTTGTCCCCACGACCCCGGGACTAGATTGGTCCGCCACCGTCTTGTCCGACGACTATAGGGTCGTCCCCACGACTCCCGGGCCAAAGTTGGCCAGCCGCCGACATGTCCGACGACTATAGGGTCGTCCCCACGACCCCGAGACTAGATTGGCCCGCCACCGTCATGTCCGACGACAATAGAGTCGTCCCCACGACCCCGGGCCAAAGTTGGCAAGCCGCCGACATGTCCGACGACAATCGGATCGTCCCCACGACCACGGGCCAAAGTTGGCCAGCCGCCGACATGTCCGACGACTATAGGGTCGTCCCCACGACCCGGGACTAGACTGGCCAGCCGCCGACATGTCCGACGACAATCGGATCGTCCCCACGACCACGCGCCAAAGTTGGCCAGCCGCCGACATGTCCGACGATTATAGGGTCGTCCCCACGACCCCGGGCCAATGTTGGCCAATCGCCGACATGTCCAACGACTATAGGGTCGTCCCTACGACCCCGGGACTAGATTAGCCCGCCACCGTCATGTCCAACGACTATAGGGTCGTCTCCACGACCCCGGGCCAAAGTTGGCAAGCCACCGAAATGTCCGACGACTATAGGGTCGTCCCCACGACCCCGGGACAAGGTTGGCCCGCCGCCGTCTTGTCCGACGCCTATAGGGTCGTCCCCTCGACCCCGGGACTAGATTAGCCCGCCACCGTCATGTCCGACGACTATAGGGTCGTCCCCAGGACCTCGGTACTAGATTGGCCCGCCACCGTCAAGTCCGACGACTATAGGGTCGTCCCCACGACCCCGGGCCAAAGTTGGCAAGCCGCCGAAATGTCCGACGACTATAGGGTCGTACCCACGACCCCGGGGCTAGGCTGACAAGCCGCCAACATGTCCGACGACTATAGGGTCGCCCCCACGACCCCGGGCCAAAGTTGGCCAGCCGCCGACATGTCCGACGACTATAGGGTCGTCCCCACGACCCTGAGACTAGATTGGCCCGCCACCGTCATGTCCGACGACAATAGGGTCGTCCCCACGACCCCGGGTCCAGGTTGGCCAGCCGCCGACATTTCCGACGACTATAGAGTCGTCCCCACGACACCGGTCCAAAGTTGGCCAGCCGCCGACATGTCCGACGACTATAGGGTCGTCCCCACGACCCCGGGACTAGAGTGGCCCGCCACCGTCATGTCCGACGACTATATGGTCGTCCCCACGACCACGGGCCAATGTTGGCCAGCCGCTGAATTGTCCGACGACTATAGGGTCGTCCCCAAGACCCCGGGCCAAAGATGTCCAGCCGCCGTCTTGTCCGACGACTATAGGGTCGTCCCCATGACCCGGGACTAGACTGGCCCGCCACCGTCATGTCCGACGACTATAGGGTCGTCCCCACGACCACGGGCCAAAGTTGGCCAGCCGCCGACATATCCGACGACTGTAGGGTCGTCCCCACGACCACGGGTCAATGTTGGCCAGCCGCTGACTTGTCCGACGACTATAGGCTCTTTCCCACGACCACGGGCCAGTGTTGGCCAGCCGCTGACTTGTCCGACGACTATAGGGTCGTCCCCACGACCACGGGCCAAAGTTGGCCAGCCGCCGACATATCCGACGACTATAGGGTCGTCCCCACGACCACGGGCCAAAGTTGGCCAGCCGCCGAAATGTCCGACGACTATAGGGTCGTCCCCACGAACCCGGGACTAGATTGGCCCGCCACCGTCATGTCCGACGACTATAGGGTCGTCTCCACGACCCCGGGCCAAAGTTGGCAAGCCGCCGAAATGTCCGACGACTGTAGGGTCGTACCCACGACCCCGGGACTAGGCTGACAAGCCGCCAACATGTCCGACGACTATAGGGTCGTCCCCACGACCCCGGGCCAAAGTTGGCAAGCCGCCGAAATGTCCGACGACTGTAGGGTCGTCCCCACGACCCCGGGACTAGATTGACCCGCCACCGTCAAGTCCGACGACTATAGGGTCGTCCCCAGGACCTCGGGACTAGATTGGCCCGCCACCGTCAAGTCCGACGACTATAGGGTCGTCCCCACGACCCCGGGCCAAAGTTGGCAAGCCGCC
Organism: Andrena praecox; assembly: GCA_963932275.1. NCBI lineage: Eukaryota > Metazoa > Arthropoda > Insecta > Hymenoptera > Andrenidae > Andrena > Andrena praecox. The sequence continues at coordinate 75,100 of CAWVQO010000169.1, forward strand.
GAAATGTCCGACGACTGTAGGGTGGTACCCACGACCCCGGGACTAGGCTGACAAGCCGCCAACATGTCCGACGACTACAGGGTCGCCCCCACGACCCTGGGCCTAAGTTGGTCAGCCGCCGACATGTCCGACGACTATAGGGTCGTCCCCACGACCCCGAGACTAGATTGGCCCGCCACCGTCATGTCCGACGACAATAGGGTCGTCCCCACGACCCCGGGTGCAGGTTGGCCAGCCGCCGACATTTCCGACGACTATAGAGTCGTCCCCACGACACCGGTCCAAAGTTGGCCAGCCGCCGACATGTCCGACGACTATAGGGTCGTCCCCACGACCCCGGGACTAGATTGGCCCGCCACCGTCATGTCCAACGACTATAGGATCGTCCCCACGACCACGGGCCAAAGTTGGCCAGCCGCCGACATGTCCGACGACAATCGGATCGTCCCCACGACCACGCGCCAAAGTTGGCCAGCCGCCGACATTTCCGACGACTATAGGGTCGTCCCCACGACCCCGGGAAAAGGTTGGCCCGCCGCCGACTTGTCCGACGACTATAGGGCCGTACCCACGACCCCGGGACTAGGCTGACAAGCCGCCAACATGTCCGACGACTATAGGGTCGTCCCCACGACCCCGGGCCAAAGTTGGCCAGCCGCCGACATGTCCGACGACTATAGGGTCGTCCCCACGACCCGGGACTAGAGTGGCCCGCAACCGTCATGTCCGACGACTATATGGTCGCCCCCACGACCACGGGCCAATGTAGGCCAGCCGCTGACTTGTCCGACGACTATAGGGTCGTCCCCACGACCGCGGGACTAGATTGGCTCGCCGCCGACTTGTCCGACGACTGTAGGGTCGTCCCCACGACCCCGGGACTACATTGGCCCGCCACCGTCATTTCCGACGACTATAGGCTCGTCCCCACGACCACGGGCCAAAGTTGGCCAGCCGCCGACATGTCCGACGACTATAGGGTCGTCCCCACGACCCGGGACTAGACTGGCCCGCCACCGTCATTTCCGACGACTATAGGGTCGTCCCCACGACCCCCGGAGTAGGTTGGCCGGCCGCCGACTTGTCCGACGACTATAGGGTCGTCCCCACGACCCCCGGACTAGGTGGGCTCGCCGCCGACTTGTCCGACGACTATAGGGTCGTTCCCACGACCCCGGGCCAAAGTTGGCAAGCTGCCGACTTATCCGACGACTATGGGGTCGTCCCCACGACCCCGGGACTAGGTAGGCCCGCCGCCGACTTGTCCGACGACTATAGGGTCGTCCCCATGACCCCGGGACTAGGTTGGCTCGCCACCGATATGTCTGACGACTATAGGGTCGTCCCCACGACCACGGGACTAGGTTGGCCGGCCGCCGACTTGTCCGACGACTATAGGGTCGTCCCCACGACCCCCCGACTAGGTGGCCTCGCCGCCGACATGTCCGACGACTATAGGGTCGTCCCCACGACCCCGGGCCAAAGTTGGACAGCCGCCGACTTGTCCGACGACTAAAGGGTCGTCCCCACGACCACGGGCCAAAGTTGGCCCGCCGCCGACATGTCCAAAGACTATAGGGTCGTCCCCACGACCCCGGTACTAGATTGGCCCGCCACCGACTTGTCCGACGACTATAGGGTCGTCCCCACGAGCCCGGGACTAGATTGGCCCGCCACCGTCATGTCCGACGACAATAGGGTCGTCCCCACGACCACGGGCCAAAATTGGCCAGCCACCGACATGTCCGACGACTATAGGGTCGTCCCCACGACCACGGGTCAAAGTTGGCCTGCCGCCGACATATCCGACGACTATAGGGTCGTCCACACAACCACGGGCCAAAGTTGGCCAGCCGCCGACTTGTCCAAAGACTATAGGGTCGTTCCCACGACCACGGGCCAAAGTTGGCCAGCCGCCGACTTGTTCGAGGACTATAGGGTCGACCCCACGACCCCGGGTCTAGGTTGGCCAGCCGCCGACATGTCCGACGACTATAGAGTCGTCCCCAAGACACCGGGCCAAAGTAGGACAGCCGCCGACATCTCCGACGACTATAGGGTCGTCCCCACGATCCCGGGACTAGATTGACTAGCCACCGTCACGTCCGACGACTATCGGATCGTCCCCACGACCACGGGCCAAAGTTGGCCAGCCGCCGACATGTCGGACGACTGTTGGGTCGTCCCCACGACCACGGGCCAATGTTGGCCAGCCGCCGACTTGTCCGACGACTATAGGGTCGTCCCCACGACCTCGGGACTAGGTTGGCTCGCCACCGATATGTCCGACGACTATAGGGTCGTCCCCACGACCACGGGCCAAAGTTGGGCAGCCGCCGACATGTCCGACGACTATAGGGTCGTCCCCACGACCCCGGGACTAGGTTGGCCGGCCGCCGACTTGTCCGACGACTATAGGGTCGTCCCCACGACCCCCCGACTAGGTGGCCTCGCCGCCGACATGTCCGACGACTATAGGGTCGTCCCCACGACCCCGGGCCAAAGTTGGACAGCCGCCGACTTGTCCGACGACTAAAGGGTCGTCCCCACGACCACGGGCCAAAGTTGGCCAGCCGCCGGCTTGTCCGACGATTATAGGGTCGTCCCCACGACCCCGGGACTAGGTTGGCCCGCCGCCGACTTGTCCGACGACTATAGGGTCGTCCCCACGACCCCGGGCCAAAGTTGGCCAGCCGCTGATATGTCCGACGACTATACGGTCGTCCCCACGACCCCGGGAATAGATTGGCCAGCCACCTTCATTTCCGACGACTATAGGGTCGTCCCCACGACCCCGGGCCAAAGTTGGCCAGCCGCCGACATGTCCGACGACTATAGGATCGTCCCCACGACCCGGGACTAGAGTGGCCCGCCACCGTCATGTCCGACGACTATATGGTCGTCCCCACGACCACGGGCCAATGTTGGCTAGCCGCTGACTTGTCCGACGACTATAGGGTCGTCCCCACGACCGCGGGACTAGATTGGCTCGCCGCCGACTTGTCCGACGACTGCAGGGTCGTCCCCACGACCCCGGGACTAGATTGGCCCGCCACCGTCATTTCCGACGACTATAGGGTCGTCCCCACGACCCCCAGGCCAAAGTTGGCCAGCCGCCGACTTGTCCGACGACTATAGGGTCGTCCCCATGACCCGGGACTAGGTTGGCTCGCTGCCGACTTGTCCGACGACTATAGGGTCGTCCCGACGACCCCGGGCCAAAGTTGGTCAGCCGCCGATTTTTCCGACGACTATAGGGTCGTCCCCACGACCACGGGCCAAAGTTGGCCAGCCGCCGACTTGTCCGAAGACTATTGGGTCGTCCCCACGACCCCGGGGCTAGGTGGGCCTGCCGCCGACTTGTCCGACCATTATAGGGTCGTCCCCACGACCCCGGGACTAGGCTGGCTCGCCGCCGACATGTCCGACGACTATAGGGTCGTCCCGACGACCCCGGCCCAATGTTGGCTCGCCGCCGACTTGTCCGACGACTGTAGGGTCGTCCCTACGACCACGGGCCAAAGTTGGCCCGCCGCCGACATGTCCAAAGACTATAGGGCCGTCCCCACGACCCCCGGACTAGGTTGGCCGGCCGCCGAATTGTCCGACGACTATAGGGTCGTCCCACGACCCCCGGACTAGGTGGGCTCGCCGCCGACTTGTCCGACGACTATAGGGTCGTTCCCACGACCCCGGGACTAGGTTGGCACGCCACCGATATTTCTGACGACTATAGGGTCGTCCCCACGACCACGGGCCATATTTGGCCAGCCGCCGACTTTTCCGACGACTATAGGGTCGTTCCCACGACCACGGGCCAAAGTTGGCCAGCCGCCGACTTGTTCGAGGACTATAGGGTCGTCCCCACGACCCCGGGTCTAGGTTGGCCAGCCGCCGACTTGTCCGACGACTATAGGGTCGTCCCCACGACCCCGGGTCTAGGTTGGCCAGCCGCCGACATGTCCGACGACTATAGAGTCGTCCCCAAGACACCGGGCCAAAGTAGGACAGCCGCCGACATCTCCGACGACTATAGGGTCGTTCCCACGACCACGGGCCAAAGTTGGCCAGCCGCCGACATGTCCGACGACTGTTGGGTCGTCCCCACGACCACGGGCCAATGTTGGTCAGCCGCCGACATGTCCGACGATTATAGGGTCGTCCCCACGACCCCGGGCCAATAATGGCCAATCGACGACATGTCCGACGACTATAGGGTCGTACCCACGGCCCCGGGACTTGATTGGCCCGGCACCGTCATGTCCAACGACTATCGGATCGTCCCTACGACCACGGGCCTAAGTTGACCAGCCGCCGACATGTCCGATGACTATAGGGTCGTCCCTATGACCCCGGGACTAGATTGGCCCGCCACCGTCATGTCCGACGACTATCGGATCGTCCCCACGACCACGGGCCAAAGTTGGCCAGCCGCCGACTTGTCCGACGACTATAGGGTCGTACCCACGACCCCGGGCCAAAGTTGGCAAGCCGCCGAAATGTCCGACGACTGTAGGGTCGTCCCCAAGACCCCAGGACTAGATTGGCCCGCCACCGTCATGTCCGACGACAATAGGGTCGTCCCCACGACCCCGGGGCTAGGATGGCCCGCCGCCGACATGTTCAACGACTATTGGGCCGTCCCCACGACCCCGGGCCAATGTTGGCCAGCCGCCGACATGTCCGACGACTGTAGGGTCGACCCCACGACACCGGGACTAGTTTGGCCCGCCACCGTCAAGTCCGACGACTATAGGGTCGTCCCAACGACCCCGGGACTAGGTTGGCCAGCCGCCGACATGTCCGACGACTATAGGGTCGTCCCCACGACCCCGGGCCAAAGATGTCCAGCCGCCGTCCTGTCCGTCGACTATAGGGTCGTCCACACGACCCCGGGACTAGATTGGCCCGCCACCGTCATGTCCAACGACTATAGGGTCGTCCCCACAACCACGGGCCAAAGTTGGCCAGCCGCCAACTTGTCCGACGACTATGGGGTCGTCCCCACGACCCCGGGCCAAAGTTGGCCAGCCGCCGACATGTCCGACGACTATAGGGTCGTCCCCACGACCCCGAGACTAGATTGGCCCGCCACCGTCATGGCCGACGACAATAGGGTCGTCCCCACGACCCCGGGTCCAGGTTGGCCAGGCTCCGACAATTCCGACGACTATAGAGTCGTCCCCACGACACCGGGCCAAATGGCCAGCCGCCGACATGTCCGACGACTATAGGGTCGTCCCCACCACCCCGGGCCAAAGTTGGCAAGCCGCCGAAATGTCCGACGACTCTAGGGTCGTCCCCAAGACCCCGGGACTAGATTGGCCCGCCACCGTCAAGTCCGACGACTATAGGGTCGTCCCCACGACCTCGGGACTAGGGTGGCCAGCCGCCGACATGTCCGATGACTATAGGGTCGTCCCCACGACCCCGGGCCAATGTTGGCCAATCGCCGACATGTCCGACGACTATAGGGTCGTCCATACGACCCCGGGACTAAATTGGCCCGCCACCGTCATGTCCAACGACTATAGGGTCGTCCCCACGACCCCGGGTCTAGGTTGACAAGACGCCAAAATGTTCGACGAATATAGGGTCGTCCCCACGACCCCGGGCTAAAGATGGCATGCCGCCGAAATGTCCGACGACTATAGGGTCTTCCCCACGACCGCGGGACTAGGCTGACAAGCCGCCAACATGTCCGACGACTATAGGGTCGTCCCCACGACCCCGGGCCAAAGTTGGCCAGTCGCCGACATGTCCGACGACTATAGGGTCGTCCCCACGACCCCGAGACTAGATTGGCCCGCCACCGTCATGTCCGACGACAATAGGGTCGTCCCCACGACCCCGGGTCCAGGTTGGCCAGGCTCCGACATTTCCGACGACTATAGAGTCGTCCCCACGACACCGGGCCAAAGTTGGCCAGCCGCCGACATGTCCGACGACTATAGGGTCGTCCCCACCACCCCGGGCCAAAGTTGGCAAGCCGCCGAAATGTCCGACGACTCTAGGGTCGTCCCCAAGACCCCGGGACTAGATTGGCCCGCCACCGTCAAGTCCGACGAGTATAGGGTCGTCCCCACGACCCCGGGCCAAAGTTGGCCAGCTGCCGAAATGTCCGACGACTGTAGGGTCGTCCCCACGACCCCGGGACTAGATTGGCCCGCCACCGTCAAGTCCGACGACTATAGGGTCGTCCCCACGACCTCGGGACTAGGTTGGCCAGCCGCCGACATGTCCGACGACTATAGGGTCGTCCCCACGACCCCGGGCCAATGTTGGCCAATCGCCGACATGTCCGACGACTATAGGGTCGTCCCCACGACCCCGGGACTAGATTGGCCAGCCGCCGACATGTCCGACGACTATAGGGTCGTCCCCACGACCCCGGGCCAAAGATGTCCAGCCACCGTCTTGTCCGACAACTATAGGGTCGTCCCCACGACCACGGGCCAAAGTTGGCAAGCCGCCGACTTTTCCGACGAATATAGGGTCGTCCCCACGACCCCGGGACTAGATTGGCCAGCCGCCGACATGTCCGGCGACTATAGAATCGTCCCCACGGCCTCGGACCAAAGTTGACCAGCCACCGACATTTCCGACGACTATAGGGTCGTCCCCACGACCATGGGCCAAAGTTGGTCAGCCGCCGACTTGTCCGACGACTATTGGGACGCCCCACGGCCCCGGACTAGGATGGCTCGCCGCCGACATGTCTGACGACTATAGGGTCGTCCCCACGACGCCGGGACTAGGTTGGACAGCCGCCGACATGTCCGACGACTATAGGGTCGTCCCCACGACCACGGGCCAATGTAGGCCAGCCGCTGACTTGTCCGACGACTATAGGGTCGTCCCCACGACCCCGGGACTAGGTAGGCCCGCCGCCGACTTGTCTGACGACTATAGGGTCGTCCCCACGACCCCGGGACTAGATTGGCCCGCCACCGTTATGTCCGACGACTATAGGGTCGTCCCCACGACCACGGGCCAAAGTTGGCCAGCCGCCGACATGTCCGACGACTATAGGGTCGTCCCCACGACCCCGGGACTAGGTAGGCCCGCCGCCGACTTGTCTGACGACTATAGGGTCGTCCCCACGACCCCGAGACTAGATTGGCCCGCCACCGTCATGTCCGACGACTATAGGGTCGTCCCCGCGACCACGGGCCAAAGTTGGTCAGCCGCCGACTTGTCCGACGACTATAGGGTCGTCCCCATGACCCGGGACTAGACTGGCCCGCCACCGTCATGTCCGACGACTATATGGTCGTCCCCACGACCACGGGCCAATGTAGGCCAGCCGCTGACTTGTCCGACGACTATAGGGTCGTCCCCACGACCCCGGGACTAGGTAGGCCCGCCGCCGACTTGTCTGACGACTATAGGGTCGTCCCCACGACCCCGAGACTAGATTGGCCCGCCACCGTCATGTCCGACGACTATAGGGTCGTCCCCGCGACCACGGGCCAAAGTTGGCCAGCCGCCGACTTGTCCGACGACTATAGGTTCGTCCCCATGACCCGGGACTAGATTGGCCCGCCACCGTTATGTCCGACGACTATAGGGTCGTCCCCACGACCACGGCCCAAAGTTGGTCAGCCGCCGACTTGTCCGACGACTATAGGGTCGTCCCCATGACCCGGGACTAGACTGGCCCGCCACCGTCATGTCCGACGACTATATGGTCGTCCCCACGACCACGGGCCAATGTAGGCCAGCCGCTGACTTGTCCGACGACTATAGGGTCGTCCCCACGACCCCGGGACTAGGTAGGCCCGCCGCCGACTTGTCTGACGACTATAGGGTCGTCCCCACGACCCCGGGACTAGATTGGCCCGCCACCGTTATGTCCGACGACTATAGGGTCGTCCCCACGACCACGGGCCAAAGTTGGCCAGCCGCCGACATGTCCGACGACTATAGGGTCGTCCCCACGACCCGGGACTAGACTGGCCCGCCACCGTCATGTCCGACGACTATAGGGTCGTCCCCACGACCCCCGGACTAGGTTGGCCGGCCGCCGACTTGTCCGACGACTATAGGGTCGTCCCCACGACCCCGGGACTAGGTTGGCTCGCCACCGTCATGTCTGACGACTATAGGGTCGTCTCCACGACCCCGGGCCAAAGTTGGCCAGCCGCCGACATGTCCGACGACTATAGGGTCATCCCCACGACCCGGGACTAGAGTGGCCCGCCACCGTCATGTCCGACGACTATATGGTCGTCCCCACGACCACGGGCCAAAGTTGGCAAGGCGCCGAAATGTCCAACGACTATAGGGTCGTCCCCACGACCCCGGGACTAGGTTGACAAGCCGCCAACATATCCGACGACTATACGGTCGTCCCCACGACCGCGGGACTAGGTCGGCCAGCCGCCGACATGTCCGACGACTATAGGGTCGTCCCCACGACCCCGGGCCAAAGTTGGCAAGCCGCTGAAATGTCCGACGACTATAGGGTCGTCCCCACGACCGCGAGCCAAGAATATCCAGCCGCCGTCTTGTCCGACGACTATAGGGTCGTCCCCACGACCCCGGGACTAGATTGGCCCGCCACCGTCATGTCCGACGACTATCGGGTCGTCCCCACGACCCCGGGACAAGGTTGGCCCGCCGCCGACTTGTCCGACGACTATAGGGTCGTACCCACGACCCCGGGACTAGGCAGACAAGCCGCCAACATGTCCGACGACTATAGGGTCGTCCCGACGACCCCGGGCCAATGTTGGCCAATCACCAACATGTCCGACGACTATAGGGTCGTCCCTACGACCCCGGCACTAGATTGGCCGGCCACCGTCATGTCCAACGACTATAGGGTCGTCCCCACGACCCCGGGACTAGGTTGACAAGCCGCCAACATATCCGACGACTATACGGTCGTCCCCACGACCGCGGGACTAGGTCGGCCAGCCGCCGACATGTCCGACGACTATAGGGTCGTCCCCACGACCCCGGGCCAAAGTTGGCAAGCCGCCGAAATGTCCGACGACTATAGGGTCGTCCCCACAACCCCGGGACTAGATTGGCACGCCACCGTCAAGTCCGACGAGTATATTTATTTATTTATTTATTTATTTATTTATTTATTTATATACGGGAAAACCCTTTGGTGCATAGAATAGAAAAGATCAGTAGAAAAATAGTACATAAAAGTAGAAAAATAGTACATAAAAGTAGACACACGAAAACAGAACACATAAAACCAGAATGAAATGGTGCCAAGATACAGTACAAGCAAAAAGAATAGGATAAGATACAACAGAATAAAAGAATAATAGGAATTAGCGGGAACTAATAACCGCCTTATTCGCAGCGCGCTTAAAAGAGTATAATGAATGGCAGAAGAAATCAACTAAATGCGCAACAGAATTAGAGGTTCTACATAGTCTATCCACACAGTTGTTCATGCCATAAGTGGTAGAATGTTTACACAGCATAAACAGTTGTGTATTCCTTAGCGCTCTGGGCGGTACATTAAGTTTAAATAAGCTTAAAAGCTCCGGACAGTTGATGTGGTGATTTATAACTTTAAAAGTCAGTATTAGATCGGATAAAAACCTTCGCTTTTCAAGAGGAATATAGCACAGAGTGGAAAGGATATGCTCGTAATCATGAGAAAATCTATCAAAAGGGATACGCAGCTTATATGCTGCATATCTCAAATACCTATGCTGGATGCTCTCCAAAGATTTGATGTGGCATATACGGTAGGGATTCCAGAGACTAGAACAATATTCCAAATGAGGGAGAACAAGGGTGGTGTAAAGAGTGTTAAGCGTCTTTGGGGTCCTAAAGTCAACGGCAGCTCTCATTAAAAAACCGAGGGCTCTAGAGGCAGTAGCTCTAATATGGGCATAGTGTCTTCTAAAATCCGCCGAAGCAGAGAAGATAACTCCCAGGTCGCGAATGGAATCCACAGAATCGAGAGACTTCCCATCAATGTTGTACTGAAACTGAATATTAATGTTCAAACTGCGGTGGAATTGTATCACATGGCATTTAGAGAGATTCAACTGCATACGATTTGTGAGACACCACAAGGCAACATTAGATAGGTCCTCCTGCAAAAGCTGTGCATCCATAGGGGACCGAATAGAACGATAAATTTTTAAATCATCGGCAAACAGTAGAAATTTACTATGCACAATTACCTCAGAGATGTCATTGATGAAAAGAATAAACAATATCGGACCAAGATGAGAGCCTTGAGGAACACCGGATGTAACATCAAATACGGTAGAGAGAACATTAAAGCATTTTACAGACATCGTCCTGCCGCGGAGGTAACTGGCCAACCAAGCCAACGCAGTACCACCAATTCCAATCGATGCAAGCTTACTTATTAAGATAGAGTGACTGACAGTGTCAAACGCTTTGCTGAAGTCGGTTTAGACAGCATCCACCTGGCTACCCACTTCCAGTTCATGTGAGATGTAATGGTGATAGAGCATGAGATTTGTGGAAGTAGATCGTCCAGAGACAAAACCATGCTGTTCGTTAATTATGGTACTTGTTGACAGGGAGGCCAGTTTGTCAGCAATTATGGAATCTAATATTTTGGGCATAACATTCAATATAGAAATAGGTCTGTAGTTGGAGATTAACATTTTGTCGCCAGATTTAAATACGGGGACAACTAAGCTAGATTTCCATCTCGTGGGAAATACACCCGATTTTAAAGACAAGTTGAAAATGCGCCACAAAATTCTGGCAAAAATAAACTTACACGACTTAAAGAATACTGGTGGGATGGCGTCATCCCCAGCGCCTTTGTTAACATCCAAGGAATTTAGTTTCGCAAATACTTCACCTATGCCAATAGTAAGATTATTTAGATCTAATGTAGAGGTACCATTAAATGTAGTAGAACAGTCACGCGCAGCTTGAAAGGATGACTTGAAGTGATTCGCAAAGCCATTCGCAATTTGAGTCGGACTCGTCAATGGTTGATCGTTAAACAACATGGTGCTAGGTAATCTATTGGAAGATCTAGTTGAATTTATAAAATTCCAAAAGACCTTCAGATTTTCAGGTATCGCGACTTCAACCTCAGAGGTGTATCTAAGCCAGCAGGCACGAATGACTGATTTACTTTCAGCTCTGAACTTGGAAAAAGCTAAGTAGTCGCAGAAGCGATTGCTACGCTTGTATACCTTGTGCGCGAGTTTTTTTGCCCTGATTTGTCTAATAGCGTTCTTTGAATACCAACGAGGATACGATGACCTTATTACAGTGTAGTGCGGAACAAAAGCACCGATAATGTCGTTCAAGTATGCATACAGAGTGTCAACTGCCGAATCAACGCACGGTCCGTCGAGAACACAGTCCCAATTTACGTGATTAAGGTGATTTATTATCGAGACGTAATCGGCAGCCTTAAAGTTGGCTCTGGTAGTATAGGATCGTCTCCACGACCACGGGCCAAAGTTGGCCAGCCGCCGACATGTCCGTCGACTATAGGGTCGTCCCCACGACCCCGGGCCAAAGTTGGCAAGCCGCCGAAATGTCCGACGACTATAGGGTCGTCCCCACGACCGCGGGCCAAATATGTCCAGCCGCCGTCTTGTCCGACGACTATAGGGTCGTACCCACGACCCCGGGACTAGATTGGCCCGCCACCGTCATGTCCAACGACTATAGGGTAGTCCCCACGACCCCGGGACTAGATTGGCCCGCCACCGTCATGTCCAACGACTATCGAATCGTCCCCACAACCCCGGGCCAATGTTGGCCAATCGCCGACATGTCCGACGACCATAGGGTCGTACCTACGACCCCGGGACTAGATTGGCCCGCCACCGTCATGTCCGACGACAATAGGGTTGTCCCCACGACCCTGGGTCTAGGTTGGCCAGCCGCCGACATGTCCGACGACTAAACAGTCGTCCCAACGACCACGGGCAAAAGTTGGCCAGCCGCCGACATGTCCGACGACTATAGGGTCGTCCCCACGACTCCGGGACTAGATTGGCCCGCCGCCGACTTGTCCGACGACTATAGGGTCGTCCCCACGACCCCGGGACTAGATTGGCCCGCCACCGTCTTGTCCGACGACTATAGGGTCGTCCCCACGACCCCGGGACTAGATAGGCCCGCCGCCGACATGTCCGACGACTATAGGGTCGTCCCCACGACCTCGGAACTAGGTTGGCCAGCCGCCGACATGTCCGACGACTATAGGGTCGTCCCCACGACCCCGGGCCAAAGTTGGCCAGCCGCCGACATGTCCGACGACTATAGGGTCGTTCCTACGACCCCGGGACTAGATTGGCCCGCCACCGTCATGTCCAACGACTATAGGGTCGTCCCCACAACCCCGGGACTAGGTTGACAAGCCGCCAACATGTCCGACGACTATAGGGTCGTCCCCACGACCCCGGGCCAAAGTTGGCAATCCGCCGAAATGTCCGACGACTGTAGGGTCGTCCCCACGATCCCGGGACTAGATTGGCCCGCCACCGTCATGTCCAACGACTATAGGGTCGTCCCCACGACCCCGGGCCAAAGTTGGCCAGCCGCCGACATGTCCAACGACTATTGGGTCGTCCCCACGACCGCGAGCCAAGGATATCCAGCCGCCGTCTTGTCCGACGACTATAGGGTCGTCCCCACGACCTCGGGACTAGATTGGCCCGCCACCATCATGTCCAACGACTATAGGGTCGTCCCCACAACCCCGGGACTAGGTTGACAAGCCGCCAACATGTCCGACGACTATAGGGTCGTCCCCACGACCCCGGGCCAAAGGTGGCATGCCGCCGAAATGTCCGACGACTGTAGGGTCGTCCCCACGACCCCGGGACTAGATTGGTCCGCCACCGTCATGTCCGACGACTATAGGGTCGTCCCCACGACCCCGGGCCAAAGTTGGCAAGCCGCCGAAATGTCCGACGACTGTAGGGTCGTCCCCACGACCCCGGGCCAATGTTGGCCAATCGCCGACATGTCCGACGACTATAGGGTCGTCCCTACGACCCCGGGACTTGATTGGCCCGCCACCGTCATGTCCAACGACTATAGGGTCGTCCCCACGACCATGGGCCAAAGTTGGCCAGCCGCCGTAATGTCCAACGACTATTGGGTCGTCCCCACGACCCCGGGACTAGATTGGCCCGCCACCGTCAAGTCCGACGACTATAGGGTCATCCCCACGACCCCGGGCAAATTTGGCAAGCCGGCGACATGTCCGACGACTGTAGGGTCGTCCCCACGACCCCGGGACTAGATTGGCCCGCCACCGTCATGTCCAACGACTATAGGGTCGTCCCCACGACCATGGGCCAAAGTTGGCCAGCCGCCGTAATGTCCAACGACTATTGGGTCGTCCCCACGACCACGGGCCAAAGTTGGCCAGCCGCCGACATGCCCGACGACTATAGGGTCGTCCCCACGACCCCGGGACTAGATTGGTCCGCCACCGTAATGTTCGACGACTATATGGTCGTCCCCACGACCCCGGGCCAAAGTTGGCAAGGCGCCGAAATGTCCGACGACTATAGGGTCGTCCCTACGACCCCGGGACTAGATTGGCCCGCCACCGTCATGTCCAACGACTATAGGGTCGTCCCCACGACCCCGGGCCAAAGTTGGCAAGCCGCCGAAATGTCCGACGACTGTAGGGTCGTCCCCACGACCCCGGGCCAATGTTGGCCAATCGCCGACATGTCCGACGACTATAGGGTCGTCCCTACGACCCCGGGACTAGATTGGCCCGCCACCGTCATGTCCAACGACTATAGGGTCGTCCCCACGACCATGGGCCAAAGTTGGCCAGCCGCCGTAATGTCCAACGACTATTGGGTCGTCCCCACGACCCCGGGACTAGATTGGCCCGCCACCGTCAAGTCCGACGACTATAGGGTCGTCCCCACGACCCCGGGCAAATTTGGCAAGCCGCCGACATGTCCGACGACTGTAGGGTCGTCCCCACGACTCCGGGACTAGATTGGCCCGCCACCGTCATGTTCAACGACTATAGGGTCGTCCCCACGACCATGGGCCAAAGTTGGCCAGCCGCCGTAATGTCCAACGACTATTGGGTCGTCCCCACGACCACGGGCCAAAGTTGGCCAGCCGCCGACATGCCCGACGACTATAGGGTCGTCCCCACGACCCCGGGACTAGATTGGTCCGCCACCGTCATGTTCGACGACTATATGGTCGTCCCCACGACCCCGGGCCAAAGTTGGCAAGGCGCCGAAATGTCCGACGACTATAGGGTCGTCCCTACGACCCCGGGACTAGATTGGCCCGCCACCGTCATGTCCAACGAATATAGGGTCGTCCCCATGACCCCGGGCCAAAGTTGGCATGCCGCCGAAATGTCCGACGACTATAGGGTCGTCCCCACGACCCCGGGCCAAAGTTGGCAAGCCGCTGAAATGTCCGACGACTATAGGGTCGTCCCCACGACCGCGAGCCAAGAATATCCAGCCGCCGTCTTGTCCGACGACTATAGGGTCGTCCCCACGACCCCGGGACTAGATTGGCCCGCCACCGTCATGTCCGACGACTATCGGGTCGTCCCCACGACCCCGGGACAAGGTTGGCCCGCCGCCGACTTGTCCGACGACTATAGGGTCGTACCCACGACCCCGGGACTAGGCAGACAAGCCGCCAACATGTCCGACGACTATAGGGTCGTCCCGACGACCCCGGGCCAATGTTGGCCAATCACCAACATGTCCGACGACTATAGGGTCGTCCCTACGACCCCGGCACTTAATTGGCCGGCCACCGTCATGTCCAACGACTATAGGGTCGTCCCCACGACCCCGGGACTAGGTTGACAAGCCGCCAACATATCCGACGACTATACGGTCGTCCCCACGATCTCGGGACTAGGTCGGCCAGCCGCCGACATGTCCGACGACTATAGGGTCGTCCCCACGACCCCGGGCCAAAGTTGGCAAGCCGCCGAAATGTCCGACGACTATAGGGTCGTCCCCACAACCCCGGGACTAGATTGGCACGCCACCGTCAAGTCCGACGAGTATATTTATTTATTTATTTATTTATTTATTTATTTATTTATTTATTTATTTATTTATTTATTTATTTATTTATTTATTTATTTATTTATTTATTTATATACGGGAAAACCCTTTGGTGCATAGAATAGAAAAGATCAGTAGAAAAATAGTACATAAAAGTAGAAAAAGAGTACATAAAAGTAGACACACGAAAACAGAACACATAAAACCAGAATGAAATGGTGCCAAGATACAGTACAAGCAAAAAGAATAGGATAAGATACAACAGAATAAAAGAATAATAGGAATTAGCGGGAACTAATAACCGCCTTATTCGCAGCGCGCTTAAAAGAGTATAATGAATGGCAGAAGAAATCAACTAAATGCGCAACAGAATTAGAGGTTCTACATAGTCTATCCACACAGTTGTTCATGCCATAAGTGGTAGAATGTTTACACAGCATAAACAGTTGTGTATTCCTTAGCGCTCTGGGCGGTACATTAAGTTTAAATAAGCTTAAAAGCTCCGGACAGTTGATGTGGTGATTTATAACTTTAAAAGTCAGTATTAGATCGGATAAAAACCTTCGCTTTTCAAGAGGAATATAGCACAGAGTGGAAAGGATATGCTCGTAATCATGAGAAAATCTATCAAAAGGGATACGCAGCTTATATGCTGCATATCTCAAATACCTATGCTGGATGCTCTCCAAAGATTTGATGTGGCATATACGGTAGGGATTCCAGAGACTAGAACAATATTCCAAATGAGGGAGAACAAGGGTGGTGTAAAGAGTGTTAAGCGTCTTTGGGGTCCTAAAGTCAACGGCAGCTCTCATTAAAAAACCGAGGGCTCTAGAGGCAGTAGCTCTAATATGGGCATAGTGTCTTCTAAAATCCGCCGAAGCAGAGAAGATAACTCCCAGGTCGCGAATGGAATCCACAGAATCGAGAGACTTCCCATCAATGTTGTACTGAAACTGAATATTAATGTTCAAACTGCGGTGGAATTGTATCACATGGCATTTAGAGAGATTCAACTGCATACGATTTGTGAGACACCACAATGCAACATTAGATAGGTCCTCCTGCAAAAGCTGTGCATCCATAGGGGACCGAATAGAGCGATAAATTTTTAAATCATCGGCAAACAGTAGAAATTTACTATGCACAATTACCTCAGAGATGTCATTGATGAAAAGAATAAACAATATCGGACCAAGATGAGAGCCTTGAGGAACACCGGATGTAACATCAAATACGGTAGAGAGAACATTAAAGCATTTTACAGACATCGTCCTGCCGCGGAGGTAACTGGCCAACCAAGCCAACGCAGTACCACCAATTCCAATCGATGCAAGCTTACTTATTAAGATAGAGTGACTGACAGTGTCAAACGCTTTGCTGAAGTCGGTTTAGACAGCATCCACCTGGCTACCCACTTCCAGTTCATGTGAGATGTAATGGTGATAGAGCATGAGATTTGTGGAAGTAGATCGTCCAGAGACAAAACCATGCTGTTCGTTAATTATGGTACTTGTTGACAGGGAGGCCAGTTTGTCAGCAATTATGGAATCTAATATTTTGGGCATAACATTCAATATAGAAATAGGTCTGTAGTTGGAGATTAACATTTTGTCGCCAGATTTAAATACGGGGACAACTAAGCTAGATTTCCATCTCGTGGGAAATACACCCGATTTTAAAGACAAGTTGAAAATGCGCCACAAAATTCTGGCAAAAATAAACTTACACGACTTAAAGAATACTGGTGGGATGGCGTCATCCCCAGCGCCTTTGTTAACATCCAAGGAATTTAGTTTCGCAAATACTTCACCTATGCCAATAGTAAGATTATTTAGATCTAATGTAGAGGTACCATTAAATGTAGTAGAACAGTCACGCGCAGCTTGAAAGGATGACTTGAAGTGATTCGCAAAGCCATTCGCAATTTGAGTCGGACTCGTCAATGGTTGATCGTTAAACAACATGGTGCTAGGTAATCTATTGGAAGATCTAGTTGAATTTATAAAATTCCAAAAGACCTTCAGATTTTCAGGTATCGCGACTTCAACCTCAGAGGTGTATCTAAGCCAGCAGGCACGAATGACTGATTTACTTTCAGCTCTGAGCTTGGAAAAAGCTAAGTAGTCGCAGAAGCGATTGCTACGCTTGTATACCTTGTGCGCGAGTTTTTTTGCCCTGATTTGTCTAATAGCGTTCTTTGAATACCAACGAGGATACGATGACCTTATTACAGTGTAGTGCGGAACAAAAGCACCGATAATGTCGTTCAAGTATGCATACAGAGTGTCAACTGCCGAATCAACGCACGGTCCGTCGAGAACACAGTCCAAATTTACGTGATTAAGGTGATTTATTATCGAGACGTAATCGGCAGCCTTAAAGTTGGCTCTGGTAGTATAGGATCGTCTCCACGACCACGGGCCAAAGTTGGCCAGCCGCCGACATGTCCGTCGACTATAGGGTCGTCCCCACGACCCCGGGCCAAAGTTGGCAAGCCGCCGAAATGTCCGACGACTATAGGGTCGTCCCCACGACCGCGGGCCAAATATGTCCAGCCGCCGTCTTGTCCGACGACTATAGGGTCGTACCCACGACCCCGGGACTAGATTGGCCCGCCACCGTCATGTCCAACGACTATAGGGTAGTCCCCACGACCCCGGGACTAGATTGGCCCGCCACCGTCATGTCCAACGACTATCGAATCGTCCCCACAACCCCGGGCCAATGTTGGCCAATCGCCGACATGTCCGACGACCATAGGGTCGTACCTACGACCCCGGGACTAGATTGGCCCGCCACCGTCATGTCCGACGACAATAGGGTTGTCCCCACGACCCTGGGTCTAGGTTGGCCAGCCGCCGACATGTCCGACGACAATAGGGTTGTCCCCACGACCCTGGGTCTAGGTTGGCCAGCCGCCGACATGTCCGACGACTATAGGGTCGTCCCCACGACCCCGGGACTAGATTGGCCCGCCGCCGACTTGTCCGACGACTATAGGGTCGTCCCCACGACCCCGGGACTAGATTGGCCCGCCACCGTCTTGTCCGACGACTATAGGGTCGTCCCCACGACCCCGGGACTAGATTGGCCCGCCGCCGACATGTCCGACGACTATAGGGTCGTCCCTACGACAGCGGGCCTACGTTGGCCAGCCGCCGACATGTCCGACGACAAAAGGGTCGTCCCCACGAACCCGGGACTAGGTTGGCTCGCCGCCGACATGTCCGACGACTATAGGGTCGTTCCCACGACACCGGGACTAGATTGGCCCGCCACCGTCATGTCCAACGACTATAGGGTCGTCCCCACGACCATGGACCAAAGTTGGCCAGCCGCCGTAATGTCCAACGACTATTGGGTCGTCCCCACGACCCCGGGACTAGATTGGCCCGCCACCGTCAAGTCCGACGACTATAGGGTCGTCCCCACGACCTCGGGACTAGGTTGGCCAGCCGCCAACATGTCCGACGACTATAGGGTCGTCCCCACGACCCCGGGCCAAAGGTGGCATGCCGCCGAAATGTCCGACGACTGTAGGGTCGTCCCCACGACCCCGGGACTAGATTGGTCCGCCACCGTCATGTCCGACGACTATAGGGTCGTCCCCACGACCCCGGGCCAAAGTTGGCAAGCCGCCGAAATGTCCGACGACTGTAGGGTCGTCCCCACGACCCCGGGCCAATGTTGGCCAATCGCCGACATGTCCGACGACTATAGGGTCGTCCCTACGACCCCGGGACTAGATTGGCCCGCCACCGTCATGTCCAACGACTATAGGGTCGTCCCCACGACCATGGGCCAAAGTTGGCCAGCCGCCGTAATGTCCAACGACTATTGGGTCGTCCCCACGACCACGGGCCAAAGTTGGCCAGCCGCCGACATGCCCGACGACTATAGGGTCGTCCACACGACCCCTGGACTAGATTGGTCCGCCACCGTCATGTTCGACGACTATATGGTCGTCCCCACGACCCCGGGCCAAAGTTGGCAAGGCGCCGAAATGTGCGACGACTATAGGGTCGTCCCTACGACCCCGGGACTAGATTGGCCCGCCACCGTCATGTCCAACGACTATAGGGTCGTCCCCATGACCCCGGGCCAAAGTTGGCATGCCGCCGAAATGTCCGACGACTATAGGGTCGTCCCCACGACCCCGGGCCAAAGTTGGCAAGCCGCCGAAATGTCCGACGACTATAGGGTCGTCCCCACGACCGCGAGCCAAGAATATCCAGCCGCCGTCTTGTCCGACGACTATAGGGTCGTCCCCACGACCCCGGGACTAGATTGGCCCGCCACCGTCATGTCCAACGACTATAGGGCCGTCCCCACGACCCCGGGCCAAAGTTGGCCAGCCGCCGACATGTCCGACGACTATAGGGTCGTTCCTACGACCCCGGGACTAGATTGGCCCGCCACCGTCATGTCCAACGACTATAGGGTCGTCCCCACAACCCCGGGAGTAGGTTGACAAGCCGCCAACATGTCCGACGACTATAGGGTCGTACCTACGACCCCGGGACTAGATTGGCCCGCCACCGTCATGTCCGACGACAATAGGGTTGTCCCCACGACCCTGGGTCTAGGTTGGCCAGCCGCCGACATGTCCGACGACTAAACAGTCGTCCCAACGACCACGGGCAAAAGTTGGCCAGCCGCCGACATGTCCGACGACTATAGGGTCGTCCCCACGACCCCGGGACTAGATTGGCCCGCCGCCGACTTGTCCGAAGACTATAGGGTCGTCCCCACGACCCCGGGAGTAGATTGGCCCGCCACCGTCTTGTCCGACGACTATAGGGTCGTCCCCACGACCCCGGGACTAGATTGGCCCGCCGCCGACATGTCCGACGACTATAGGGTCGTCCCCACGACAGCGGGCCTACGTTGGCCAGCCGCCGACATGTCCGACGACTATAGGTTCGTCCCCACGACGGCGGGCCAAAGATGTCCAGCCGCCGTCTTGTCCGACGACTATAGGGTCGTACCCACGACCCCGGGACTAGATTGGCCCGCCACTGACATGTCCGACGACTATAGAGTCGTCCCCACGACCCCGGGTCAATGTTGGCTCGCCGCCGACATGTCCGACGACTATAGGGTCGTCACCACGACCCCCGGGCCAAAGTTGGACAGCCACCGACATTTCCGACGACTATAGGGTCGTACCCACGACCCCGGGACTAGATTGGCCCGCCACCGACATGTCCGACGACTATAGAGTCGTCACCACGACCCCCGGGCCAAAGTTGGCCAGCCGCCGACATGTCCGACGACTATAGGGTCGTCCCCACGACCGCGGGCCAAAGATGTCCAGCCGCCGACATGTCCGACGACTATAGGGTCATCCCCACGACCCTGGACTAGAGTGGCCCGCCACCGTCATGTCCGACGACTATATGGTCGTCCCCACGACCACGGGCCAATGTTGGCCAGCCGCTGACTTGTCCGACAACTATAGGGTCGTCCCCACGACCGCGGGACTAGATTGGCTCGCCGCCGACTTGTCCGACGACTATAGGGTCGTCCCCACGACCCCGGGACTAGATTGGCCCGCCACCGTCATTTCCGACGACTATAGGGTCGTCCCCACGACCCCCGGACTAGGTTGGCCGGCCGCCGACTTGTCCGACGACTATAGGGTCGTCCCCACGACCC
Organism: Andrena praecox; assembly: GCA_963932275.1. NCBI lineage: Eukaryota > Metazoa > Arthropoda > Insecta > Hymenoptera > Andrenidae > Andrena > Andrena praecox. The sequence continues at coordinate 95,769 of CAWVQO010000169.1, forward strand.
CCCGACTAGGTGGGCTCGCCGCCGACTTGTCCGACGACTATAGGGTCGTCCCCACGACCCCGGGACTAGGTTGGCTCGCCACCGTCATGTCTGACGACTATAGGGTCGTCCCCACGACCACGGGCCAAAGTTGGCCAGCCGCCGACTTGTCCGACGACTATAGGGTCGTCCCTACGATCCCGGGACTAGATTGGGCCGCCACCGCCATGTCCGACGACAATAAGGTCGTCCCCAAGGCCACGGGCCAAAGTTGGCCAGCCGCCGACATGTCCGACGACTATAGATTCGTCCCCACGACCCCGGGCCAAAGTTGGCCAGCCGCCGCCTTGTCCGACGACTATAGGGTCGTCCCTACGATCCCGGGACTAGATTGGGCAGCCGCCGACTTGTCCGACGACTATAGGGTCGTCCCCATGACCCGGGACTAGATTGGCCCGCCACCGTTATGTCCGACGACTATAGGGTCGTCCCCACGACCACGGGCCAAAGTTGGCCAGCCGGCGACATGTCCGACGACTATAGGGTCCTCCCCACGACCACGGGCCAAAGTTGGCCAGCCGCCGACATGTCCGACGACTATAGGGTCGTGCCCACGATCCGGGACTAGACTGGCCCGCCACCGACATGTCCGACGACTATAGAGTCGTCCCCACGACCCCGGGTCAATGTTGGCTCGCCGCCGACATGTCCGACGACTATAGGGTCGTCCCCACGACCCCCGGGCCAAAGTTGGACAGCCACCGACATTTCCGACGACTATAGGGTCGTCCCCACGACCACGGGCCAAAGTTGGCCAGCCGCCGACTTGTCCGACGACTATAGGGTCGTCCCCATGACCCGGGACTAGACTGGCCCGCCACCGTCATGTCCGACGACTATATGGTCGTCCCCACGACCACGGGCCAATGTAGGCCAGCCGCTGACTTGTCCGACGACTATAGGGTCATCCCCACGACCCCGGGACTAGGTTGGCCCGCCGCCGACTTGTCCGACGACTATAGGGTCATCCCCACGACCCCGGGACTAGGTTGGCCCGCCGCCGGAATGTCCGACGACTGTAGGGTCGCCCCCACGACCCCGGGGCTAGGTTGGCCAGCCGCCGACATGTCCGACGACTATAGGGTCGTCCCCACGACCGCGAGCCAAGGATGTCCAGCCGCCGTCTTGTCCGACGACTATAGGGTCGTCCCCACGACCCCGGGACTAGATTGGCCCGCCACCGTCATGTCCGACGACTATAGGGTCGTCCCCACGACCCCGGGCCAAAGTTGGCAATCCGCCGAAATGTCCGACGACTATAGGGTCGTCCCCACGACCCCGGGCCAAAGTTGGCAATCCGCCGTAATGTCCGACGACTGTAGGGTCGTCCCCACGACCCCGGGACTAGATTGGCCCGCCACCGTCATGCCCAACGACTATAGGGTCGTCCCCACGACCCCGGGCCAAAGTTGGCATGCCGCCGAAATGTCCGACGACTATAGGGTCGTCCCCACGACCCCGGGCCAAAGTTGGCAAGCCGCCGAAATGTCCGACGACTATAGGGTCGTCCCCACGACCGCGAGCCAAGGATATCCAGCCGCCGTCTTGTCCGACGACTATAGGGTCGTCCCCACGACCTCGGGACTAGGTTGGCCAGCCGCCGACATGTCCGACGACTATAGGGTCGTCCCCACGACCCCGGGCCAAAGTTGGCCAGCCGCCGACATGTCCGACGACTATAGGGTCGTTCCTACGACCCCGGGACTAGATTGGCCCGCCACCGTCATGTCCAACGACTATAGGGTCGTCCCCACAACCCCGGGACTAGGTTGACAAGCCGCCAACATGTCCGACGACTATAGGGTCGTCCCCACGACCCCGGGCCAAAGTTGGCAATCCGCCGAAATGTCCGACGACTGTAGGGTCGCCCCCACGACCCCGGGGCTAGGTTGGCCAGCCGCCGACATGTCCGACGACTATAGGGTCGTCCCCACGACCGCGAGCCAAGGATATCCAGCCGCCGTCTTGTCCGACGACTATAGGGTCGTCCCCACGACCTCGGGACTAGATTGGCCCGCCACCATCATGTCCAACGACTATAGGGTCGTCCCCACAACCCCGGGACTAGGTTGACAAGCCGCCAACATGTCCGACGACTATAGGGTCGTCCCCACGACCCCGGGCCAAAGGTGGCATGCCGCCGAAATGTCCGACGACTGTAGGGTCGTCCCCACGACCCCGGGACTAGATTGGTCCGCCACCGTCATGTCCGACGACTATAGGGTCGTCCCCACGACCCCGGGCCAAAGTTGGCAAGCCGCCGAAATGTCCGACGACTGTAGGGTCGTCCCCACGACCCCGGGCCAATGTTGGCCAATCGCCGACATGTCCGACGACTATAGGGTCGTCCCTACGACCCCGGGACTTGATTGGCCCGCCACCGTCATGTCCAACGACTATAGGGTCGTCCCCACGACCATGGGCCAAAGTTGGCCAGCCGCCGTAATGTCCAACGACTATTGGGTCGTCCCCACGACCCCGGGACTAGATTGGCCCGCCACCGTCAAGTCCGACGACTATAGGGTCGTCCCCACGACCCCGGGCAAATTTGGCAAGCCGGCGACATGTCCGACGACTGTAGGGTCGTCCCCACGACCCCGGGACTAGATTGGCCCGCCACCGTCATGTCCAACGACTATAGGGTCGTCCCCACGACCATGGGCCAAAGTTGGCCAGCCGCCGTAATGTCCAACGACTATTGGGTCGTCCCCACGACCACGGGCCAAAGTTGGCCAGCCGCCGACATGCCCGACGACTATAGGGTCGTCCCCACGACCCCGGGACTAGATTGGTCCGCCACCGTCATGTTCGACGACTATATGGTCGTCCCCACGACCCCGGGCCAAAGTTGGCAAGGCGCCGAAATGTCCGACGACTATAGGGTCGTCCCTACGACCCCGGGAATAGATTGGCCCGCCACCGTCATGTCCAACGACTATAGGGTCGTCCCCACGACCCCGGGCCAAAGTTGGCAAGCCGCCGAAATGTCCGACGACTATAGGGTCGTCCCCACGACCCCGGGCCAAAGTTGGCAAGCCGCCGAAATGTCCGACGACTATAGGGTCGTCCCCACGACCGCGAGCCAAGAATATCCAGCCGCCGTCTTGTCCGACGACTATAGGGTCGTCCCCACGACCATGGGCCAAAGTTGGCCAGCCGCCGTAATGTCCAACGACTATTGGGTCGTCCCCACGACCCCGGGACTAGATTGGCCCGCCACCGTCAAGTCCGACGACTATAGGGTCGTCCCCACGACCCCGGGCAAATTTGGCAAGCCGCCGACATGTCCGACGACTGTAGGGTCGTCCCCACGACCCCGGGACTAGATTGGCCCGCCACCGTCATGTCCAACGACTATAGGGTCGTCCCCACGACCATGGGCCAAAGTTGGCCAGCCGCCGTAATGTCCAACGACTATTGGGTCGTCCCCACGACCACGGGCCAAAGTTGGCCAGCCGCCGACATGCCCGACGACTATAGGGTCGTCCCCACGACCCCGGGACTAGATTGGTCCGCCACCGTCATGTTCGACGACTATATGGTCGTCCCCACGACCCCGGGCCAAAGTTGGCAAGGCGCCGAAATGTCCGACGACTATAGGGTCGTCCCTACGACCCCGGGACTAGATTGGCCCGCCACCGTCATGTCCAACGACTATAGGGTCGTCCCCATGACCCCGGGCCAAAGTTGGCATGCCGCCGAAATGTCCGACGACTATAGGGTCGTCCCCACGACCCCGGGCCAAAGTTGGCAAGCCGCCGAAATGTCCGACGACTATAGGGTCGTCCCCACGACCGCGAGCCAAGAATATCCAGCCGCCGTCTTGTCCGACGACTATAGGGTCGTCCCCACGACCCCGGGACTAGATTGGCCCGCCACCGTCATGTCCAACGACTATAGGGCCGTCCCCACGACCCCGGGCCAAAGTTGGCCAGCCGCCGACATGTCCGACGACTATAGGGTCGTTCCTACGACCCCGGGACTAGATTGGCCCGCCACCGTCATGTCCAACGACTATAGGGTCGTCCCCACAACCCCGGGAGTAGGTTGACAAGCCGCCAACATGTCCGACGACTATAGGGTCGTACCTACGACCCCGGGACTAGATTGGCCCGCCACCGTCATGTCCGACGACAATAGGGTTGTCCCCACGACCCTGGGTCTAGGTTGGCCAGCCGCCGACATGTCCGACGACTAAACAGTCGTCCCAACGACCACGGGCAAAAGTTGGCCAGCCGCCGACATGTCCGACGACTATAGGGTCGTCCCCACGACCCCGGGACTAGATTGGCCCGCCGCCGACTTGTCCGAAGACTATAGGGTCGTCCCCACGACCCCGGGAGTAGATTGGCCCGCCACCGTCTTGTCCGACGACTATAGGGTCGTCCCCACGACCCCGGGACTAGATTGGCCCGCCGCCGACATGTCCGACGACTATAGGGTCGTCCCCACGACAGCGGGCCTACGTTGGCCAGCCGCCGACATGTCCGACGACTATAGGTTCGTCCCCACGACGGCGGGCCAAAGATGTCCAGCCGCCGTCTTGTCCGACGACTATAGGGTCGTACCCACGACCCCGGGACTAGATTGGCCCGCCACTGACATGTCCGACGACTATAGAGTCGTCCCCACGACCCCGGGTCAATGTTGGCTCGCCGCCGACATGTCCGACGACTATAGGGTCGTCACCACGACCCCCGGGCCAAAGTTGGACAGCCACCGACATTTCCGACGACTATAGGGTCGTACCCACGACCCCGGGACTAGATTGGCCCGCCACCGACATGTCCGACGACTATAGAGTCGTCACCACGACCCCCGGGCCAAAGTTGGCCAGCCGCCGACATGTCCGACGACTATAGGGTCGTCCCCACGACCGCGGGCCAAAGATGTCCAGCCGCCGACATGTCCGACGACTATAGGGTCATCCCCACGACCCTGGACTAGAGTGGCCCGCCACCGTCATGTCCGACGACTATATGGTCGTCCCCACGACCACGGGCCAATGTTGGCCAGCCGCTGACTTGTCCGACAACTATAGGGTCGTCCCCACGACCGCGGGACTAGATTGGCTCGCCGCCGACTTGTCCGACGACTATAGGGTCGTCCCCACGACCCCGGGACTAGATTGGCCCGCCACCGTCATTTCCGACGACTATAGGGTCGTCCCCACGACCCCCGGACTAGGTTGGCCGGCCGCCGACTTGTCCGACGACTATAGGGTCGTCCCCACGACCCCCCGACTAGGTGGGCTCGCCGCCGACTTGTCCGACGACTATAGGGTCGTCCCCACGACCCCGGGACTAGGTTGGCTCGCCACCGTCATGTCTGACGACTATAGGGTCGTCCCCACGACCACGGGCCAAAGTTGGCCAGCCGCCGACTTGTCCGACGACTATAGGGTCGTCCCTACGATCCCGGGACTAGATTGGGCCGCCACCGCCATGTCCGACGACAATAAGGTCGTCCCCAAGGCCACGGGCCAAAGTTGGCCAGCCGCCGACATGTCCGACGACTATAGATTCGTCCCCACGACCCCGGGCCAAAGTTGGCCAGCCGCCGCCTTGTCCGACGACTATAGGGTCGTCCCTACGATCCCGGGACTAGATTGGGCAGCCGCCGACTTGTCCGACGACTATAGGGTCGTCCCCATGACCCGGGACTAGATTGGCCCGCCACCGTTATGTCCGACGACTATAGGGTCGTCCCCACGACCACGGGCCAAAGTTGGCCAGCCGGCGACATGTCCGACGACTATAGGGTCCTCCCCACGACCACGGGCCAAAGTTGGCCAGCCGCCGACATGTCCGACGACTATAGGGTCGTGCCCACGATCCGGGACTAGACTGGCCCGCCACCGACATGTCCGACGACTATAGAGTCGTCCCCACGACCCCGGGTCAATGTTGGCTCGCCGCCGACATGTCCGACGACTATAGGGTCGTCCCCACGACCCCCGGGCCAAAGTTGGACAGCCACCGACATTTCCGACGACTATAGGGTCGTCCCCACGACCACGGGCCAAAGTTGGCCAGCCGCCGACTTGTCCGACGACTATAGGGTCGTCCCCATGACCCGGGACTAGACTGGCCCGCCACCGTCATGTCCGACGACTATATGGTCGTCCCCACGACCACGGGCCAATGTAGGCCAGCCGCTGACTTGTCCGACGACTATAGGGTCATCCCCACGACCCCGGGACTAGGTTGGCCCGCCGCCGACTTGTCCGACGACTATAGGGTCATCCCCACGACCCCGGGACTAGGTTGGCCCGCCGCCGGAATGTCCGACGACTGTAGGGTCGCCCCCACGACCCCGGGGCTAGGTTGGCCAGCCGCCGACATGTCCGACGACTATAGGGTCGTCCCCACGACCGCGAGCCAAGGATGTCCAGCCGCCGTCTTGTCCGACGACTATAGGGTCGTCCCCACGACCCCGGGACTAGATTGGCCCGCCACCGTCATGTCCGACGACTATAGGGTCGTCCCCACGACCCCGGGCCAAAGTTGGCAATCCGCCGAAATGTCCGACGACTATAGGGTCGTCCCCACGACCCCGGGCCAAAGTTGGCAATCCGCCGTAATGTCCGACGACTGTAGGGTCGTCCCCACGACCCCGGGACTAGATTGGCCCGCCACCGTCATGCCCAACGACTATAGGGTCGTCCCCACGACCCCGGGCCAAAGTTGGCATGCCGCCGAAATGTCCGACGACTATAGGGTCGTCCCCACGACCCCGGGCCAAAGTTGGCAAGCCGCCGAAATGTCCGACGACTATAGGGTCGTCCCCACGACCGCGAGCCAAGGATATCCAGCCGCCGTCTTGTCCGACGACTATAGGGTCGTCCCCACGACCTCGGGACTAGGTTGGCCAGCCGCCGACATGTCCGACGACTATAGGGTCGTCCCCACGACCCCGGGCCAAAGTTGGCCAGCCGCCGACATGTCCGACGACTATAGGGTCGTTCCTACGACCCCGGGACTAGATTGGCCCGCCACCGTCATGTCCAACGACTATAGGGTCGTCCCCACAACCCCGGGACTAGGTTGACAAGCCGCCAACATGTCCGACGACTATAGGGTCGTCCCCACGACCCCGGGCCAAAGTTGGCAATCCGCCGAAATGTCCGACGACTGTAGGGTCGCCCCCACGACCCCGGGGCTAGGTTGGCCAGCCGCCGACATGTCCGACGACTATAGGGTCGTCCCCACGACCGCGAGCCAAGGATATCCAGCCGCCGTCTTGTCCGACGACTATAGGGTCGTCCCCACGACCTCGGGACTAGATTGGCCCGCCACCATCATGTCCAACGACTATAGGGTCGTCCCCACAACCCCGGGACTAGGTTGACAAGCCGCCAACATGTCCGACGACTATAGGGTCGTCCCCACGACCCCGGGCCAAAGGTGGCATGCCGCCGAAATGTCCGACGACTGTAGGGTCGTCCCCACGACCCCGGGACTAGATTGGTCCGCCACCGTCATGTCCGACGACTATAGGGTCGTCCCCACGACCCCGGGCCAAAGTTGGCAAGCCGCCGAAATGTCCGACGACTGTAGGGTCGTCCCCACGACCCCGGGCCAATGTTGGCCAATCGCCGACATGTCCGACGACTATAGGGTCGTCCCTACGACCCCGGGACTTGATTGGCCCGCCACCGTCATGTCCAACGACTATAGGGTCGTCCCCACGACCATGGGCCAAAGTTGGCCAGCCGCCGTAATGTCCAACGACTATTGGGTCGTCCCCACGACCCCGGGACTAGATTGGCCCGCCACCGTCAAGTCCGACGACTATAGGGTCGTCCCCACGACCCCGGGCAAATTTGGCAAGCCGGCGACATGTCCGACGACTGTAGGGTCGTCCCCACGACCCCGGGACTAGATTGGCCCGCCACCGTCATGTCCAACGACTATAGGGTCGTCCCCACGACCATGGGCCAAAGTTGGCCAGCCGCCGTAATGTCCAACGACTATTGGGTCGTCCCCACGACCACGGGCCAAAGTTGGCCAGCCGCCGACATGCCCGACGACTATAGGGTCGTCCCCACGACCCCGGGACTAGATTGGTCCGCCACCGTCATGTTCGACGACTATATGGTCGTCCCCACGACCCCGGGCCAAAGTTGGCAAGGCGCCGAAATGTCCGACGACTATAGGGTCGTCCCTACGACCCCGGGAATAGATTGGCCCGCCACCGTCATGTCCAACGACTATAGGGTCGTCCCCACGACCCCGGGCCAAAGTTGGCAAGCCGCCGAAATGTCCGACGACTATAGGGTCGTCCCCACGACCCCGGGCCAAAGTTGGCAAGCCGCCGAAATGTCCGACGACTATAGGGTCGTCCCCACGACCGCGAGCCAAGAATATCCAGCCGCCGTCTTGTCCGACGACTATAGGGTCGTCCCCACGACCATGGGCCAAAGTTGGCCAGCCGCCGTAATGTCCAACGACTATTGGGTCGTCCCCACGACCCCGGGACTAGATTGGCCCGCCACCGTCAAGTCCGACGACTATAGGGTCGTCCCCACGACCCCGGGCAAATTTGGCAAGCCGCCGACATGTCCGACGACTGTAGGGTCGTCCCCACGACCCCGGGACTAGATTGGCCCGCCACCGTCATGTCCAACGACTATAGGGTCGTCCCCACGACCATGGGCCAAAGTTGGCCAGCCGCCGTAATGTCCAACGACTATTGGGTCGTCCCCACGACCACGGGCCAAAGTTGGCCAGCCGCCGACATGCCCGACGACTATAGGGTCGTCCCCACGACCCCGGGACTAGATTGGTCCGCCACCGTCATGTTCGACGACTATATGGTCGTCCCCACGACCCCGGGCCAAAGTTGGCAAGGCGCCGAAATGTCCGACGACTATAGGGTCGTCCCTACGACCCCGGGACTAGATTGGCCCGCCACCGTCATGTCCAACGACTATAGGGTCGTCCCCATGACCCCGGGCCAAAGTTGGCATGCCGCCGAAATGTCCGACGACTATAGGGTCGTCCCCACGACCCCGGGCCAAAGTTGGCAAGCCGCTGAAATGTCCGACGACTATAGGGTCGTCCCCACGACCGCGAGCCAAGAATATCCAGCCGCCGTCTTGTCCGACGACTATAGGGTCGTCCCCACGACCCCGGGACTAGATTGGCCCGCCACCGTCATGTCCGACGACTATCGGGTCGTCCCCACGACCCCGGGACAAGGTTGGCCCGCCGCCGACTTGTCCGACGACTATAGGGTCGTACCCACGACCCCGGGACTAGGCAGACAAGCCGCCAACATGTCCGACGACTATAGGGTCGTCCCGACGACCCCGGGCCAATGTTGGCCAATCACCAACATGTCCGACGACTATAGGGTCGTCCCTACGACCCCGGCACTAGATTGGCCGGCCACCGTCATGTCCAACGACTATAGGGTCGTCCCCACGACCCCGGGACTAGGTTGACAAGCCGCCAACATATCCGACGACTATACGGTCGTCCCCACGATCTCGGGACTAGGTCGGCCAGCCGCCGACATGTCCGACGACTATAGGGTCGTCCCCACGACCCCGGGCCAAAGTTGGCAAGCCGCCGAAATATCCGACGACTATAGGGTCGTCCCCACAACCCCGGGACTAGATTGGCACGCCACCGTCAAGTCCGACGAGTATATTTATTTATTTATTTATTTATTTATTTATTTATTTATTTATTTATTTATTTATATACGGGAAAACCCTTTGGTGCATAGAATAGAAAAGATCAGTAGAAAAATAGTACATAAAAGTAGAAAAAGAGTACATAAAAGTAGACACACGAAAACAGAACACATAAAACCAGAATGAAATGGTGCCAAGATACAGTACAAGCAAAAAGAATAGGATAAGATACAACAGAATAAAAGAATAATAGGAATTAGCGGGAACTAATAACCGCCTTATTCGCAGCGCGCTTAAAAGAGTATAATGAATGGCAGAAGAAATCAACTAAATGCGCAACAGAATTAGAGGTTCTACATAGTCTATCCACACAGTTGTTCATGCCATAAGTGGTAGAATGTTTACACAGCATAAACAGTTGTGTATTCCTTAGCGCTCTGGGCGGTACATTAAGTTTAAATAAGCTTAAAAGCTCCGGACAGTTGATGTGGTGATTTATAACTTTAAAAGTCAGTATTAGATCGGATAAAAACCTTCGCTTTTCAAGAGGAATATAGCACAGAGTGGAAAGGATATGCTCGTAATCATGAGAAAATCTATCAAAAGGGATACGCAGCTTATATGCTGCATATCTCAAATACCTATGCTGGATGCTCTCCAAAGATTTGATGTGGCATATACGGTAGGGATTCCAGAGACTAGAACAATATTCCAAATGAGGGAGAACAAGGGTGGTGTAAAGAGTGTTAAGCGTCTTTGGGGTCCTAAAGTCAACGGCAGCTCTCATTAAAAAACCGAGGGCTCTAGAGGCAGTAGCTCTAATATGGGCATAGTGTCTTCTAAAATCCGCCGAAGCAGAGAAGATAACTCCCAGGTCGCGAATGGAATCCACAGAATCGAGAGACTTCCCATCAATGTTGTACTGAAACTGAATATTAATGTTCAAACTGCGGTGGAATTGTATCACATGGCATTTAGAGAGATTCAACTGCATACGATTTGTGAGACACCACAAGGCAACATTAGATAGGTCCTCCTGCAAAAGCTGTGCATCCATAGGGGACCGAATAGAGCGATAAATTTTTAAATCATCGGCAAACAGTAGAAATTTACTATGCACAATTACCTCAGAGATGTCATTGATGAAAAGAATAAACAATATCGGACCAAGATGAGAGCCTTGAGGAACACCGGATGTAACATCAAATACGGTAGAGAGAACATTAAAGCATTTTACAGACATCGTCCTGCCGCGGAGGTAACTGGCCAACCAAGCCAACGCAGTACCACCAATTCCAATCGATGCAAGCTTACTTATTAAGATAGAGTGACTGACAGTGTCAAACGCTTTGCTGAAGTCGGTTTAGACAGCATCCACCTGGCTACCCACTTCCAGTTCATGTGAGATGTAATGGTGATAGAGCATGAGATTTGTGGAAGTAGATCGTCCAGAGACAAAACCATGCTGTTCGTTAATTATGGTACTTGTTGACAGGGAGGCCAGTTTGTCAGCAATTATGGAATCTAATATTTTGGGCATAACATTCAATATAGAAATAGGTCTGTAGTTGGAGATTAACATTTTGTCGCCAGATTTAAATACGGGGACAACTAAGCTAGATTTCCATCTCGTGGGAAATACACCCGATTTTAAAGACAAGTTGAAAATGCGCCACAAAATTCTGGCAAAAATAAACTTACACGACTTAAAGAATACTGGTGGGATGGCGTCATCCCCAGCGCCTTTGTTAACATCCAAGGAATTTAGTTTCGCAAATACTTCACCTATGCCAATAGTAAGATTATTTAGATCTAATGTAGAGGTACCATTAAATGTAGTAGAACAGTCACGCGCAGCTTGAAAGGATGACTTGAAGTGATTCGCAAAGCCATTCGCAATTTGAGTCGGACTCGTCAATGGTTGATCGTTAAACAACATGGTGCTAGGTAATCTATTGGAAGATCTAGTTGAATTTATAAAATTCCAAAAGACCTTCAGATTTTCAGGTATCGCGACTTCAACCTCAGAGGTGTATCTAAGCCAGCAGGCACGAATGACTGATTTACTTTCAGCTCTGAGCTTGGAAAAAGCTAAGTAGTCGCAGAAGCGATTGCTACGCTTGTATACCTTGTGCGCGAGTTTTTTTGCCCTGATTTGTCTAATAGCGTTCTTTGAATACCAACGAGGATACGATGACCTTATTACAGTGTAGTGCGGAACAAAAGCACCGATAATGTCGTTCAAGTATGCATACAGAGTGTCAACTGCCGAATCAACGCACGGTCCGTCGAGAACACAGTCCCAATTTACGTGATTAAGGTGATTTATTATCGAGACGTAATCGGCAGCCTTAAAGTTGGCTCTGGTAGTATAGGATCGTCTCCACGACCACGGGCCAAAGTTGGCCAGCCGCCGACATGTCCGTCGACTATAGGGTCGTCCCCACGACCCCGGGCCAAAGTTGGCAAGCCGCCGAAATGTCCGACGACTATAGGGTCGTCCCCACGACCGCGGGCCAAATATGTCCAGCCGCCGTCTTGTCCGACGACTATAGGGTCGTACCCACGACCCCGGGACTAGATTGGCCCGCCACCGTCATGTCCAACGACTATAGGGTAGTCCCCACGACCCCGGGACTAGATTGGCCCGCCACCGTCATGTCCAACGACTATCGAATCGTCCCCACAACCCCGGGCCAATGTTGGCCAATCGCCGACATGTCCGACGACCATAGGGTCGTACCTACGACCCCGGGACTAGATTGGCCCGCCACCGTCATGTCCGACGACAATAGGGTTGTCCCCACGACCCTGGGTCTAGGTTGGCCAGCCGCCGACATGTCCGACGACTAAACAGTCGTCCCAACGACCACGGGCAAAAGTTGGCCAGCCGCCGACATGTCCGACGAATATAGGGTCGTCCCCACGACTCCGGGACTAGATTGGCCCGCCGCCGACTTGTCCGACGACTATAGGGTCGTCCCCACGACCCCGGGACTAGATTGGCCCGCCACCGTCTTGTCCGACGACTATAGGGTCGTCCCCACGACCCCGGGACTAGATTGGCCCGCCGCCGACATGTCCGACGACTATAGGGTCGTCCCCACGACCTCGGGACTAGGTTGGCCAGCCGCCGACATGTCCGACGACTATAGGGTCGTCCCCACGACCCCGGGCCAAAGTTGGCCAGCCGCCGACATGTCCGACGACTATAGGGTCGTTCCTACGACCCCGGGACTAGATTGGCCCGCCACCGTCATGTCCAACGACTATAGGGTCGTCCCCACAACCCCGGGACTAGGTTGACAAGCCGCCAACATGTCCGACGACTATAGGGTCGTCCCCACGACCCCGGGCCAAAGTTGGCAATCCGCCGAAATGTCCGACGACTGTAGGGTCGTCCCCACGATCCCGGGACTAGATTGGCCCGCCACCGTCATGTCCAACGACTATAGGGTCGTCCCCACGACCCCGGGCCAAAGTTGGCCAGCCGCCGACATGTCCAACGACTATTGGGTCGTCCCCACGACCGCGAGCCAAGGATATCCAGCCGCCGTCTTGTCCGACGACTATAGGGTCGTCCCCACGACCTCGGGACTAGATTGGCCCGCCACCATCATGTCCAACGACTATAGGGTCGTCCCCACAACCCCGGGACTAGGTTGACAAGCCGCCAACATGTCCGACGACTATAGGGTCGTCCCCACGACCCCGGGCCAAAGGTGGCATGCCGCCGAAATGTCCGACGACTGTAGGGTCGTCCCCACGACCCCGGGACTAGATTGGTCCGCCACCGTCATGTCCGACGACTATAGGGTCGTCCCCACGACCCCGGGCCAAAGTTGGCAAGCCGCCGAAATGTCCGACGACTGTAGGGTCGTCCCCACGACCCCGGGCCAATGTTGGCCAATCGCCGACATGTCCGACGACTATAGGGTCGTCCCTACGACCCCGGGACTTGATTGGCCCGCCACCGTCATGTCCAACGACTATAGGGTCGTCCCCACGACCATGGGCCAAAGTTGGCCAGCCGCCGTAATGTCCAACGACTATTGGGTCGTCCCCACGACCCCGGGACTAGATTGGCCCGCCACCGTCAAGTCCGACGACTATAGGGTCGTCCCCACGACCCCGGGACTAGATTGGCCCGCCACCGTCATGTCCAACGATTATAGGGTCGTCCCCACGACCCCGGGTCTAGGTTGGCCAGCCGCCGACATGTCCGACGACTATAGAGTCGTCCCCAGGACACCGGGTCAAAGTTGGACAGCCGCCGACATGTCCGACTACTATAGGGTCGTCCCCAGGACCTCGGGTCTAGATTGGCCCGCTACCGTCATGTCCGAAGACTATAGGGTCGTCCCCACGACCCCGGGACAATGTTGGCCAATCGCCAACATGTCCGACGACTATAGGGTCGTCCCTACGACCCCGGGACTAGATTGGCCCGCCACCGTCATGTCCGACGACAATAGGGTCGTCCCCACGACCCCGGGTCTAGGTTGGCCAGCCGCCGACATATCCGACGACTATAGGGTCGTCCCCACGACCCCGGGTCTAGGTTGGCCAGCCGCCGACATGTCCGACGACTATAGAGTCGTCCCCACGACACCGGGTCAAAGTTGGACAGCCGCCGACATGTCCGACTACTATAGGGTCGTCCCCAGGACCTCGGGTCTAGATTGGCCCGCTACCGTCATGTCCGAAGACTATAGGGTCGTCCCCACGACCACGGGACTAGATTGGCCCGCCCCCGCCATGTCCGACGACAATAGGGTCGTCCCCACGACCCCGGGTCTAGGTTGGCCAGCCGCCGACATGTCCGACGACAATCGGATCGTCCCCACGACCACGCGCCAAAGTTGGCCAGCCGCCGACATGTCCGACGACTATTGGATCGTCCCCACGACCACGGGCCAAAGTTGGCCAGCCGCCGACATGTCCGACGATAATCGGATCGTCCCCACGACCACGCGCCAAAGTTGGCCAGCCGCCGACATGTCCGACGACTATAGGGTCGTCCCCACGACCCCGGGACTAGGTTGGCCAGCCGCCGACATGTCCGACGACTATAGGGTCGTCCCGACGACCCCGGGCCAATGTTGGCCAATCGCCAACATGTCCGACGACTATAGGGTCGTCCCTACGACCCCGGGACTAGATTGGCCCGCAACCGTCATGTCCAACGATTATAGGGTCGTCCCCAAGACCCCGGGTCCAGGTTGGCCAGCCGCCGACATTTCCGACGACTATAGGGTCGTCCCCACGACCCCGGGACTAGGTTGGCCAGCCGCCGACATGTGCGACGACTATAGGGTCGTCCCGACGACCCCGGGCCAATGTTGGCCAATCGCCAACATGTCCGACGACTATAGGGTCGTCCCTACGACCCCGGGACTAGATTGGCCCGCCACCGTCTTGTCCGACGACTATAGGGTCGTCCCCACGACCCCGGGACTAGATAGGCCCGCCGCCGACATGTCCGACGACTATAGGGTCGTCCCCACGACCTCGGAACTAGGTTGGCCAGCCGCCGACATGTCCGACGACTATAGGGTCGTCCCCACGACCCCGGGCCAAAGTTGGCCAGCCGCCGACATGTCCGACGACTATAGGGTCGTTCCTACGACCCCGGGACTAGATTGGCCCGCCACCGTCATGTCCAACGACTATAGGGTCGTCCCCACAACCCCGGGACTAGGTTGACAAGCCGCCAACATGTCCGACGACTATAGGGTCGTCCCCACGACCCCGGGCCAAAGTTGGCAATCCGCCGAAATGTCCGACGACTGTAGGGTCGTCCCCACGATCCCGGGACTAGATTGGCCCGCCACCGTCATGTCCAACGACTATAGGGTCGTCCCCACGACCCCGGGCCAAAGTTGGCCAGCCGCCGACATGTCCAACGACTATTGGGTCGTCCCCACGACCGCGAGCCAAGGATATCCAGCCGCCGTCTTGTCCGACGACTATAGGGTCGTCCCCACGACCTCGGGACTAGATTGGCCCGCCACCATCATGTCCAACGACTATAGGGTCGTCCCCACAACCCCGGGACTAGGTTGACAAGCCGCCAACATGTCCGACGACTATAGGGTCGTCCCCACGACCCCGGGCCAAAGGTGGCATGCCGCCGAAATGTCCGACGACTGTAGGGTCGTCCCCACGACCCCGGGACTAGATTGGTCCGCCACCGTCATGTCCGACGACTATAGGGTCGTCCCCACGACCCCGGGCCAAAGTTGGCAAGCCGCCGAAATGTCCGACGACTGTAGGGTCGTCCCCACGACCCCGGGCCAATGTTGGCCAATCGCCGACATGTCCGACGACTATAGGGTCGTCCCTACGACCCCGGGACTTGATTGGCCCGCCACCGTCATGTCCAACGACTATAGGGTCGTCCCCACGACCATGGGCCAAAGTTGGCCAGCCGCCGTAATGTCCAACGACTATTGGGTCGTCCCCACGACCCCGGGACTAGATTGGCCCGCCACCGTCAAGTCCGACGACTATAGGGTCATCCCCACGACCCCGGGCAAATTTGGCAAGCCGGCGACATGTCCGACGACTGTAGGGTCGTCCCCACGACCCCGGGACTAGATTGGCCCGCCACCGTCATGTCCAACGACTATAGGGTCGTCCCCACGACCATGGGCCAAAGTTGGCCAGCCGCCGTAATGTCCAACGACTATTGGGTCGTCCCCACGACCACGGGCCAAAGTTGGCCAGCCGCCGACATGCCCGACGACTATAGGGTCGTCCCCACGACCCCGGGACTAGATTGGTCCGCCACCGTAATGTTCGACGACTATATGGTCGTCCCCACGACCCCGGGCCAAAGTTGGCAAGGCGCCGAAATGTCCGACGACTATAGGGTCGTCCCTACGACCCCGGGACTAGATTGGCCCGCCACCGTCATGTCCAACGACTATAGGGTCGTCCCCACGACCCCGGGCCAAAGTTGGCAAGCCGCCGAAATGTCCGACGACTGTAGGGTCGTCCCCACGACCCCGGGCCAATGTTGGCCAATCGCCGACATGTCCGACGACTATAGGGTCGTCCCTACGACCCCGGGACTAGATTGGCCCGCCACCGTCATGTCCAACGACTATAGGGTCGTCCCCACGACCATGGGCCAAAGTTGGCCAGCCGCCGTAATGTCCAACGACTATTGGGTCGTCCCCACGACCCCGGGACTAGATTGGCCCGCCACCGTCAAGTCCGACGACTATAGGGTCGTCCCCACGACCCCGGGCAAATTTGGCAAGCCGCCGACATGTCCGACGACTGTAGGGTCGTCCCCACGACTCCGGGACTAGATTGGCCCGCCACCGTCATGTTCAACGACTATAGGGTCGTCCCCACGACCATGGGCCAAAGTTGGCCAGCCGCCGTAATGTCCAACGACTATTGGGTCGTCCCCACGACCACGGGCCAAAGTTGGCCAGCCGCCGACATGCCCGACGACTATAGGGTCGTCCCCACGACCCCGGGACTAGATTGGTCCGCCACCGTCATGTTCGACGACTATATGGTCGTCCCCACGACCCCGGGCCAAAGTTGGCAAGGCGCCGAAATGTCCGACGACTATAGGGTCGTCCCTACGACCCCGGGACTAGATTGGCCCGCCACCGTCATGTCCAACGAATATAGGGTCGTCCCCATGACCCCGGGCCAAAGTTGGCATGCCGCCGAAATGTCCGACGACTATAGGGTCGTCCCCACGACCCCGGGCCAAAGTTGGCAAGCCGCTGAAATGTCCGACGACTATAGGGTCGTCCCCACGACCGCGAGCCAAGAATATCCAGCCGCCGTCTTGTCCGACGACTATAGGGTCGTCCCCACGACCCCGGGACTAGATTGGCCCGCCACCGTCATGTCCGACGACTATCGGGTCGTCCCCACGACCCCGGGACAAGGTTGGCCCGCCGCCGACTTGTCCGACGACTATAGGGTCGTACCCACGACCCCGGGACTAGGCAGACAAGCCGCCAACATGTCCGACGACTATAGGGTCGTCCCGACGACCCCGGGCCAATGTTGGCCAATCACCAACATGTCCGACGACTATAGGGTCGTCCCTACGACCCCGGCACTTAATTGGCCGGCCACCGTCATGTCCAACGACTATAGGGTCGTCCCCACGACCCCGGGACTAGGTTGACAAGCCGCCAACATATCCGACGACTATACGGTCGTCCCCACGATCTCGGGACTAGGTCGGCCAGCCGCCGACATGTCCGACGACTATAGGGTCGTCCCCACGACCCCGGGCCAAAGTTGGCAAGCCGCCGAAATGTCCGACGACTATAGGGTCGTCCCCACAACCCCGGGACTAGATTGGCACGCCACCGTCAAGTCCGACGAGTATATTTATTTATTTATTTATTTATTTATTTATTTATTTATTTATTTATTTATTTATTTATTTATTTATTTATTTATTTATATACGGGAAAACCCTTTGGTGCATAGAATAGAAAAGATCAGTAGAAAAATAGTACATAAAAGTAGAAAAAGAGTACATAAAAGTAGACACACGAAAACAGAACACATAAAACCAGAATGAAATGGTGCCAAGATACAGTACAAGCAAAAAGAATAGGATAAGATACAACAGAATAAAAGAATAATAGGAATTAGCGGGAACTAATAACCGCCTTATTCGCAGCGCGCTTAAAAGAGTATAATGAATGGCAGAAGAAATCAACTAAATGCGCAACAGAATTAGAGGTTCTACATAGTCTATCCACACAGTTGTTCATGCCATAAGTGGTAGAATGTTTACACAGCATAAACAGTTGTGTATTCCTTAGCGCTCTGGGCGGTACATTAAGTTTAAATAAGCTTAAAAGCTCCGGACAGTTGATGTGGTGATTTATAACTTTAAAAGTCAGTATTAGATCGGATAAAAACCTTCGCTTTTCAAGAGGAATATAGCACAGAGTGGAAAGGATATGCTCGTAATCATGAGAAAATCTATCAAAAGGGATACGCAGCTTATATGCTGCATATCTCAAATACCTATGCTGGATGCTCTCCAAAGATTTGATGTGGCATATACGGTAGGGATTCCAGAGACTAGAACAATATTCCAAATGAGGGAGAACAAGGGTGGTGTAAAGAGTGTTAAGCGTCTTTGGGGTCCTAAAGTCAACGGCAGCTCTCATTAAAAAACCGAGGGCTCTAGAGGCAGTAGCTCTAATATGGGCATAGTGTCTTCTAAAATCCGCCGAAGCAGAGAAGATAACTCCCAGGTCGCGAATGGAATCCACAGAATCGAGAGACTTCCCATCAATGTTGTACTGAAACTGAATATTAATGTTCAAACTGCGGTGGAATTGTATCACATGGCATTTAGAGAGATTCAACTGCATACGATTTGTGAGACACCACAATGCAACATTAGATAGGTCCTCCTGCAAAAGCTGTGCATCCATAGGGGACCGAATAGAGCGATAAATTTTTAAATCATCGGCAAACAGTAGAAATTTACTATGCACAATTACCTCAGAGATGTCATTGATGAAAAGAATAAACAATATCGGACCAAGATGAGAGCCTTGAGGAACACCGGATGTAACATCAAATACGGTAGAGAGAACATTAAAGCATTTTACAGACATCGTCCTGCCGCGGAGGTAACTGGCCAACCAAGCCAACGCAGTACCACCAATTCCAATCGATGCAAGCTTACTTATTAAGATAGAGTGACTGACAGTGTCAAACGCTTTGCTGAAGTCGGTTTAGACAGCATCCACCTGGCTACCCACTTCCAGTTCATGTGAGATGTAATGGTGATAGAGCATGAGATTTGTGGAAGTAGATCGTCCAGAGACAAAACCATGCTGTTCGTTAATTATGGTACTTGTTGACAGGGAGGCCAGTTTGTCAGCAATTATGGAATCTAATATTTTGGGCATAACATTCAATATAGAAATAGGTCTGTAGTTGGAGATTAACATTTTGTCGCCAGATTTAAATACGGGGACAACTAAGCTAGATTTCCATCTCGTGGGAAATACACCCGATTTTAAAGACAAGTTGAAAATGCGCCACAAAATTCTGGCAAAAATAAACTTACACGACTTAAAGAATACTGGTGGGATGGCGTCATCCCCAGCGCCTTTGTTAACATCCAAGGAATTTAGTTTCGCAAATACTTCACCTATGCCAATAGTAAGATTATTTAGATCTAATGTAGAGGTACCATTAAATGTAGTAGAACAGTCACGCGCAGCTTGAAAGGATGACTTGAAGTGATTCGCAAAGCCATTCGCAATTTGAGTCGGACTCGTCAATGGTTGATCGTTAAACAACATGGTGCTAGGTAATCTATTGGAAGATCTAGTTGAATTTATAAAATTCCAAAAGACCTTCAGATTTTCAGGTATCGCGACTTCAACCTCAGAGGTGTATCTAAGCCAGCAGGCACGAATGACTGATTTACTTTCAGCTCTGAGCTTGGAAAAAGCTAAGTAGTCGCAGAAGCGATTGCTACGCTTGTATACCTTGTGCGCGAGTTTTTTTGCCCTGATTTGTCTAATAGCGTTCTTTGAATACCAACGAGGATACGATGACCTTATTACAGTGTAGTGCGGAACAAAAGCACCGATAATGTCGTTCAAGTATGCATACAGAGTGTCAACTGCCGAATCAACGCACGGTCCGTCGAGAACACAGTCCAAATTTACGTGATTAAGGTGATTTATTATCGAGACGTAATCGGCAGCCTTAAAGTTGGCTCTGGTAGTATAGGATCGTCTCCACGACCACGGGCCAAAGTTGGCCAGCCGCCGACATGTCCGTCGACTATAGGGTCGTCCCCACGACCCCGGGCCAAAGTTGGCAAGCCGCCGAAATGTCCGACGACTATAGGGTCGTCCCCACGACCGCGGGCCAAATATGTCCAGCCGCCGTCTTGTCCGACGACTATAGGGTCGTACCCACGACCCCGGGACTAGATTGGCCCGCCACCGTCATGTCCAACGACTATAGGGTAGTCCCCACGACCCCGGGACTAGATTGGCCCGCCACCGTCATGTCCAACGACTATCGAATCGTCCCCACAACCCCGGGCCAATGTTGGCCAATCGCCGACATGTCCGACGACCATAGGGTCGTACCTACGACCCCGGGACTAGATTGGCCCGCCACCGTCATGTCCGACGACAATAGGGTTGTCCCCACGACCCTGGGTCTAGGTTGGCCAGCCGCCGACATGTCCGACGACAATAGGGTTGTCCCCACGACCCTGGGTCTAGGTTGGCCAGCCGCCGACATGTCCGACGACTATAGGGTCGTCCCCACGACCCCGGGACTAGATTGGCCCGCCGCCGACTTGTCCGACGACTATAGGGTCGTCCCCACGACCCCGGGACTAGATTGGCCCGCCACCGTCTTGTCCGACGACTATAGGGTCGTCCCCACGACCCCGGGACTAGATTGGCCCGCCGCCGACATGTCCGACGACTATAGGGTCGTCCCTACGACAGCGGGCCTACGTTGGCCAGCCGCCGACATGTCCGACGACAAAAGGGTCGTCCCCACGAACCCGGGACTAGGTTGGCTCGCCGCCGACATGTCCGACGACTATAGGGTCGTTCCCACGACACCGGGACTAGATTGGCCCGCCACCGTCATGTCCAACGACTATAGGGTCGTCCCCACGACCATGGACCAAAGTTGGCCAGCCGCCGTAATGTCCAACGACTATTGGGTCGTCCCCACGACCCCGGGACTAGATTGGCCCGCCACCGTCAAGTCCGACGACTATAGGGTCGTCCCCACGACCTCGGGACTAGGTTGGCCAGCCGCCAACATGTCCGACGACTATAGGGTCGTCCCCACGACCCCGGGCCAAAGGTGGCATGCCGCCGAAATGTCCGACGACTGTAGGGTCGTCCCCACGACCCCGGGACTAGATTGGTCCGCCACCGTCATGTCCGACGACTATAGGGTCGTCCCCACGACCCCGGGCCAAAGTTGGCAAGCCGCCGAAATGTCCGACGACTGTAGGGTCGTCCCCACGACCCCGGGCCAATGTTGGCCAATCGCCGACATGTCCGACGACTATAGGGTCGTCCCTACGACCCCGGGACTAGATTGGCCCGCCACCGTCATGTCCAACGACTATAGGGTCGTCCCCACGACCATGGGCCAAAGTTGGCCAGCCGCCGTAATGTCCAACGACTATTGGGTCGTCCCCACGACCACGGGCCAAAGTTGGCCAGCCGCCGACATGCCCGACGACTATAGGGTCGTCCACACGACCCCTGGACTAGATTGGTCCGCCACCGTCATGTTCGACGACTATATGGTCGTCCCCACGACCCCGGGCCAAAGTTGGCAAGGCGCCGAAATGTGCGACGACTATAGGGTCGTCCCTACGACCCCGGGACTAGATTGGCCCGCCACCGTCATGTCCAACGACTATAGGGTCGTCCCCATGACCCCGGGCCAAAGTTGGCATGCCGCCGAAATGTCCGACGACTATAGGGTCGTCCCCACGACCCCGGGCCAAAGTTGGCAAGCCGCCGAAATGTCCGACGACTATAGGGTCGTCCCCACGACCGCGAGCCAAGAATATCCAGCCGCCGTCTTGTCCGACGACTATAGGGTCGTCCCCACGACCCCGGGACTAGATTGGCCCGCCACCGTCATGTCCAACGACTATAGGGCCGTCCCCACGACCCCGGGCCAAAGTTGGCCAGCCGCCGACATGTCCGACGACTATAGGGTCGTTCCTACGACCCCGGGACTAGATTGGCCCGCCACCGTCATGTCCAACGACTATAGGGTCGTCCCCACAACCCCGGGAGTAGGTTGACAAGCCGCCAACATGTCCGACGACTATAGGGTCGTACCTACGACCCCGGGACTAGATTGGCCCGCCACCGTCATGTCCGACGACAATAGGGTTGTCCCCACGACCCTGGGTCTAGGTTGGCCAGCCGCCGACATGTCCGACGACTAAACAGTCGTCCCAACGACCACGGGCAAAAGTTGGCCAGCCGCCGACATGTCCGACGACTATAGGGTCGTCCCCACGACCCCGGGACTAGATTGGCCCGCCGCCGACTTGTCCGAAGACTATAGGGTCGTCCCCACGACCCCGGGAGTAGATTGGCCCGCCACCGTCTTGTCCGACGACTATAGGGTCGTCCCCACGACCCCGGGACTAGATTGGCCCGCCGCCGACATGTCCGACGACTATAGGGTCGTCCCCACGACAGCGGGCCTACGTTGGCCAGCCGCCGACATGTCCGACGACTATAGGTTCGTCCCCACGACGGCGGGCCAAAGATGTCCAGCCGCCGTCTTGTCCGACGACTATAGGGTCGTACCCACGACCCCGGGACTAGATTGGCCCGCCACTGACATGTCCGACGACTATAGAGTCGTCCCCACGACCCCGGGTCAATGTTGGCTCGCCGCCGACATGTCCGACGACTATAGGGTCGTCACCACGACCCCCGGGCCAAAGTTGGACAGCCACCGACATTTCCGACGACTATAGGGTCGTACCCACGACCCCGGGACTAGATTGGCCCGCCACCGACATGTCCGACGACTATAGAGTCGTCACCACGACCCCCGGGCCAAAGTTGGCCAGCCGCCGACATGTCCGACGACTATAGGGTCGTCCCCACGACCGCGGGCCAAAGATGTCCAGCCGCCGACATGTCCGACGACTATAGGGTCATCCCCACGACCCTGGACTAGAGTGGCCCGCCACCGTCATGTCCGACGACTATATGGTCGTCCCCACGACCACGGGCCAATGTTGGCCAGCCGCTGACTTGTCCGACAACTATAGGGTCGTCCCCACGACCGCGGGACTAGATTGGCTCGCCGCCGACTTGTCCGACGACTATAGGGTCGTCCCCACGACCCCGGGACTAGATTGGCCCGCCACCGTCATTTCCGACGACTATAGGGTCGTCCCCACGACCCCCGGACTAGGTTGGCCGGCCGCCGACTTGTCCGACGACTATAGGGTCGTCCCCACGACCCCCCGACTAGGTGGGCTCGCCGCCGACTTGTCCGACGACTATAGGGTCGTCCCCACGACCCCGGGACTAGGTTGGCTCGCCACCGTCATGTCTGACGACTATAGGGTCGTCCCCACGACCACGGGCCAAAGTTGGCCAGCCGCCGACTTGTCCGACGACTATAGGGTCGTCCCTACGATCCCGGGACTAGATTGGGCCGCCACCGCCATGTCCGACGACAATAAGGTCGTCCCCAAGGCCACGGGCCAAAGTTGGCCAGCCGCCGACATGTCCGACGACTATAGATTCGTCCCCACGACCCCGGGCCAAAGTTGGCCAGCCGCCGACTTGTCCGACGACTATAGGGTCGTCCCTACGATCCCGGGACTAGATTGGGCAGCCGCCGACTTGTCCGACGACTATAGGGTCGTCCCCATGACCCGGGACTAGATTGGCCCGCCACCGTTATGTCCGACGACTATAGGGTCGTCCCCACGACCACGGGCCAAAGTTGGCCAGCCGGCGACATGTCCGACGACTATAGGGTCCTCCCCACGACCACGGGCCAAAGTTGGCCAGCCGCCGACATGTCCGACGACTATAGGGTCGTGCCCACGATCCGGGACTAGACTGGCCCGCCACCGACATGTCCGACGACTATAGAGTCGTCCCCACGACCCCGGGTCAATGTTGGCTCGCCGCCGACATGTCCGACGACTATAGGGTCGTCCCCACGACCCCCGGGCCAAAGTTGGACAGCCACCGACATTTCCGACGACTATAGGGTCGTCCCCACGACCACGGGCCAAAGTTGGCCAGCCGCCGACTTGTCCGACGACTATAGGGTCGTCCCCATGACCCGGGACTAGACTGGCCCGCCACCGTCATGTCCGACGACTATATGGTCGTCCCCACGACCACGGGCCAATGTAGGCCAGCCGCTGACTTGTCCGACGACTATAGGGTCATCCCCACGACCCCGGGACTAGGTTGGCCCGCCGCCGACTTGTCCGACGACTATAGGGTCATCCCCACGACCCCGGGACTAGGTTGGCCCGCCGCCGGAATGTCCGACGACTGTAGGGTCGCCCCCACGACCCCGGGGCTAGGTTGGCCAGCCGCCGACATGTCCGACGACTATAGGGTCGTCCCCACGACCGCGAGCCAAGGATGTCCAGCCGCCGTCTTGTCCGACGACTATAGGGTCGTCCCCACGACCCCGGGACTAGATTGGCCCGCCACCGTCATGTCCGACGACTATAGGGTCGTCCCCACGACCCCGGGCCAAAGTTGGCAATCCGCCGAAATGTCCGACGACTATAGGGTCGTCCCCACGACCCCGGGCCAAAGTTGGCAATCCGCCGTAATGTCCGACGACTGTAGGGTCGTCCCCACGACCCCGGGACTAGATTGGCCCGCCACCGTCATGCCCAACGACTATAGGGTCGTCCCCACGACCCCGGGCCAAAGTTGGCATGCCGCCGAAATGTCCGACGACTATAGGGTCGTCCCCACGACCCCGGGCCAAAGTTGGCAAGCCGCCGAAATGTCCGACGACTATAGGGTCGTCCCCACGACCGCGAGCCAAGGATATCCAGCCGCCGTCTTGTCCGACGACTATAGGGTCGTCCCCACGACCTCGGGACTAGGTTGGCCAGCCGCCGACATGTCCGACGACTATAGGGTCGTCCCCACGACCCCGGGCCAAAGTTGGCCAGCCGCCGACATGTCCGACGACTATAGGGTCGTTCCTACGACCCCGGGACTAGATTGGCCCGCCACCGTCATGTCCAACGACTATAGGGTCGTCCCCACAACCCCGGGACTAGGTTGACAAGCCGCCAACATGTCCGACGACTATAGGGTCGTCCCCACGACCCCGGGCCAAAGTTGGCAATCCGCCGAAATGTCCGACGACTGTAGGGTCGCCCCCACGACCCCGGGGCTAGGTTGGCCAGCCGCCGACATGTCCGACGACTATAGGGTCGTCCCCACGACCGCGAGCCAAGGATATCCAGCCGCCGTCTTGTCCGACGACTATAGGGTCGTCCCCACGACCTCGGGACTAGATTGGCCCGCCACCATCATGTCCAACGACTATAGGGTCGTCCCCACAACCCCGGGACTAGGTTGACAAGCCGCCAACATGTCCGACGACTATAGGGTCGTCCCCACGACCCCGGGCCAAAGGTGGCATGCCGCCGAAATGTCCGACGACTGTAGGGTCGTCCCCACGACCCCGGGACTAGATTGGTCCGCCACCGTCATGTCCGACGACTATAGGGTCGTCCCCACGACCCCGGGCCAAAGTTGGCAAGCCGCCGAAATGTCCGACGACTGTAGGGTCGTCCCCACGACCCCGGGCCAATGTTGGCCAATCGCCGACATGTCCGACGACTATAGGGTCGTCCCTACGACCCCGGGACTTGATTGGCCCGCCACCGTCATGTCCAACGACTATAGGGTCGTCCCCACGACCATGGGCCAAAGTTGGCCAGCCGCCGTAATGTCCAACGACTATTGGGTCGTCCCCACGACCCCGGGACTAGATTGGCCCGCCACCGTCAAGTCCGACGACTATAGGGTCGTCCCCACGACCCCGGGCAAATTTGGCAAGCCGGCGACATGTCCGACGACTGTAGGGTCGTCCCCACGACCCCGGGACTAGATTGGCCCGCCACCGTCATGTCCAACGACTATAGGGTCGTCCCCACGACCATGGGCCAAAGTTGGCCAGCCGCCGTAATGTCCAACGACTATTGGGTCGTCCCCACGACCACGGGCCAAAGTTGGCCAGCCGCCGACATGCCCGACGACTATAGGGTCGTCCCCACGACCCCGGGACTAGATTGGTCCGCCACCGTCATGTTCGACGACTATATGGTCGTCCCCACGACCCCGGGCCAAAGTTGGCAAGGCGCCGAAATGTCCGACGACTATAGGGTCGTCCCTACGACCCCGGGAATAGATTGGCCCGCCACCGTCATGTCCAACGACTATAGGGTCGTCCCCACGACCCCGGGCCAAAGTTGGCAAGCCGCCGAAATGTCCGACGACTATAGGGTCGTCCCCACGACCCCGGGCCAAAGTTGGCAAGCCGCCGAAATGTCCGACGACTATAGGGTCGTCCCCACGACCGCGAGCCAAGAATATCCAGCCGCCGTCTTGTCCGACGACTATAGGGTCGTCCCCACGACCATGGGCCAAAGTTGGCCAGCCGCCGTAATGTCCAACGACTATTGGGTCGTCCCCACGACCCCGGGACTAGATTGGCCCGCCACCGTCAAGTCCGACGACTATAGGGTCGTCCCCACGACCCCGGGCAAATTTGGCAAGCCGCCGACATGTCCGACGACTGTAGGGTCGTCCCCACGACCCCGGGACTAGATTGGCCCGCCACCGTCATGTCCAACGACTATAGGGTCGTCCCCACGACCATGGGCCAAAGTTGGCCAGCCGCCGTAATGTCCAACGACTATTGGGTCGTCCCCACGACCACGGGCCAAAGTTGGCCAGCCGCCGACATGCCCGACGACTATAGGGTCGTCCCCACGACCCCGGGACTAGATTGGTCCGCCACCGTCATGTTCGACGACTATATGGTCGTCCCCACGACCCCGGGCCAAAGTTGGCAAGGCGCCGAAATGTCCGACGACTATAGGGTCGTCCCTACGACCCCGGGACTAGATTGGCCCGCCACCGTCATGTCCAACGACTATAGGGTCGTCCCCATGACCCCGGGCCAAAGTTGGCATGCCGCCGAAATGTCCGACGACTATAGGGTCGTCCCCACGACCCCGGGCCAAAGTTGGCAAGCCGCTGAAATGTCCGACGACTATAGGGTCGTCCCCACGACCGCGAGCCAAGAATATCCAGCCGCCGTCTTGTCCGACGACTATAGGGTCGTCCCCACGACCCCGGGACTAGATTGGCCCGCCACCGTCATGTCCGACGACTATCGGGTCGTCCCCACGACCCCGGGACAAGGTTGGCCCGCCGCCGACTTGTCCGACGACTATAGGGTCGTACCCACGACCCCGGGACTAGGCAGACAAGCCGCCAACATGTCCGACGACTATAGGGTCGTCCCGACGACCCCGGGCCAATGTTGGCCAATCACCAACATGTCCGACGACTATAGGGTCGTCCCTACGACCCCGGCACTAGATTGGCCGGCCACCGTCATGTCCAACGACTATAGGGTCGTCCCCACGACCCCGGGACTAGGTTGACAAGCCGCCAACATATCCGACGACTATACGGTCGTCCCCACGATCTCGGGACTAGGTCGGCCAGCCGCCGACATGTCCGACGACTATAGGGTCGTCCCCACGTCCCCGGGCCAAAGTTGGCAAGCCGCCGAAATATCCGACGACTATAGGGTCGTCCCCACAACCCCGGGACTAGATTGGCACGCCACCGTCAAGTCCGACGAGTATATTTATTTATTTATTTATTTATTTATTTATTTATTTATTTATTTATTTATTTATATACGGGAAAACCCTTTGGTGCATAGAATAGAAAAGATCAGTAGAAAAATAGTACATAAAAGTAGAAAAAGAGTACATAAAAGTAGACACACGAAAACAGAACACATAAAACCAGAATGAAATGGTGCCAAGATACAGTACAAGCAAAAAGAATAGGATAAGATACAACAGAATAAAAGAATAATAGGAATTAGCGGGAACTAATAACCGCCTTATTCGCAGCGCGCTTAAAAGAGTATAATGAATGGCAGAAGAAATCAACTAAATGCGCAACAGAATTAGAGGTTCTACATAGTCTATCCACACAGTTGTTCATGCCATAAGTGGTAGAATGTTTACACAGCATAAACAGTTGTGTATTCCTTAGCGCTCTGGGCGGTACATTAAGTTTAAATAAGCTTAAAAGCTCCGGACAGTTGATGTGGTGATTTATAACTTTAAAAGTCAGTATTAGATCGGATAAAAACCTTCGCTTTTCAAGAGGAATATAGCACAGAGTGGAAAGGATATGCTCGTAATCATGAGAAAATCTATCAAAAGGGATACGCAGCTTATATGCTGCATATCTCAAATACCTATGCTGGATGCTCTCCAAAGATTTGATGTGGCATATACGGTAGGGATTCCAGAGACTAGAACAATATTCCAAATGAGGGAGAACAAGGGTGGTGTAAAGAGTGTTAAGCGTCTTTGGGGTCCTAAAGTCAACGGCAGCTCTCATTAAAAAACCGAGGGCTCTAGAGGCAGTAGCTCTAATATGGGCATAGTGTCTTCTAAAATCCGCCGAAGCAGAGAAGATAACTCCCAGGTCGCGAATGGAATCCACAGAATCGAGAGACTTCCCATCAATGTTGTACTGAAACTGAATATTAATGTTCAAACTGCGGTGGAATTGTATCACATGGCATTTAGAGAGATTCAACTGCATACGATTTGTGAGACACCACAAGGCAACATTAGATAGGTCCTCCTGCAAAAGCTGTGCATCCATAGGGGACCGAATAGAGCGATAAATTTTTAAATCATCGGCAAACAGTAGAAATTTACTATGCACAATTACCTCAGAGATGTCATTGATGAAAAGAATAAACAATATCGGACCAAGATGAGAGCCTTGAGGAACACCGGATGTAACATCAAATACGGTAGAGAGAACATTAAAGCATTTTACAGACATCGTCCTGCCGCGGAGGTAACTGGCCAACCAAGCCAACGCAGTACCACCAATTCCAATCGATGCAAGCTTACTTATTAAGATAGAGTGACTGACAGTGTCAAACGCTTTGCTGAAGTCGGTTTAGACAGCATCCACCTGGCTACCCACTTCCAGTTCATGTGAGATGTAATGGTGATAGAGCATGAGATTTGTGGAAGTAGATCGTCCAGAGACAAAACCATGCTGTTCGTTAATTATGGTACTTGTTGACAGGGAGGCCAGTTTGTCAGCAATTATGGAATCTAATATTTTGGGCATAACATTCAATATAGAAATAGGTCTGTAGTTGGAGATTAACATTTTGTCGCCAGATTTAAATACGGGGACAACTAAGCTAGATTTCCATCTCGTGGGAAATACACCCGATTTTAAAGACAAGTTGAAAATGCGCCACAAAATTCTGGCAAAAATAAACTTACACGACTTAAAGAATACTGGTGGGATGGCGTCATCCCCAGCGCCTTTGTTAACATCCAAGGAATTTAGTTTCGCAAATACTTCACCTATGCCAATAGTAAGATTATTTAGATCTAATGTAGAGGTACCATTAAATGTAGTAGAACAGTCACGCGCAGCTTGAAAGGATGACTTGAAGTGATTCGCAAAGCCATTCGCAATTTGAGTCGGACTCGTCAATGGTTGATCGTTAAACAACATGGTGCTAGGTAATCTATTGGAAGATCTAGTTGAATTTATAAAATTCCAAAAGACCTTCAGATTTTCAGGTATCGCGACTTCAACCTCAGAGGTGTATCTAAGCCAGCAGGCACGAATGACTGATTTACTTTCAGCTCTGAGCTTGGAAAAAGCTAAGTAGTCGCAGAAGCGATTGCTACGCTTGTATACCTTGTGCGCGAGTTTTTTTGCCCTGATTTGTCTAATAGCGTTCTTTGAATACCAACGAGGATACGATGACCTTATTACAGTGTAGTGCGGAACAAAAGCACCGATAATGTCGTTCAAGTATGCATACAGAGTGTCAACTGCCGAATCAACGCACGGTCCGTCGAGAACACAGTCCCAATTTACGTGATTAAGGTGATTTATTATCGAGACGTAATCGGCAGCCTTAAAGTTGGCTCTGGTAGTATAGGATCGTCTCCACGACCACGGGCCAAAGTTGGCCAGCCGCCGACATGTCCGTCGACTATAGGGTCGTCCCCACGACCCCGGGCCAAAGTTGGCAAGCCGCCGAAATGTCCGACGACTATAGGGTCGTCCCCACGACCGCGGGCCAAATATGTCCAGCCGCCGTCTTGTCCGACGACTATAGGGTCGTACCCACGACCCCGGGACTAGATTGGCCCGCCACCGTCATGTCCAACGACTATAGGGTAGTCCCCACGACCCCGGGACTAGATTGGCCCGCCACCGTCATGTCCAACGACTATCGAATCGTCCCCACAACCCCGGGCCAATGTTGGCCAATCGCCGACATGTCCGACGACCATAGGGTCGTACCTACGACCCCGGGACTAGATTGGCCCGCCACCGTCATGTCCGACGACAATAGGGTTGTCCCCACGACCCTGGGTCTAGGTTGGCCAGCCGCCGACATGTCCGACGACTAAACAGTCGTCCCAACGACCACGGGCAAAAGTTGGCCAGCCGCCGACATGTCCGACGAATATAGGGTCGTCCCCACGACTCCGGGACTAGATTGGCCCGCCGCCGACTTGTCCGACGACTATAGGGTCGTCCCCACGACCCCGGGACTAGATTGGCCCGCCACCGTCTTGTCCGACGACTATAGGGTCGTCCCCACGACCCCGGGACTAGATTGGCCCGCCGCCGACATGTCCGACGACTATAGGGTCGTCCCCACGACCTCGGGACTAGGTTGGCCAGCCGCCGACATGTCCGACGACTATAGGGTCGTCCCCACGACCCCGGGCCAAAGTTGGCCAGCCGCCGACATGTCCGACGACTATAGGGTCGTTCCTACGACCCCGGGACTAGATTGGCCCGCCACCGTCATGTCCAACGACTATAGGGTCGTCCCCACAACCCCGGGACTAGGTTGACAAGCCGCCAACATGTCCGACGACTATAGGGTCGTCCCCACGACCCCGGGCCAAAGTTGGCAATCCGCCGAAATGTCCGACGACTGTAGGGTCGTCCCCACGATCCCGGGACTAGATTGGCCCGCCACCGTCATGTCCAACGACTATAGGGTCGTCCCCACGACCCCGGGCCAAAGTTGGCCAGCCGCCGACATGTCCAACGACTATTGGGTCGTCCCCACGACCGCGAGCCAAGGATATCCAGCCGCCGTCTTGTCCGACGACTATAGGGTCGTCCCCACGACCTCGGGACTAGATTGGCCCGCCACCATCATGTCCAACGACTATAGGGTCGTCCCCACAACCCCGGGACTAGGTTGACAAGCCGCCAACATGTCCGACGACTATAGGGTCGTCCCCACGACCCCGGGCCAAAGGTGGCATGCCGCCGAAATGTCCGACGACTGTAGGGTCGTCCCCACGACCCCGGGACTAGATTGGTCCGCCACCGTCATGTCCGACGACTATAGGGTCGTCCCCACGACCCCGGGCCAAAGTTGGCAAGCCGCCGAAATGTCCGACGACTGTAGGGTCGTCCCCACGACCCCGGGCCAATGTTGGCCAATCGCCGACATGTCCGACGACTATAGGGTCGTCCCTACGACCCCGGGACTTGATTGGCCCGCCACCGTCATGTCCAACGACTATAGGGTCGTCCCCACGACCATGGGCCAAAGTTGGCCAGCCGCCGTAATGTCCAACGACTATTGGGTCGTCCCCACGACCCCGGGACTAGATTGGCCCGCCACCGTCAAGTCCGACGACTATAGGGTCGTCCCCACGACCCCGGGACTAGATTGGCCCGCCACCGTCATGTCCAACGATTATAGGGTCGTCCCCACGACCCCGGGTCTAGGTTGGCCAGCCGCCGACATGTCCGACGACTATAGAGTCGTCCCCAGGACACCGGGTCAAAGTTGGACAGCCGCCGACATGTCCGACTACTATAGGGTCGTCCCCAGGACCTCGGGTCTAGATTGGCCCGCTACCGTCATGTCCGAAGACTATAGGGTCGTCCCCACGACCCCGGGACAATGTTGGCCAATCGCCAACATGTCCGACGACTATAGGGTCGTCCCTACGACCCCGGGACTAGATTGGCCCGCCACCGTCATGTCCGACGACAATAGGGTCGTCCCCACGACCCCGGGTCTAGGTTGGCCAGCCGCCGACATATCCGACGACTATAGGGTCGTCCCCACGACCCCGGGTCTAGGTTGGCCAGCCGCCGACATGTCCGACGACTATAGAGTCGTCCCCACGACACCGGGTCAAAGTTGGACAGCCGCCGACATGTCCGACTACTATAGGGTCGTCCCCAGGACCTCGGGTCTAGATTGGCCCGCTACCGTCATGTCCGAAGACTATAGGGTCGTCCCCACGACCACGGGACTAGATTGGCCCGCCCCCGCCATGTCCGACGACAATAGGGTCGTCCCCACGACCCCGGGTCTAGGTTGGCCAGCCGCCGACATGTCCGACGACAATCGGATCGTCCCCACGACCACGCGCCAAAGTTGGCCAGCCGCCGACATGTCCGACGACTATTGGATCGTCCCCACGACCACGGGCCAAAGTTGGCCAGCCGCCGACATGTCCGACGATAATCGGATCGTCCCCACGACCACGCGCCAAAGTTGGCCAGCCGCCGACATGTCCGACGACTATAGGGTCGTCCCCACGACCCCGGGACTAGGTTGGCCAGCCGCCGACATGTCCGACGACTATAGGGTCGTCCCGACGACCCCGGGCCAATGTTGGCCAATCGCCAACATGTCCGACGACTATAGGGTCGTCCCTACGACCCCGGGACTAGATTGGCCCGCCACCGTCATGTCCAACGATTATAGGGTCGTCCCCAAGACCCCGGGTCCAGGTTGGCCAGCCGCCGACATTTCCGACGACTATAGGGTCGTCCCCACGACCCCGGGACTAGGTTGGCCAGCCGCCGACATGTGCGACGACTATAGGGTCGTCCCGACGACCCCGGGCCAATGTTGGCCAATCGCCAACATGTCCGACGACTATAGGGTCGTCCCTACGACCCCGGGACTAGATTGGCCCGCCACCGTCATGTCCAACGATTATAGGGTCGTCCCCACGACCCCGGGACTAGATTGGCCCGCCACCGTCATGTCCGACGATTATAGGGTCGTCCCCACGACCCTGGGACAAGCTTGGCCCGCCGCCGACTTGTCCGACGACTATAGGGTCGTCCCCACGACCCCGGGACTAGATTGGCCCGCCACCGTCATGTCCAACGATTATAGGGTCGTCCCCACGACCCCGGGTCTAGGTTGGCCAGCCGCCGACATGTCCGACGACTATAGAGTCGTCCCCAGGACACCGGGTCAAAGTTGGACAGCCGCCGACATGTCCGACTACTATAGGGTCGTCCCCAGGACCTCGGGTCTAGATTGGCCCGCTACCGTCATGTCCGAAGACTATAGGGTCGTCCCCACGACCCCGGGTCTAGGTTGGCCAGCCGCCGACTTGTCCGACGACTATAGGGTCGTACCCACGACCCCGGGACTAGGCTGACAAGCCGCCAACATGTCCGACGACTATTGGGTCGTCCCCACGACCCCGAGACTAGATTGGCCCGCCACCGTCATGTCCGACGACTATAGGGTCGTCCCCACGACCTCGGGACTAGGTTGGCCAGCCACCGTCATGTCCGACGACAATAGGGTCGTCCCCACGACCCCGGGTCTAGGTTGGCCAGCCGCCGTCTTGTCCGACGACTATAGGGTCGTCCGCACGACCCCGGGACTAGATTGGCCCGCCACCGTCATGTCCGACGACAATAGGGTCGTCCCCACGACCCCGGGTCCAGGTTGGCCAGCCGCCGACATGTCCGACGACTATAGAGTCGTCCCCAGGACACCGGGTCAAAGTTGGACAGCCGCCGACATGTCCGACTACTATAGGGTCGTCCCCACGACCCCGGGACTAGATTGGCCCGCCACCGTCAAGTCCGACGACTATAGGGTCGTCCCCACGTCCCCGAGTCCAGGTTGGCCAGCCGCCGACATTCCGACGACTATAGAGTCGTCCCCACGACCCCGGGCCAAAGTTGGCCAGCCGCCGACAGGTCCGACGACTATAGGGTCGTCCCCACGACCCCGAGACTAGATTGGCCCGCCACCGTCATGTCCAACGACTATAGGGTCGTCCCCACGACCACGGGCCAAAGTTGGCATGCCGCCGACATGTCCGACGACTATTGGATCGTCCCCACGACCACGGGCCAATGTTGGCCAGCCGCCGACATGTCCGACGACTATAGGGTCGTCCCCACGACCCCGGGACTAGATTGGCCCGCCACCGTCATGTCCGACGACAATAGGGTCGTCCCCACGACCCCGGGTCTAGGTTGGCCAGCCGCCGTCTTGTCCGACGACTATAGGGTCGTCCGCACGACCCCGGGACTAGATTGGCCCGCCACCGTCATGTCCGACGACAATAGGGTCGTCCCCACGACCCCGGGTCCAGGTTGGCCAGCCGCCGACATTTCCGACGACTATAGAGTCGTCCCCACGACACCGGGCCAAAGTTGGCCAGCCGCCGACATGTCCGACGACTATAGGGTCGTCCCCACGACCCCGGGACTAGATTGGCCCGCCACCGTCATGTCCGACGACAATAGGGTCGTCCCCAAGACCCCGGGTCTAGGTTGGCCAGCCGCCGACATATCCGACGACTATAGAGTCGTCCCCACGACACCGGGCCAAAGTTGGACAGCCGCCGACATGTCCGACGACTATAGGGTCGTCCCCACGACCCCGGGCCAATGTTGGCCAATCGCCGACATGTCCGACGACTATAGGGTCGTCCCTACGACCCCGGGACTAGATTGGCCCGCCACCGTCATGTCCAACGACTATAGGGTCGTCCCCACGACCCCGGGCCAAAGTTGGCCAGCCGCCGACATGTCCGACGACTATAGGGTCGTCCCCACGACCCCGAGACTAGATTGGCCCGCCACCGTCATGTCCGACGACAATAGGGTCGTCCCCAAGTCCCCGGGTCCAGGTTGGCCAGCCGCCGACATTTCCGACGACTGTAGGGTCGTCCCCACGACCCCGGGACTAGATTGGCCCGCCACCGTCAAGTCCGACGACTATAGGGTCGTCCCCACGACCTCGGGACTAGGTTGGCCAGCCGCCGACATGTCCGACGACTATAGGGTCGTCCCCACGACCCCGGGCCAATGTTGGCCAATCGCCGACATGTCCGACGACTATAGGGTCGTCCCTACGACCCCGAGACTAGATTGGCCCGCCACCGTCATGTCCGACGACTGTAGGGTCGTCCCCACGACCCCGGGACTAGATTGGCCCGCCACCGTCAAGTCCGACGACTATAGGGTCGCCCCCACGACCTCGGGACTAGGTTGGCCAGCCGCCGACATGTCCGACCACTATTGGGTCGTCCCCACGACACCGGGCCAAAGTTGGCCAGCCGCCGACATGTCCGACGACAATAGGGTCGTCCCCACGACCCCGGGACAAGGTTGGCCCGCCGCCGACTTGTCCGACGACTATAGGGTCGTACCCCGACCCCGGGCCAAAGATGTCCAGCCGCCGTCTTGTCCGACGACTATAGGGTCGTCCCCACGACCCCGAGTCCAGGTTGGCCAGCCGCCGACATTTCCGACGACTATAGAGTCGTCCCCACGACCCCGGGCCAAAGTTGGCCAGACGCCGACATGTCCGACGACTATAGGGTCGCCCCCACGACCCCGAGACTAGTTTGGCCCGCCACCGTCATGTCCGACGACTATAGGGTCGTCCCCCGACCCCGGGCCAAAGATGTCCAGCCGCCGTCTTGTCCGACGACTATAGGGTCGTCCCCACGACCCCGAGTCCAGGTTGGCCAGCGGCCAACATTTCCGACGACTATAGAGTCGTCCCCACGACCCCGGGCCAAAGTTGGCAAGCCGCCGAAATGTCCGACGACTATAGGGTCGTCCCCACGACCCCGGGACTAGGTTGGCCAGCCGCCGACATGTCCGACGACTATAGGGGCGTCCCGACGACCCCGGGCCAATGTTGGCCAATCGCCAACATGTCCGACAACTATAGGGTCGTCCCTACGACCCCGGGACTAGATTGGCCCGCCACCGTCATGTCCAACGATTATAGGGTCGTCCCCACGACCCCGGGACTAGATTGGCCCGCCACCGTCATGTCCGACGATTATAGGGTCGTCCCCACGACCCCGGGACAAGCTTGGCCCGCCGCCGACTTGTCCGACGACTATAGAGTCGTCCCCTCGACCCCGGGCCAAAGTTGGCAAGCCGCCGAAATGTCCGACGACTATAGGGTCGTCCCCACGACCCAGGGACTAGGTTGGCCAGCCGCCGACATGTCCGACGACTATAGGGGCGTCCCGACGACCCCGGGCCAATGTTGGCCAATCGCCAACATGTCCGACAACTATAGGGTCGTCCCTACGACCCCGGGACTAGATTGGCCCGCCACCGTCATGTCCAACGATTATAGGGTCGTCCCCACGACCCCGGGACTAGATTGGCCCGCCACCGTCATGTCCGACGATTATAGGGTCGTCCCCACGACCCCGGGACAAGCTTGGCCCGCCGCCGACTTGTCCGACGACTATACGGTCGTCCCCACGACCCCGGGACTAGATTGGCCCGCCACCGTCATGTCCAACGACTATAGGGTCGTCCCCACGACCCCGGGCCAAAGTTGGCCAGCCGCCGACATGTCCAACGACTATTGGGTCGTCCCCACGACCGCGAGCCAAGGATATCCAGCCGCCGTCTTGTCCGACGACTATAGGGTCGTCCCCACGACCTCGGGACTAGATTGGCCCGCCACCATCATGTCCAACGACTATAGGGTCGTCCCCACAACCCCGGGACTAGGTTGACAAGCCGCCAACATGTCCGACGACTATAGGGTCGTCCCCACGACCCCGGGCCAAAGTTGGCAAGCCGCCGAAATGTCCGACGACTGTAGGGTCGTCCCCACGACCCCGGGCCAATGTTGGCCAATCGCCGACATGTCCGACGACTATAGGGTCGTCCCTACGACCCCGGGACTTGATTGGCCCGCCACCGTCATGTCCAACGACTATAGGGTCGTCCCCACGACCATGGGCCAAAGTTGGCCAGCCGCCGTAATGTCCAACGACTATTGGGTCGTCCCCACGACCCCGGGACTAGATTGGCCCGCCACCGTCAAGTCCGACGACTATAGGGTCGTCCCCACGACCCCGGGACTAGATTGGCCCGCCACCGTCATGTCCAACGATTATAGGGTCGTCCCCACGACCCCGGGTCTAGGTTGGCCAGCCGCCGACATGTCCGACGACTATAGAGTCGTCCCCAGGACACCGGGTCAAAGTTGGACAGCCGCCGACATGTCCGACTACTATAGGGTCGTCCCCAGGACCTCGGGTCTAGATTGGCCCGCTACCGTCATGTCCGAAGACTATAGGGTCGTCCCCACGACCCCGGGACTAGATTGGCCCGCCACCGTCATGTCCAACGATTATAGGGTCGTCCCCACGACCCCGGGACTAGATTGGCCCGCCACCGTCATGTCCGACGATTATAGGGTCGTCCCCACGACCCTGGGACAAGCTTGGCCCGCCGCCGACTTGTCCGACGACTATAGGGTCGTCCCCACGACCCCGGGACTAGATTGGCCCGCCACCGTCATGTCCAACGATTATAGGGTCGTCCCCACGACCCCGGGTCTAGGTTGGCCAGCCGCCGACATGTCCGACGACTATAGAGTCGTCCCCAGGACACCGGGTCAAAGTTGGACAGCCGCCGACATGTCCGACTACTATAGGGTCGTCCCCAGGACCTCGGGTCTAGATTGGCCCGCTACCGTCATGTCCGAAGACTATAGGGTCGTCCCCACGACCCCGGGTCTAGGTTGGCCAGCCGCCGACTTGTCCGACGACTATAGGGTCGTACCCACGACCCCGGGACTAGGCTGACAAGCCGCCAACATGTCCGACGACTATTGGGTCGTCCCCACGACCCCGAGACTAGATTGGCCCGCCACCGTCATGTCCGACGACAATAGGGTCCTCCCCACGACCCCGGGTCCAGGTTGGCCAGCCGCCGACATTTCCGACGACTGTAGGGTCGTCCCCACGACCCCGGGACTAGATTGGCCCGCCACCGTCAAGTCCGACGACTATAGGGTCGTCCCCACGTCCCCGAGTCCAGGTTGGCCAGCCGCCGACATTCCGACGACTATAGAGTCGTCCCCACGACCCCGGGCCAAAGTTGGCCAGCCGCCGACAGGTCCGACGACTATAGGGTCGTCCCCACGACCCCGAGACTAGATTGGCCCGCCACCGTCATGTCCAACGACTATAGGGTCGTCCCCACGACCACGGGCCAAAGTTGGCATGCCGCCGACATGTCCGACGACTATTGGATCGTCCCCACGACCACGGGCCAATGTTGGCCAGCCGCCGACATGTCCGACGACTATAGGGTCGTCCCCACGACCCCGGGACTAGATTGGCCCGCCACCGTCATGTCCGACGACAATAGGGTCGTCCCCACGACCCCGGGTCTAGGTTGGCCAGCCGCCGTCTTGTCCGACGACTATAGGGTCGTCCGCACGACCCCGGGACTAGATTGGCCCGCCACCGTCATGTCCGACGACAATAGGGTCGTCCCCACGACCCCGGGTCCAGGTTGGCCAGCCGCCGACATTTCCGACGACTATAGAGTCGTCCCCACGACACCGGGCCAAAGTTGGCCAGCCGCCGACATGTCCGACGACTATAGGGTCGTCCCCACGACCCCGGGACTAGATTGGCCCGCCACCGTCATGTCCGACGACAATAGGGTCGTCCCCAAGACCCCGGGTCTAGGTTGGCCAGCCGCCGACATATCCGACGACTATAGAGTCGTCCCCACGACACCGGGCCAAAGTTGGACAGCCGCCGACATGTCCGACGACTATAGGGTCGTCCCCACGACCCCGGGCCAATGTTGGCCAATCGCCGACATGTCCGACGACTATAGGGTCGTCCCTACGACCCCGGGACTAGATTGGCCCGCCACCGTCATGTCCAACGACTATAGGGTCGTCCCCACGACCCCGGGCCAAAGTTGGCCAGCCGCCGACATGTCCGACGACTATAGGGTCGTCCCCACGACCCCGAGACTAGATTGGCCCGCCACCGTCATGTCCGACGACAATAGGGTCGTCCCCAAGTCCCCGGGTCCAGGTTGGCCAGCCGCCGACATTTCCGACGACTGTAGGGTCGTCCCCACGACCCCGGGACTAGATTGGCCCGCCACCGTCAAGTCCGACGACTATAGGGTCGTCCCCACGACCTCGGGACTAGGTTGGCCAGCCGCCGACATGTCCGACGACTATAGGGTCGTCCCCACGACCCCGGGCCAATGTTGGCCAATCGCCGACATGTCCGACGACTATAGGGTCGTCCCTACGACCCCGAGACTAGATTGGCCCGCCACCGTCATGTCCGACGACTGTAGGGTCGTCCCCACGACCCCGGGACTAGATTGGCCCGCCACCGTCAAGTCCGACGACTATAGGGTCGCCCCCACGACCTCGGGACTAGGTTGGCCAGCCGCCGACATGTCCGACCACTATTGGGTCGTCCCCACGACACCGGGCCAAAGTTGGCCAGCCGCCGACATGTCCGACGACAATAGGGTCGTCCCCACGACCCCGGGACAAG
The DNA here is from genome assembly GCA_963932275.1 of Andrena praecox. Taxonomy (NCBI): domain Eukaryota; kingdom Metazoa; phylum Arthropoda; class Insecta; order Hymenoptera; family Andrenidae; genus Andrena; species Andrena praecox. The sequence continues at coordinate 135,929 of CAWVQO010000169.1, forward strand.
GTTGGCCCGCCGCCGACTTGTCCGACGACTATAGGGTCGTACCCCGACCCCGGGCCAAAGATGTCCAGCCGCCGTCTTGTCCGACGACTATAGGGTCGTCCCCACGACCCCGAGTCCAGGTTGGCCAGCCGCCGACATTTCCGACGACTATAGAGTCGTCCCCACGACCCCGGGCCAAAGTTGGCCAGACGCCGACATGTCCGACGACTATAGGGTCGCCCCCACGACCCCGAGACTAGTTTGGCCCGCCACCGTCATGTCCGACGACTATAGGGTCGTCCCCCGACCCCGGGCCAAAGATGTCCAGCCGCCGTCTTGTCCGACGACTATAGGGTCGTCCCCACGACCCCGAGTCCAGGTTGGCCAGCGGCCAACATTTCCGACGACTATAGAGTCGTCCCCACGACCCCGGGCCAAAGTTGGCAAGCCGCCGAAATGTCCGACGACTATAGGGTCGTCCCCACGACCCCGGGACTAGGTTGGCCAGCCGCCGACATGTCCGACGACTATAGGGGCGTCCCGACGACCCCGGGCCAATGTTGGCCAATCGCCAACATGTCCGACAACTATAGGGTCGTCCCTACGACCCCGGGACTAGATTGGCCCGCCACCGTCATGTCCAACGATTATAGGGTCGTCCCCACGACCCCGGGACTAGATTGGCCCGCCACCGTCATGTCCGACGATTATAGGGTCGTCCCCACGACCCCGGGACAAGCTTGGCCCGCCGCCGACTTGTCCGACGACTATAGAGTCGTCCCCTCGACCCCGGGCCAAAGTTGGCAAGCCGCCGAAATGTCCGACGACTATAGGGTCGTCCCCACGACCCAGGGACTAGGTTGGCCAGCCGCCGACATGTCCGACGACTATAGGGGCGTCCCGACGACCCCGGGCCAATGTTGGCCAATCGCCAACATGTCCGACAACTATAGGGTCGTCCCTACGACCCCGGGACTAGATTGGCCCGCCACCGTCATGTCCAACGATTATAGGGTCGTCCCCACGACCCCGGGACTAGATTGGCCCGCCACCGTCATGTCCGACGATTATAGGGTCGTCCCCACGACCCCGGGACAAGCTTGGCCCGCCGCCGACTTGTCCGACGACTATACGGTCGTCCCCACGACCCCGGGACTAGATTGGCCCGCCACCGTCATGTCCGACGACAATAGGGTCGTCCCCACGACCCCGGGTCTAGGTTGGCCAGCCGCCGACATGTCCGACGACTATAGAGTCGTCCCCACGACACCGGGCCAAAGTTGGACAGCCGCCGACATGTCCGACTACTATAGGGTCGTCCCCAGGACCTCGGGTCTAGATTGGCCCGCTACCGTCATGTCCGAAGACTATAGGGTCGTCCCCACGTCCACGGGACTAGATTGGCCCGCCACCGCCATGTCCGACGACAATAGGGTCGTCCCCACGACCCCGGGTCTAGGTTGGCCAGCCGCCGACATGTCCGACGACAATCGGATCGTCCCCACGCCCACGCGCCAAAGTTGGCCAGCCGCAATCATGTCCGACGACTATTGGATCATCCCCACGACCACGGGCCAAAGTTGGCCAGCCGCCGACATATCCGACGACAATCGGATCGTCCCCACGACCACGCGCCAAAGTTGGCCAGCCGCCGACATGTCCGACGACAATTGGGTCGTCCCCACGACCCCGGGCCAATGTTGGCCAATCGCCGACATATCCGACGACAATCGGATCGTCCCCACGACCACGCGCCAAAGTTGGCCAGCCGCCGACATGTCCGACGACAATTGGGTCGTCCCCACGACCCCGGGCCAATGTTGGCCAATCGCCGACATGTCCAACGACTATCGGGTCGTCCCTACGACCCAGGGACTAGATTAGCCCGCCACCGTCATGTCCAACGACTATAGGGTCGTCCCCTCGACCCCGGGACTAGATTGGCCCGCCACCGTCATGTCCGACGACTATAGGGTCGTCCCCACGACCCCGGGCCAAAGATGTCCAGCCGCCGTCTTGTCCGACGACTATAGGGTCGTCCCCACGACCCCGAGTCCAGGTTGGCCAGCCGCCGACATTTCCGACGACTATAGAGTCGTCCCCACGACCCCGGGCCAAAGTTGGCCAGCCGCCGACATGTCCGACGACTATAGAGTCGTCCCCACGACACCGGGCCAAAGTTGGCCAGCCGCCGACATGTCCGACGACTATAGGGTCGTCCCCACGACCCCGGGACTAGATTGGCCCGCCACCGTCATGTCCGACGATTATAGGGTCGTCCCCACGACCCCGGGACAAGCTTGGCCCGCCGCCGAATTGTTCGACGACTATAGGGTCGTCCCCACGACCCCGGGACTAGATTGGCCCGCCACCGTCATGTCCGACGACAATAGGGTCGTCCCCCGACCCCGGGCCAAAGATGTCCAGCCGCCGTCTTGTCCGACGACTATAGGGTCGTCCCCACGACCCCGAGTCCAGGTTGGCCAGCGGCCAACATTTCCGACAACTATAGAGTCGTCCCCACGACCCCGGGCCAAAGTTGGCAAGCCGCCGAAATGTCCGACGACTATAGGGTCGTCCCCACGACCCCGGGACTAGATTGGCCCGCCACCGTCATGTCCAACGACTATAGGGTCGTCCCCACAACCACGGGCCAAAGTTGGCCAGCCGCCGACATGTCCGACGACTATAGGGTCGTCCCCACGACCCCGGGCCAAAGTTGGCAAGCCGCCGAAATGTCCGACGACTATAGGGTCGTCCCCACGACCCCGGGACTAGGTTGGCCAGCCGCCGACATGTCCGACGACTATAGGGGCGTCCCGACGACCCCGGGCCAATGTTGGCCAATCGCCAACATGTCCGACAACTATAGGGTCGTCCCTACGACCCCGGGACTAGATTGGCCCGCCACCGTCATGTCCAACGATTATAGGGTCGTCCCCACGACCCCGGGACTAGATTGGCCCGCCACCGTCATGTCCGACGATTATAGGGTCGTCCCCACGACCCCGGGACAAGCTTGGCCCGCCGCCGACTTGTCCGACGACTATAGAGTCGTCCCCTCGACCCCGGGCCAAAGTTGGCAAGCCGCCGAAATGTCCGACGACTATAGGGTCGTCCCCACGACCCCGGGACTAGGTTGGCCAGCCGCCGACATGTCCGACGACTATAGGGGCGTCCCGACGACCCCGGGCCAATGTTGGCCAATCGCCAACATGTCCGACAACTATAGGGTCGTCCCTACGACCCCGGGACTAGATTGGCCCGCCACCGTCATGTCCAACGATTATAGGGTCGTCCCCACGACCCCGGGACTAGATTGGCCCGCCACCGTCATGTCCGACGATTATAGGGTCGTCCCCACGACCCCGGGACAAGCTTGGCCCGCCGCCGACTTGTCCGACGACTATACGGTCGTCCCCACGACCCCGGGACTAGATTGGCCCGCCACCGTCATGTCCGACGACAATAGGGTCGTCCCCACGACCCCGGGTCTAGGTTGGCCAGCCGCCGACATGTCCGACGACTATAGAGTCGTCCCCACGACACCGGGCAAAAGTTGGACAGCCGCCGACATGTCCGACTACTATAGGGTCGTCCCCAGGACCTCGGGTCTAGATTGGCCCGCTACCGTCATGTCCGAAGACTATAGGGTCGTCCCCACGTCCACGGGACTAGATTGGCCCGCCACCGCCATGTCCGACGACAATAGGGTCGTCCCCACGACCCCGGGTCTAGGTTGGCCAGCCGCCGACATGTCCGACGACAATCGGATCGTCCCCACGCCCACGCGCCAAAGTTGGCCAGCCGCCGACATGTCCGACGACTATTGGATCGTCCCCACGACCACGGGCCAAAGTTGGCCAGCCGCCGACATGTCCAACGACTATCGGGTCGTCCCTACGACCCAGGGACTAGATTAGCCCGCCACCGTCATGTCCAACGACTATAGGGTCGTCCCCACGACCCCGGGACTAGATTGGCCCGCCACCGTCATGTCCGACGACTATAGGGTCGTCCCCACGACCCCGGGACTAGATTGGCCCGCCACCGTCATGTCCGACGACAATAGGGTCGTCCCCACGACCCCGGGTCTAGGTTGGCCAGCCGCCGACTTGTCCGACGACTATAGGGTCGTCCCCACGACCCCGGGCCAAAGATGTCCAGCCGCCGTCTTGTCCGACGACTATAGGGTCGTCCCCACGACCCCGAGTCCAGGTTGGCCAGCCGCCGACATTTCCGACGACTATAGAGTCGTCCCCACGACCCCGGGCCAAAGTTGGCCAGCCGCCGACATGTCCGATGACTATAGAGTCGTCCCCACGACACCGGGCCAAAGTTGGCCAGCCGCCGACATGTCCGACGACTATAGGGTCGTCCCCACGACCCCGGGACTAGATTGGCCCGCCACCGTCATGTCCGACGATTATAGGGTCGTCCCCACGACCCCGGGACAAGCTTGGCCCGCCGCCGAATTGTTCGACGACTATAGGGTCGTCCCCACGACCCCGGGACTAGATTGGCCCGCCACCGTCATGTCCGACGACTATAGGGTCGTCCCCACGACCCCGGGCCAAAGTTGGCAAGCCGCCAACATGTCCGACGACTATAGGGTCGTCCCCACGACCCCGGGCCAAAGATGTCCAGCCGCCGTCTTGTCCGACGACTATAGGGTCGTCCCCACGACCCCGAGTCCAGGTTGGCCAGCCGCCGACATTTCCGACGACTATAGAGTCGTCCCCACGACCCCGGGCCAAAGTTGGCCAGCCGCCGACTTGTCCGACGACTATAGAGTCGTCCCCACGACACCGGGCCAAAGTTGGCCAGCCGCCGACATGTCCGACGACTATAGGGTCGTCCCCACGACCCCGGGACTAGATTGGCCCGCCACCGTCATGTCCGACGACTATAGGGTCGTCCCCACGACCCCGGGACAAGCTTGGCCCGCCGCCGAATTGTTCGACGACTATAGGGTCGTCCCCACGACCCCGGGACTAGATTGGCCCGCCACCGTCATGTCCGACGACAATAGGGTCGTCCCCACGACCCCGGGTCTAGGTTGGCCAGCCGCCGACTTGTCCGACGACTATAGGGTCGTCCCCAGGACCTCGGGACTAGATTGGCCCGCCACCGTCAAGTCCGACGACTATAGGGTCGTCCCCACGACCCCGGGCCAAAGTTGGCAAGCCGCCGAAATGTCCGACGACTGTAGGGTCGTACCCACGACCCCGGGACTAGGCTGACAAGCCGCCAACATGTCCGACGACTATAGGGTCGCCCCCACGACCCCGGGCCAAAGTTGGCCAGCCGCCGACATGTCCGACGACTATAGGGTCGTCCCCACGACCCCGAGACTAGATTGGCCCGCCACCGTCATGTCCGACGACAATAGGGTCGTCCCCACGACCACGGGCCAAAGTTGGCCAGCCGCCGACATGTCCGACGACTATAGGGTCGTCCCCACGACCCCGGGACTAGATTGGTCCGCCACCGTCTTGTCCGACGACTATGGGGTCGTCCCCACGACCCCGGGCCAAAGTTGACCAGCCGCCGACATGTCCGACGACTATAGGGTCGTCCCCACGACCCCGGGACTAGATTGGCCCGCCACAGTCATGTCCGACGATTATAGGGTCGTCCCCACGACCGCGAGACTAGATTGGCCCGCCACCGTTATGTCCGACGACAATAGGGTCGTCCCCACGACCCCGGGTCCAGGTTGGCCAGCCGCCGACATTTCCGACGACTATAGAGTCGTCCCCACGACACCGGGCCAAAGTTGGCCAGCCGCCGACATGTCCGACGACTATAGGGTCGTCCCCACGACCCCGGGACAAGGTTGGCCCGCCGCCGAATTGTCCGACGACTATAGGGTCGTACCCACCACCCCGAGTCCAGGTTGGCCAGCCGCCGACATTTCCGACGACTATAGAGTCGTCCCCACGACCCCGGGCCAAAGTTGGCCAGCCGCCGACATGTCCGACGACTATAGGGTCGTCCCCACGACCCCGGGACAAGGTTGGCCCGCCGCCGACTTGTCCGACGACTATAGGGTCGTACCCACGACCCCGGGACTAGGCTGACAAACCGCCAACATGTCCGACGACTATAGGGTCGTCCCCACGACCCCGGGCCAATGATGTCCAGCCGCCGTCTTGTCCGACGACTATAGGGTCGTCCCCACGACCCCGGGACTAGATTGGCCCGCCACCGTCATGTCCAACGATTATAGGGTCGTCCCCACAACCACGGGCCAAAGTTGGCCAGCCGCCGACATGTCCGACGACTATAGGGTCGTCCCCACGACCCCGGGCCAAAGTTGGGCAGCCGCCGACATGTCCGACGACTATAGGGTCGTCCCCACGACCCCGAGACTAGATTGGCCCGCCACCGTCATGTCCGACGACAATAGGGTCGTCCCCACGACCCCGGACCAGGTTGGCCAGCGGCCGACATTTCCGACGACTATAGGGTCGTCCCCACGACCCCGGGACAAGGTTGGCCCGCCGCCGACTTGTCCGACGACTATAGGGTCGTACCCACGACCCCGGGACTAGGCTGACAAGCCGCCAACATGTCCGACGACTATAGGGTCGTCCACACGACCCCGGGCCAATGATGTCCAGCCGCCGTCTTGTCCGACGACTATAGGGTCGTCCCCACGACCCCGGGCCAAAGTTGACCAGCCGCCGACATGTCCGACGACTATAGGGTCGTCCCCACGACCCCGGGACTAGATTGGCCCGCCACCGTCATGTCCGACGATTATAGGGTCGTCCCCACGACCGCGAGACTAGATTGGCCCGCCGCCAACATGTCCGACGACTATAGGGTCGTCCCCACGACCCCGGGCCAATGTTGGCCAATCGCCGACATGTCCAACGACTATCGGGTCGTCCCTACGACCCAGGGACTAGATTAGCCCGCCACCGTCATGTCCGACGACTATAGGGTCGTCCCCACGACCTCGGGACTAGGTTGGCCAGCCGCCGACATGTCCGACGACTATAGGGTCGTCCCCACGACCCCGGGCCAATGTTGGCCAATCGCCGACATGTCCGACGACTATAGGGTCGTCCCTACGACCCCGGGACTAGATTGGCCCGCCACCGTCAAGTCCGACGACTATAGGATGGTCTCCACGACCACGGGCCAAAGTTAGCCAGCCGCCGACATGTCCGACGACTATAGGGTCGTCCCCACGACCCCGGGCCAATGTTGGCCAATCGCCGTCTGGTCCGACGACTATAGGGTCGTCCCCACGACCCCGGGACTAGATTGGCCCGCCACCGTCATGTCCGACGACTATAGGGTCGTCCCCACGACCCCGGGCCAAAGTTGGCAAGCCGCCGAAATGTCCGACGACTATAGGGACGTCCCCACGACCGCGAGCCAAGGATATCCAGCCGCCGTCTTGTCCGACGACTATAGGGTCGTCCCCACGACCCCGGGACTAGATTGACCCGCCACCGTCATGTCCGACGACTATAGGGTCGTCCCCACGTCCCCGGGACAAGGTTGGCCCGCCGCCGACTTGTCCGACGACTATAGAGTCGTCCCCACGACACCGGGCCAAAGTTGGACAGCCGCCGACATGTCCGACGACAATAGGGTCGTCCCCACGACCCCGGGCCAATGTTGGCCAATCGCCGACATGTCCGACGACTATAGGGTCGTCCCTACGACCCCGGGACTAGATTGGCCCGCCACCGTCATGTCCAACGACTATAGGGTCGTCCCCACGACCCCGGGCCAAAGTTGGCATGCCGCCGAAATGTCCGACGACTATAGGGTCGTCCCCACGACACCGGGCCAAGGATATCAAGCCGCCGTCTTGTCCGATGACTATAGGGTCGTCCCCACGACCGCGGGCCAAAGATGTCCAGCCGCCGTCTTGTCCGACGACTATAGGGTCGTCCCCACGACACCGGGCCAAAGTTGGCAAGCCGCCGAAATGTCCGACGACTATAGGGTCGTCCCAACGACCCGGGACTAGACTGGCCCGCCACCGACATGTCCGACGACTATAGAGTCGTCCCCACGACCCCGGGTCAATGTTGGCTCGCCGCCGACATGTCCGACGACTATAGGGTCGTCCCCACGACCCCCGGGCCAAAGTTGGACAGCCACCGACATTTCCGACGACTATAGGGTCGTCCCCACGACCACGGGCCAAAGTTGGCCAGCCGCCGACATGTCCGACGTCTATAGGGTCGTCACTACGACCCCGGGACTAGATAGGCCCGCCGCCGACATGTTCGGCGACTATAGGGTCGTCCCCACGACCCCGGGACTAGATTGGCCCGCCACCGTCATGTCCGACGATTATAGGGTCGTCCCCACGACCACGGGACTAGGTTGACCCGCCGCCGACGTGTCCGACAACTATAGGGTCGTACCCACGACGACGGGCCAAAGTTGGCCAAACGGCGACATATCCGACGACTATAGGGTCGTCCCCATGACCCTGGGACTAGATTGGCCCGCCACCGTCATATCCAACGACTATAGGGTCGTCCCCATGACCCTGGGACTAGGTTGGCTCGCCGCCGACTTGTCCGACGACTATAGGGTCGTCCCCACGACCCCGGGACTACGTAGACCCGCCGCCGACGTGTCCGACAACTATAGGGTCGTCCCCACGACGACGGGCCAAAGTTGGCCACCCGCCGACATATCCGACGACTATAGGGTCGTCCCCACGACCCCGGGACTAGGTTGACCCGCCGCTGACTTGTCCGACGACTAAAGGGTCGTCCCCACAACCGCGGGACTACGTTGGCTCGCCGCCGACTTGTCCGACGACTATAGGGTCGTCCCCACGACCCCGGGCCAAAGTTGGCAAGCTGCCGACTTGTCCGACGACTATAGGGTTGTCCCCACGACACCGGGACTAGGTAGACCCGCCGCCGACGTGTCCGACAACTATAGGGTCGTCCCCACGACCCCGGGACTAGATTGGCCCGCCACCGTCATGTCCGACGACTATAGGGTCGTCTCCACGACCCCGGGACTAGGTTGGCCCGCCGCCGACTTGTCCGACGACTATGGGGTCGTCCCCACGACCGCGAGCCAAGGATGTCCAGCCGCCGTCTTGTCCGACGACTATAGGGTCGTCCCCATGACCCCGGGACTAGATTGGCCCGCCACCGTCATGTCCGACGACTATAGGGTCGTCTCCACGACCCCGGGACTAGGTTGGCCCGCCGCCGACTTGTCCGACGACTATAGGGTCGTCCCCACGACCACGGGCCAAAGTTGGCCAGCCGCCGACATGTCCGACGACTATAGGGTCGTACCCACGACCCCGGATCTAGGCTAACAAGCCGCCAACATGTCCGAAGACTATAGAGTCGTCCCCACGACCCCGGGCCAATGTTGGCCAATCGCCAACATGTCCGACGACTATAGGGTCGTCCGTACGACCCCGGGAATAGATTGGCCCGTCACCGTCATGTCCGACGACAATAGGGTCGTCCCCACGACCCCGGGTCTAGGTTGGCCAGCCGCCGACATGTCCGACGACTATAGAGTCGTCCCCACGACTCCGGGCCAAAGTTGGCCAGCCGCTGACATGTCCAACGACTATAGGGTCGTCCCCACGACCACGGGCCAAAGTTGGCCAGCCGCCGACATGTCCGACGACTATTGGATCGTCCCCACGACCACGGGCCAAAGTTGGCCAGCCGCCGACATGTCCGACGACTATAGGGTCGTCCCCACGACTCCGGGACTAGATTGGTCCGCCACCGTCATGTCCGACGACTATAGGGTCGTCCCCACGACCCCGGGACTAGGTTGACAAGCCGCCGAAATGTCCGACGACTATAGGGTCGTCCCCACGACCGCGAGCCAAGGATGTCCAGCCGCCGTCTTGTCCGACGACTATAGGGTCGTCCCCATGACCCCGGGACTAGATTGGCCCGCCACCGTCATGTCCGACGACTATAGGGTCGTCTCCACGACCCCGGGACTAGGTTGGCCCGCCGCCGACTTGTCCGACGACTATAGGGTCGTCCCCACGACCACGGGCCAAAGTTGGCCAGCCGCCGACATGTCCGACGACTATTGGATCGTCCCCACGACCACGGGCCAAAGTTGGCCAGCCGCCGACATGTCCGACGACTATAGGGTTGTCCCCACGACCCCGGGACTAGATTGGTCCGCCACCGTCATGTCCGACGACTATAGGGTCGTCCCTACGACCCCGGGCCAAAGTTGGCAAGCCGCCGAAATGTCCGGCGACTGTAGGGTCGTCCCCACGACCCCCGGCCTAGGTTGGCTCGCCGCCGAATTGTCCGACGACTATAGAGTCGTCCCCACGACCACGGGCCAAAGATGGCCAGCGGCCGTCTTGTCCGACGACTAAAGGGTCGTCCCCACAACCGCGGGACTACGTTGGCTCGCCGCCGACTTGTCCGACGACTATAGGGTCGTCCCCACGACCGCGGGACTAGGTTGGCTCGCCGCCGACTTGTCCGACGACAATAGGGTCGTCCACACGACCTCGGGCCAATGTTGGCCAGCCGCCGACATGTCCGACGATTATAGGGTCGTCCCCACGACCCCGGGCCAGTGTTGGCCAATCGCCGTCATGTCCGACGTCTATAGGGTCGTCACTACGACCCCGGGACTAGATAGGCCCGCCGCCGACATGTTCGGCGACTATAGGGTCGTCCCCACGACCCCGGGACTAGATTGGCCCGCCACCGTCATGTCCGACGATTATAGGGTCGTCCCCACGACCACGGGACTAGGTTGACCCGCCGCCGACGTGTCCGACAACTATAGGGTCGTACCGACGACGACGGGCCAAAGTTCGCCAAACGCCGACATATCCGACGACTATAGGGTCGTCCCCATGACCCTGGGACTAGATTGGCCCGCCACCGTCATATCCGACGACTATAGGGTCGTCCCCATGACCCTGGGACTAGGTTGGCTCGCCGCCGACTTGTCCGACGACTATAGGGTCGTCCCCACGACCCCGGGACTACGTAGACCCGCCGCCGACGTGTCCGACAACTATAGGGTCGTCCCCACGACGACGGGCCAAAGTTGGCCAACCGCCGACATATCCGACGACTATAGGGTCGTCCCCACGACCCCGGGACTAGGTTGACCCGCCGCTGACTTGTCCGACGACTAAAGGGTCGTCCCCACAACCGCGGGACTACGTTGGCTCGCCGCCGACTTGTCCGACGACTATAGGGTCGTCCCCACGACCCCGGGCCAAAGTTGGCAAGCTGCCGACTTGTCCGACGACTATAGGGTTGTCCCCACGACCCCGGGACTAGGTAGACCCGCCGCCGACGTGTCCGACAACTATAGGGTCGTCCCCACGACCCCGGGACTAGATTGGCCCGCCACCGTCATGTCCGACGACTATAGGGTCGTCTCCACGACCCCGGGACTAGGTTGGCCCGCCGCCGACTTGTCCGACGACTATGGGGTCGTCCCCACGACCACGGGCCAATGTTGGCCAGCCGCCGACATGTCCGACGACTATTGGATCGTCCCCACGACCACGGGCCAAAGTTGGCCAGCCGCCGACATGTCCGACGACTATAGGGTTGTCCCCACGACCCCGGGACTAGATTGGTCCGCCACCGTCATGTCCGACGACTATAGGGTCGTCCCTACGACCCCGGGCCAAAGTTGGCAAGCCGCCGAAATGTCCGGCGACTGTAGGGTCGTCCCCACGACCCCCGGCCTAGGTTGGCTCGCCGCCGAATTGTCCGACGACTATAGAGTCGTCCCCACGACCACGGGCCAAAGATGGCCAGCGGCCGTCTTGTCCGACGACTAAAGGGTCGTCCCCACAACCGCGGGACTACGTTGGCTCGCCGCCGACTTGTCCGACGACTATAGGGTCGTCCCCACGACCGCGGGACTAGGTTGGCTCGCCGCCGACTTGTCCGACGACAATAGGGTCGTCCACACGACCTCGGGCCAATGTTGGCCAGCCGCCGACATGTCCGACGATTATAGGGTCGTCCCCACGACCCCGGGCCAGTGTTGGCCAATCGCCGTCATGTCCGACGTCTATAGGGTCGTCCTCACGACCCCGGGGCAAGGGTGGCCTGCAGCCGACATGTCCGACGACTATAGAGTCGTCCCCACGACACCGGGCCAAAGTTGGTCAGCCGCCGACATGTCCGACGACTATAGGGTCGTCCCCACGACCCCCGGACTAGGTTGGCTCGCCGCCGACTTGTCCGACGACTATAGGGTCGTCCCCACGACCCCGGGCCAAAGTTGGCCAGCCGCCGACATGTCCGACGACTATAGGGTCGTCCCCACGACCCCGGGTCTAGGTTGGCCCGCTGCCAAGTAGTCCGTCGAATATAGAGTCGTCCCCACGACCCCTGGCCAAAGTTGGCCCGCCGCCGACATCTCGGACGAATATAGAGTCGTCCCTACGACCCCGGGACAAGATTGGCCCGCCACCGTCAAGTCCGACGACTATTGGGTCGTCCCCACGACCCCGGGCCAATGATGGCCAATCGCCGACATGTCCGACGACTATAGGGTCGTCCCCACGACCCCGGGCCAGTGTTGGCCAATCGCCGTCATGTCCGACGTCTATAGGGTCGTCACTACGACCCCGGGACTAGATAGGCCCGCCGCCGACATGTTCGGCGACTATAGGGTCGTCCCCACGACCCCGGGACTAGATTGGCCCGCCACCGTCATGTCCGACGATTATAGGGTCGTCCCCACGACCACGGGACTAGGTTGACCCGCCGCCGACGTGTCCGACAACTATAGGGTCGTCCCCACGACGACGGGCCAAAGTTGGCCAAACGCCGACATATCCGACGACTATAGGGTCGTCCCCATGACCCTGGGACTAGATTGGCCCGCCACCGTCATATCCGACGACTATAGGGTCGTCCCCATGACCCTGGGACTAGGTTGGCTCGCCGCCCACTTGTCCGACGACTATAGGGTCGTCCCCACGACCCCGGGACTACGTAGACCCGCCGCCGACGTGTCCGACAACTATAGGGTCGTCCCCACGACGACGGGCCAAAGTTGGCCAACCGCCGACATATCCGACGACTATAGGGTCGTCCCCACGACCCCGGGACTAGGTTGACCCGCCGCTGACTTGTCCGACGACTAAAGGGTCGTCCCCACAAACGCGGGACTACGTTGGCTCGCCGCCGACTTGTCCGACGACTATAGGGTCGTCCCCACGACCCCGGGCCAAAGTTGGCAAGCTGCCGACTTGTCCGACGACTATAGGGTTGTCCCCACGACCCCGGGACTAGGTAGACCCGCCGCCGTCGTGGCCGACAACTATAGGGTCGTCCCCACGACCCCGGGACTAGATTGGCCCGCCACCGTCATGTCCGACGACTATAGGGTCGTCTCCACGACCCCGGGACTAGGTTGGCCCGCCGCCGACTTGTCCGACGACTATGGGGTCGTCCCCACGACCACGGGCCAAAGTTGGCCAGCCGCCGACATGTCCGACGACTATTGGATCGTCCCCACGACCACGGGCCAAAGTTGGCCAGCCGCCGACATGTCCGACGACTATAGGGTTGTCCCCACGACCCCGGGACTAGATTGGTCCGCCACCGTCATGTCCGACGACTATAGGGTCGTCCCTACGACCCCGGGCCAAAGTTGGCAAGCCGCCGAAATGTCCGGCGACTGTAGGGTCGTCCCCACGACCCCCGGCCTAGGTTGGCTCGCCGCCGAATTGTCCGACGACTATAGAGTCGTCCCCACGACCACGGGCCAAAGATGGCCAGCGGCCGTCTTGTCCGACGACTAAAGGGTCGTCCCCACAACCGCGGGACTACGTTGGCTCGCCGCCGACTTGTCCGACGACTATAGGGTCGTCCCCACGACCGCGGGACTAGGTTGGCTCGCCGCCGACTTGTCCGACGACAATAGGGTCGTCCACACGACCTCGGGCCAATGTTGGCCAGCCGCCGACATGTCCGACGATTATAGGGTCGTCCCCACGACCCCGGGCCAGTGTTGGCCAATCGCCGTCATGTCCGACGTCTATAGGGTCGTCCTCACGACCCCGGGGCAAGGGTGGCCTGCAGCCGACATGTCCGACGACTATAGAGTCGTCCCCACGACACCGGGCCAAAGTTGGTCAGCCGCCGACATGTCCGACGACTATAGGGTCGTCCCCACGACCCCCGGACTAGGTTGGCTCGCCGCCGACTTGTCCGACGACTATAGGGTCGTCCCCACGACCCCGGGCCAAAGTTGGCCAGCCGCCGACATGTCCGACGACTATAGGGTCGTCCCCACGACCCCGGGTCTAGGTTGGCCCGCTGCCAAGTAGTCCGTCGAATATAGAGTCGTCCCCACGACCCCTGGCCAAAGTTGGCCCGCCGCCGACATCTCGGACGAATATAGAGTCGTCCCTACGACCCCGGGACAAGATTGGCCCGCCACCGTCAAGTCCGACGACTATTGGGTCGTCCCCACGACCCCGGGCCAATGATGGCCAATCGCCGACATGTCCGACGACTATAGGGTCGTCCCCACGACCCCGGGCCAGTGTTGGCCAATCGCCGTCATGTCCGACGTCTATAGGGTCGTCACTACGACCCCGGGACTAGATAGGCCCGCCGCCGACATGTTCGGCGACTATAGGGTCGTCCCCACGACCCCGGGACTAGATTGGCCCGCCACCGTCATGTCCGACGATTATAGGGTCGTCCCCACGACCACGGGACTAGGTTGACCCGCCGCCGACGTGTCCGACAACTATAGGGTCGTACCCACGACGACGGGCCAAAGTTGGCCAAACGCCGACATATCCGACGACTATAGGGTCGTCCCCATGACCCTGGGACTAGATTGGCCCGCCACCGTCATATCCGACGACTATAGGGTCGTCCCCATGACCCTGGGACTAGGTTGGCTCGCCGCCCACTTGTCCGACGACTATAGGGTCGTCCCCACGACCCCGGGACTACGTAGACCCGCCGCCGACGTGTCCGACAACTATAGGGTCGTCCCCACGACGACGGGCCAAAGTTGGCCAACCGCCGACATATCCGACGACTATAGGGTCGTCCCCACGACCCCGGGACTAGGTTGACCCGCCGCTGACTTGTCCGACGACTAAAGGGTCGTCCCCACAAACGCGGGACTACGTTGGCTCGCCGCCGACTTGTCCGACGACTATAGGGTCGTCCCCACGACCCCGGGCCAAAGTTGGCAAGCTGCCGACTTGTCCGACGACTATAGGGTTGTCCCCACGACCCCGGGACTAGGTAGACCCGCCGCCGACGTGTCCGACAACTATAGGGTCGTCCCCACGACCCCGGGACTAGA
The DNA here is from genome assembly GCA_963932275.1 of Andrena praecox. Classification (NCBI taxonomy): domain Eukaryota; kingdom Metazoa; phylum Arthropoda; class Insecta; order Hymenoptera; family Andrenidae; genus Andrena; species Andrena praecox. Next base: position 151,226 of record CAWVQO010000169.1, read on the forward strand.
TTGGCCCGCCACCGTCATGTCCGACGACTATAGGGTCGTCTCCACGACCCCGGGACTAGGTTGGCCCGCCGCCGACTTGTCCGACGACTATGGGGTCGTCCCCACGACCACGGGCCAAAGTTGGCCAGCCGCCGACATGTCCGACGACTATTGGATCGTCCCCACGACCACGGGCCAAAGTTGGCCAGCCGCCGACATGTCCGACGACTATAGGGTTGTCCCCACGACCCCGGGACTAGATTGGTCCGCCACCGTCATGTCCGACGACTATAGGGTCGTCCCTACGACCCCGGGCCAAAGTTGGCAAGCCGCCGAAATGTCCGGCGACTGTAGGGTCGTCCCCACGACCCCCGGCCTAGGCTGGCTCGCCGCCGAATTGTCCGACGACTATAGAGTCGTCCCCACGACCACGGGCCAAAGATGGCCAGCGGCCGTCTTGTCCGACGACTAAAGGGTCGTCCCCACAACCGCGGGACTACGTTGGCTCGCCGCCGACTTGTCCGACGACTATAGGGTCGTCCCCACGACCGCGGGACTAGGTTGGCTCGCCGCCGACTTGTCCGACGACAATAGGGTCGTCCACACGACCTCGGGCCAATGTTGGCCAGCCGCCGACATGTCCGACGATTATAGGGTCGTCCCCACGACCCCGGGCCAGTGTTGGCCAATCGCCGTCATGTCCGACGTCTATAGGGTCGTCCTCACGACCCCGGGGCAAGGGTGGCCTGCAGCCGACATGTCCGACGACTATAGAGTCGTCCCCACGACCCCGGGCCAATGATGGCCAATCGCCGACATGTCCGACGACTATAGGGTCGTCCCCACGACCACGGGCCAAAGTTGGCCAGCCGCCGACATGTCCGACGACTATAGGGTCGTCCCCACGACCCCGGGTCTAGGTTGGCCCGCTGCCAAGTAGTCCGTCGAATATAGAGTCGTCCCCACGACCCCTGGCCAAAGTTGGCCCGCCGCCGACATCTCGGACGAATATAGAGTCGTACCTACGACCCCGGGACAAGATTGGCCCGCCACCGTCAAGTCCGACGACTATTGGGTCGTCCCCACGACCCCGGGCCAATGATGGCCAATCGCCGACATGTCCGACGACTATAGGGTCGTCCCCACGACCACGGGCCAAAGTTGGCCAGCCGCCGACATGTCCAACGACTATTGGGTCGTCCCCACGACCACGGGCCAAAGTTGACCTGCCGCCGACATGTCCGACGACTATAGGGTCGTCCCCACGACCCCGGGCCAATGTTGGCCAATCGCCGACATGTCCGACGACTACAGGGTCGTCACTACGACCCCGGGGCTAGATAGGCCCGCCGCCGACATGTTCGGCGACTATAGGGTCGTCCCCACGACCCCGGGACTAGATTGGCCCGCCACCGTCATGTCCGACGATTATAGGGTCGTCCCCACGACCACGGGACTAGGTTGACCCGCCGCCGACGTGTCCGACAACTATAGGGTCGTACCCACGACGACGGGCCAAAGTTGGCCAAACGCCGACATATCCGACGACTATAGGGTCGTCCCCATGACCCTGGGACTAGATTGGCCCGCCACCGTTATATCCGACGACTATAGGGTCGTCCCCATGACCCTGGGACTAGGTTGGCTCGCCGCCGACTTCTCCGACGACTATAGGGTCGTCCCCACGACCCCGGGACTACGTAGACCCGCCGCCGACGTGTCCGACAACTATAGGGTCGTCCCCACGACGACGGGCCAAAGTTGGCCAACCGCCGACATATCCGACGACTATAGGGTCGTCCCCATGACCCCGGGACTAGATTGGCCCGCCACCGTCATGTCCGACGACTATAGGGTCGTCTCCACGACCCCGGGACTAGGTTGGCCCGCCGCCGACTTGTCCGACGACTATAGGGTCGTCCCCACGACCACGGGCCAAAGTAGGCCAGCCGCCGACATGTCCGACGACTATTGGATCGTCCCCACGACCACGGGCCAAGGTTGGCCAGCCGCCGACATGTCCGACGACTATAGGGTTGTCCCCACGACCCCGGGACTAGATTGGTCCGCCCTACCGTCATGTCCGACGACTATAGGGTCGTCCCTACGACCCCGGGCCAAAGTTGGCAAGCCGCCGAAATGTCCGGCGACTGTAGGGTCGTCCCCACGACCCCCGGCCTAGGTTGGCTCGCCGCCGAATTGTCCGACGACTATAGAGTCGTCCCCACGACCACGGGCCAAAGATGGCCAGCGGCCGTCTTGTCCGACGACTAAAGGGTCGTCCCCACAACCGCGGGACTACGTTGGCTCGCCGCCGACTTGTCCGACGACTATAGGGTCGTCCCCACGACCCCGGGACTAGGTTGGCTCGCCACCGTCATGTCCGACGACTATAGAGTCGTCCCCACGACCCCGGGCCAAAGATGTCCAGCCGCCGTCTTGTCCGACGACTATACGGTCGTCCCCACGACCCCGGGACTAGATTGGTCCGCCACCGTCATGTCCGACGACAATAGGGTCGTCCCCACGACCCCAGGTCTAGGTTGGCCAGCCGCCGACTTGTCCGACGACTATAGGGTCGTACCCACGACCCCGGGACTAGGCTGACAAGCCGCCAACATGTCCGACGACTATAGGGTTGTCCCCACGACCCCGGGCCAAAGATGTCCAGCCGCCGTCTTGTCCGACGACTATAGGGTCGTCCCCACGACCCCGGGACTAGATTGGCCCGCCACCGTCATGTCCAACGACTATAGGGTCGTCCCCACAACCACGGTCCAAAGTTCGCCAGTCGCCGACATGTCCGACGACTATTGGATCGTCCCCACGACCGCGGGCCAAAGTTGGCCAGCCGCCGACATGTCCGACGACTATAGGGTCGTCCCAACGACCCCGGGACAAGCTTGGCCCGCCGCCGACTTGTTCGACGACTATAGGGTCGTCCCCACGACCCCGGGACTAGATTGGCCCGCCACCGTCATGTCCGATGACAATAGGGTCGTCCCCACGACCCCAGGTCTAGGTTGGCCAGCCGCCGACTTGTCCGACGACTATAGGGTCGTACCCACGACCCCGGGACTAGGCAGACAAGCCGCCAACATGTCCGACGACTATAGGGTCGTCCCCACGACCCCGGGCCAAAGATGGCCAGCCGCCGACATGTCCGACGACTATAGGGTCGTCCCCACGAGCCCGAGACTAGATTGGCCCGCCACCGTCATGTCCGACGACAATAGGGTCGTCCCCACGACCCCGGGTCCAGGTTGGCCAGCCGCCGACATTTCCGACGACTATAGAGTCGTCCCCACGACACCGGGCCAAAGTTGGCCTGCCGCCGACATGTCCGACGACTATAGGGTCGTCCCCACGACCCCGGGACTAGATTGGCCCGCCACCGTCATGTCCGACGATTATAGGGTCGTCCCCACGACCCCGGGACAAGCTTGGCCCGCCGCCGTCTTGTCCGACGACTATACGGTCGTCCCCACGACCTCGGGTCTAGATTGGCCCGCTACCGTCATGTCCGAAGACTATAGGGTCGTCCCCACGACCACGGGACTAGATTGGCCCGCCACCGCCATGTCCGACGACTATAGGGTCGTCCCCACGACCCCGGGTCAAAGATGTCCAGCCGCCGTCTTGTCCGACGACTATAGGGTCGTCCCCACAACCGCGGGACTACGTTGGCTCGCCGCCGACTTGTCCGACGACTAAAGGGTCGTCCCCACAACCGCGGGACTACGTTGGCTCGCCGCCGACTTGTCCGACGACTATAGGGTGGTCCCCACGACCCCGGGACTAGGTTGACAAGCCGCCGACATGTCCGACGACTATAGGGTCGTCCCCACGACCCCGGGACAAGCTTGGCCCGCCGCCGACTTGTTCGACGACTATAGGGTCGTCCCCACGACCCCGGGACTAGATTGGCCCGCCACCGTCATGTCCGATGACAATAGGGTCGTCCCCACGACCCCAGGTCTAGGATGGCCAGCCGCCGACTTGTCCGACGACTATAGGGTCGTACCCATGACCCCGGGCCAAAGATGGCCAGCCGCCGACATGTCCGACGACTATAGGGTCGTCCCCACGAGCCCGAGACTAGATTGGCCCGCCACCGTCATGTCCGACGACAATAGGGTCGTCCCCACGACCCCGGGTCCAGGTTGGCCAGCCGCCGACATTCCCGACGACTATAGAGTCGTCCCCACGACACCGGGCCAAAGTTGGCCTGCCGCCGACATGTCCGACGACTATAGGGTCGTCCCCACGACCCCGGGACTAGATTGGCCCGCCACCGTCATGTCCGACGATTATAGGGTCGTCCCCACGACCCCGGGACAAGCTTGGCCCGCCGCCGTCTTGTCCGACGACTATACGGTCGTCCCCACGACCTCGGGTCTAGATTGGCCCGCTACCGTCATGTCCGAAGACTATAGGGTCGTCCCCACGACCACGGGACTAGATTGGCCCGCCACCGCCATGTCCGACGACTATAGGGTCGTCCCCACGACCCCGGGTCAAAGATGTCCAGCCGCCGTCTTGTCCGACGACTATAGGGTCGTCCCCACAACCGCGGGACTACGTTGGCTCGCCGCCGACTTGTCCGACGACTAAAGGGTCGTCCCCACAACCGCGGGACTACGTTGGCTCGCCGCCGACTTGTCCGACGACTATAGGGTCGTCCCCACGACCCCGGGACTAGGTTGACAAGCCGCCAACATATCCGACGACTATACGGTCGTCCCCACGACCTCGGGACTAGGTCGGCCAGCCGCCGTCATGTCCGACAACTATAGGGTCGTCCCCACGACCCCGGGCCAAAGTTGGCAAGCCGCCGAAATGTCCGACGACTATAGGGTCGTCCCCACAACCCCGGGACTAGATTGGCCCGCCACCGTCAAGTCCGACGACTATAGGATCGTCTCCACGACCACGGGCCAAAGTTGGCCAGCCGCCGACATGTCCGTCGACTATAGGGTCGTCCCCACGACCCCGGGCCAATGTTGGCCATCGCCGACATGTCCGACGACTATAGGGTCGTCCCTACGACCCCGGGACTAGATTGGCCCGCCACCGTCATGTCCAACGACTATAGGGTCGTCCCCACGACCATGGGCCAAAGTTGCCCAGCCACCGTAATGTCCAACGACTATTGGGTCGTCCCCACGACCCCGGGACTAGATTGGCCCGCCACCGTCAAGTCCGACGACTATAGGGTCGTCCCCACGACCCCGGGCAAATTTGGCAAGCCGCCGACATATCCGACGACTATAGGGTCGTCCCCACAACCCCGGGACTAGATTGGCCCGCCACCGTCAAGTCCGACGACTATAGGATCGTCTCCACGACCACGGCCCAAAGTTGGCCAGCCGCCGACATGTCCAACGACTATTGGGTCGTCCCCACGACCGCGGGCCAAAGTTAGCCAGCCGCCGACATGTCCGACGACTATAGGGTCGTCCCCACGACCCCGGGCCAAAGTTGGCCAGCCGCCGACATGTCCGACGACTATAGGGTCGTCCCCACGACCCCGGGACAAGCTTGGCCCGCCGCCGACTTGTTCGACGACTATAGGGTCGTCCCCACGACCCCGGGACTAGATTGGCCCGCCACCGTCATGTCCGATGACAATAGGGTCGTCCCCACGACCCCAGGTCTAGGTTGGCCAGCCGCCGACTTGTCCGACGACTATAGGGTCGTACCCACGACCCCGGGACTAGGCTGACAAGCCGCTAACATGTCCGACGACTATAGGGTCGTCCCCACGACCCCGGGCCAAAGATGGCCAGCCGCCGACATGTCCGACGACTATAGGGTCGTCCCCACGACCCCGGGATTAGATTGGCCCGCCACCGTCAAGTCCGACGACCACGGGCCAAAGTTGGCCAGCCGCCGACATGTCCGACGACTATAGGGTCGTCCCCACGACCCCGAGACTAGATTGGCCCGCCACCGTCATGTCCGACGACAATAGGGTCGTCCCCACGACCCCGGGTCCAGGTTGGCCAGCCGCCGACATTTCCGACGACTATAGAGTCGTCCCCACGACACCGGGCCAAAGTTGGCGAGCCGCCGACATGTCCGACGACTATAGGGTCGTCCCCACGACCCCGGGACTAGATTGGCCCGCCACCGTCATGTCCGACGATTATAGGGTCGTCCCCACGACCCCGGGTCAAGCTTGGCCCGCCGCCGACTTGTTCGACGACTATAGGGTCGTCCCCACGACCCCGGGTCTAGGTTGGCCAGCCGCCGACATGTCCGACGACTATTGGATCGTCCCCACGACCACGGGCCAAAGCTGGCCAGCCGCCGACATGTCCGACGACTATAGGGTCGTCCCCACGACCCCGGGACTAGATTGGCCCGCCACCGTCATGTCCAACGACTATAGGGTCGTCCCCACAACCACGGTCCAAAGTTCGCCAGTCGCCGACATGTCCGACGACTATTGGATCGTCCCCACGACCGCGGGCCAAAGTTGGCCAGCCGCCGACATGTCCGACGACTATAGGGTCGTCCCCACGACCCCGGGACAAGCTTGGCCCGCCGCCGACTTGTTCGACGACTATAGGGTCGTCCCCACGACCCCGGGACTAGATTGGCCCGCCACCGTCATGTCCGATGACAATAGGGTCGTCCCCACGACCCCAGGTCTAGGTTGGCCAGCCGCCGACTTGTCCGACGACTATAGGGTCGTACCCACGACCCCGGGACTAGGCAGACAAGCCGCCAACATGTCCGACGACTATAGGGTCGTCCCCACGACCCCGGGCCAAAGATGGCCAGCCGCCGACATGTCCGACGACTATAGGGTCGTCCCCACGAGCCCGAGACTAGATTGGCCCGCCACCGTCATGTCCGACGACAATAGGGTCGTCCCCACGACCCCGGGTCCAGGTTGGCCAGCCGCCGACATTTCCGACGACTATAGAGTGGTCCCCACGACACCGGGCCAAAGTTGGCCTGCCGCCGACATGTCCGACGACTATAGGGTCGTCCCCACGACCCCGGGACTAGATTGGCCCGCCACCGTCATGTCCGACGATTATAGGGTCGTCCCCACGACCCCGGGACAAGCTTGGCCCGCCGCCGTCTTGTCCGACGACTATACGGTCGTCCCCACGACCTCGGGTCTAGATTGGCCCGCTACCGTCATGTCCGAAGACTATAGGGTCGTCCCCACGACCACGGGACTAGATTGGCCCGCCACCGCCATGTCCGACGACTATAGGGTCGTCCCCACGACCCCGGGTCAAAGATGTCCAGCCGCCGTCTTGTCCGACGACTATAGGGTCGTCCCCACAACCGCGGGACTACGTTGGCTCGCCGCCGACTTGTCCGACGACTAAAGGGTCGTCCCCACAACCGCGGGACTACGTTGGCTCGCCGCCGACTTGTCCGACGACTATAGGGTCGTCCCCACGACCCCGGGACTAGGTTGACAAGCCGCCAACATATCCGACGACTATACGGTCGTCCCCACGACCTCGGGACTAGGTCGGCCAGCCGCCGTCATGTCCGACAACTATAGGGTCGTCCCCACGACCCCGGGCCAAAGTTGGCAAGCCGCCGAAATGTCCGACGACTATAGGGTCGTCCCCACAACCCCGGGACTAGATTGGCCCGCCACCGTCAAGTCCGACGACTATAGGATCGTCTCCACGACCACGGGCCAAAGTTGGCCTGCCGCCGACATGTCCGTCGACTATAGGGTCGTCCCCACGACCCCGGGCCAATGTTGGCCAATCGCCGACATGTCCGACGACTATAGGGTCGTCCCTACGACCCCGGGACTAGATTGGCCCGCCACCGTCATGTCCAACGACTATAGGGTCGTCCCCACGACCATGGGCCAAAGTTGCCCAGCCACCGTAATGTCCAACGACTATTGGGTCGTCCCCACGACCCCGGGACTAGATTGGCCCGCCACCGTCAAGTCCGACGACTATAGGGTCGTCTCCACGACCCCGGGACTAGGTTGGCCCGCCGCCGACTTGTCCGACGACTATAGGGTCGTCCCCACGACCACGGGCCAAAGTAGGCCAGCCGCCGACATGTCCGACGACTATTGGATCGTCCCCACGACCACGGGCCAAAGTTGGCCAGCCGCCGACATGTCCGACGACTATAGGGTTGTCCCCACGACCCCGGGACTAGATTGGTCCGCCCTACCGTCATGTCCGACGACTATAGGGTCGTCCCTACGACCCCGGGCCAAAGTTGGCAAGCCGCCGAAATGTCCGGCGACTGTAGGGTCGTCCCCACGACCCCCGGCCTAGGTTGGCTCGCCGCCGAATTGTCCGACGACTATAGAGTCGTCCCCACGACCACGGGCCAAAGATGGCCAGCGGCCGTCTTGTCCGACGACTAAAGGGTCGTCCCCACAACCGCGGGACTACGTTGGCTCGCCGCCGACTTGTCCGACGACTATAGGGTCGTCCCCACGACCCCGGGACTAGGTTGGCTCGCCACCGTCATGTCCGACGACTATAGAGTCGTCCCCACGACCCCGGGCCAAAGATGTCCAGCCGCCGTCTTGTCCGACGACTATACGGTCGTCCCCACGACCCCGGGACTAGATTGGTCCGCCACCGTCATGTCCGACGACAATAGGGTCGTCCCCACGACCCCAGGTCTAGGTTGGCCAGCCGCCAACTTGTCCGACGACTATAGGGTCGTACCCACGACCCCGGGACTAGGCTGACAAGCCGCCAACATGTCCGACGACTATAGGGTCGTCCCCACGACCCCGGGCCAAAGATGTCCAGCCGCCGTCTTGTCCGACGACTATAGGGTCGTCCCCACGACCCCGGGACTAGATTGGCCCGCCACCGTCATGTCCAACGACTATAGGGTCGTCCCCACAACCACGGTCCAAAGTTCGCCAGTCGCCGACATGTCCGACGACTATTGGATCGTCCCCACGACCGCGGGCCAAAGTTGGCCAGCCGCCGACATGTCCGACGACTATAGGGTCGTCCCCACGACCCCGGGACAAGCTTGGCCCGCCGCCGACTTGTTCGACGACTATAGGGTCGTCCCCACGACCCCGGGACTAGATTGGCCCGCCACCGTCATGTCCGATGACAATAGGGTCGTCCCCACGACCCCAGGTCTAGGTTGGCCAGCCGCCGACTTGTCCGACGACTATAGGGTCGTACCCACGACCCCGGGCCAAAGATGGCCAGCCGCCGACATGTCCGACGACTATAGGGTCGTCCCCACGAGCCCGAGACTAGATTGGCCCGCCACCGTCATGTCCGACGACAATAGGGTCGTCCCCACGACCCCGGGTCCAGGTTGGCCAGCCGCCGACATTTCCGACGACTATAGAGTCGTCCCCACGACACCGGGCCAAAGTTGGCCTGCCGCCGACATGTCCGACGACTATAGGGTCGTCCCCACGACCCCGGGACTAGATTGGCCCGCCACCGTCATGTCCGACGATTATAGGGTCGTCCCCACGACCCCGGGACAAGCTTGGCCCGCCGCCGTCTTGTCCGACGACTATACGGTCGTCCCCACGACCTCGGGTCTAGATTGGCCCGCTACCGTCATGTCCGAAGACTATAGGGTCGTCCCTACGACCACGGGACTAGATTGGCCCGCCACCGCCATGTCCGACGACTATAGGGTCGTCCCCACGACCCCGGGTCAACGATGTCCAGCCGCCGTCTTGTCCGACGACTATAGGGTCGTCCCCACGACCCCGGGATTAGATTGGCCCGCCACCGTCAAGTCCGACGACCACGGGCCAAAGTTGGCCAGCCGCCGACATGTCCGACGACTATTGGGTCGTCCCCACGACCCCGGGACTAGATTGGTCCGCCACCGTCATGTCCGACGACTATAGGGCCGTACCTACGACCCCGGGCCAAAGTTGGCCAGCCGCCGACATGTCCGACGACTATAGGGTCGTCCCCACGACCCCGAGACTAGATTGGCCCGCCACCGTCATGTCCGACGACAATAGGGTCGTCCCCACGACCCCAGGTCTAGGTTGGCCAGCCGCCGACTTGTCCGACGACTATAGGGTCGTACCCACGACCCCGGGACTAGGCTGACAAGCCGCCAACATGTCCGACGACTATAGGGTCGTCCCCACGACCCCGGGCCAAAGATGTCCAGCCGCCGTCTTGTCCGACGACTATAGGGTCGTCCCCACGACCCCGGGACTAGATTGGCCCGCCACCGTCATGTCCAACGACTATAGGGTCGTCCCCACAACCACGGTCCAAAGTTCGCCAGTCGCCGACATGTCCGACGACTATTGGATCGTCCCCACGACCGCGGGCCAAAGTTGGCCAGCCGCCGACATGTCCGACGACTATAGGGTCGTCCCCACGACCCCGGGACAAGCTTGGCCCGCCGCCGACTTGTTCGACGACTATAGGGTCGTCCCCACGACCCCGGGACTAGATTGGCCCGCCACCGTCATGTCCGATGACAATAGGGTCGTCCCCACGACCCCAGGTCTAGGTTGGCCAGCCGCCGACTTGTCCGACGACGATAGGGTCGTACCCACGACCCCGGGACTAGGCTGACAAGCCGCCAACATGTCCGACGACTATAGGGTCGTCCCCACGACCCCGGGCCAAAGATGTCCAGCCGCCGTCTTGTCCGACGACTATAGGGTCGTCCCCACGACCCCGGGACTAGATTGGCCCGCCACCGTCATGTCCAACGACTATAGGGTCGTCCCCACAACCACGGTCCAAAGTTCGCCAGTCGCCGACATGTCCGACGACTATTGGATCGTCCCCACGACCGCGGGCCAAAGTTGGCCAGCCGCCGACATGTCCGACGACTATAGGGTCGTCCCCACGAGCCCGAGACTAGATTGGCCCGCCACCGTCATGTCCGACGACAATAGGGTCGTCCCCACGACCCCGGGTCCAGGTTGGCCAGCCGCCGACATTTCCGACGACTATAGAGTCGTCCCCACGACACCGGGCCAAAGTTGGCCTGCCGCCGACATGTCCGACGACTATAGGGTCGTCCCCACGACCCCGGGACTAGATTGGTCAGCCACCGTCATGTCCGACGACTATAGGGTCGTCCCCACGACCCCGGGCCAAAGTTGGCCAGCCGCCGACATGTCCGACGACTATAGGGTCGTCCACACGACCCCGAGAATTGATTGGCCCGCCGCCGTCATGTCCGACGACTATAGGGTCGTCCCCACGACAACGGGCCAAAGATGGCCAGCCGCCGTGTTGTCCGACGACTATAGGGTCGTCCCCACGACCCCGGGCCAAAGTTGGCAAGCCGCCGAAATGTCCGACGACTGTAGGGTCGTCCCCACGACCCCGGGCCAAAGATGTCCAGCCGCCGTCTTGTCCGACGACTATAGGGTCGTCCCCACGACCCCGGGACTAGATTGGCCCGCCACCGTCAAGTCCGACGACTATAGGGTCGTCCCCACGACCTCGGGACTAGGTTGGCCAGCCGCCGACATGTCCGACGACTATAGGGTCGTCCCCACGACCCCGGGCCAATGTTGGCCAATCGCCGACATGTCCGACGACTATAGGGTCGTCCCTACGACCCCGGGACTAGATTGGCCCGCCACAGTCAAGTCCGACGACTATAGGGTCGTCCCCACGACCCCGGGCCAAAGTTGGCAAGCCGCCGAAATGTCCGACGACTGTAGGGTCGTCCCCACGACCCCGGGACTAGATTGGCCCGCCACCGTCAAGTCCCACGACTATAGGGTCGTCCCCAGGACCTCGCGACTAGATTGGCCCGCCACCGTCAAGTCCGACGACTATAGGGTCGTCCCCACGACCCCGGGCCAAAGTTGGCAAGCCGCCGAAATGTCCGACGTCTATAGGGTCGTCCCCACGACCCCGGGACTAGATTGGCTCGCCACCGTCATGTCCAACGACTATAGGGTCGTCCCCACAACCACGGGCCAAAGTTGGCCAGCCGCCGACTTGTCCGACGACTATAGGGTCGTACCCACGACCCTGGGACTAGGCTGACAAGCCGCCGACATGTCCGACGACTATAGGGTCGTCCCCACGACCCCGGGCCAAAGTTGGCAAGCCGCCCAAATGTCCGACGACTGTAGGGTCGTCCCCACGACCCCGGGCCAAAGATGTCCAGCCGCCGTCTTGTCCGACGACTATAGGGTCGTCCACACGAACCCGGGACTAGATTGGCCCGCCACCGTCAAGTCCGACGACTATAGGGTCGTCCCCACGACCTCGGGACTAGGTTGGCCAGCCGCCGACATGTCCGACGACTATAGGGTCGTCCCCACGACCCCGGGACTAGGTTGACCCGCCGCTGACTTGTCCGACGACTAAAGGGTCGTCCCCACAAACGCGGGACTACGTTGGCTCGCCGCCGACTTGTCCGACGACTATAGGGTCGTCCCCACGACCCCGGGCCAAAGTTGGCAAGCTGCCGACTTGTCCGACGACTATAGGGTTGTCCCCACGACCCCGGGACTAGGTAGACCCGCCGCCGACGTGTCCGACAACTATAGGGTCGTCCCCACGACCCCGGGACTAGATTGGCCCGCCACCGTCATGTCCGACGACTATAGGGTCGTCTCCACGACCCCGGGACTAGGTTGGCCCGCCGCCGACTTGTCCGACGACTATGGGGTCGTCCCCACGACCACGGGCCAAAGTTGGCCAGCCGCCGACATGTCCGACGACTATTGGATCGTCCCCACGACCACGGGCCAAAGTTGGCCAGCCGCCGACATGTCCGACGACTATAGGGTTGTCCCCACGACCCCGGGACTAGATTGGTCCGCCACCGTCATGTCCGACGACTATAGGGTCGTCCCTACGACCCCGGGCCAAAGTTGGCAAGCCGCCGAAATGTCCGGCGACTGTAGGGTCGTCCCCACGACCCCCGGCCTAGGCTGGCTCGCCGCCGAATTGTCCGACGACTATAGAGTCGTCCCCACGACCACGGGCCAAAGATGGCCAGCGGCCGTCTTGTCCGACGACTAAAGGGTCGTCCCCACAACCGCGGGACTACGTTGGCTCGCCGCCGACTTGTCCGACGACTATAGGGTCGTCCCCACGACCGCGGGACTAGGTTGGCTCGCCGCCGACTTGTCCGACGACAATAGGGTCGTCCACACGACCTCGGGCCAATGTTGGCCAGCCGCCGACATGTCCGACGATTATAGGGTCGTCCCCACGACCCCGGGCCAGTGTTGGCCAATCGCCGTCATGTCCGACGTCTATAGGGTCGTCCTCACGACCCCGGGGCAAGGGTGGCCTGCAGCCGACATGTCCGACGACTATAGAGTCGTCCCCACGACACCGGGCCAAAGTTGGTCAGCCGCCGACATGTCCGACGACTATAGGGTCGTCCCCACGACCCCCGGACTAGGTTGGCTCGCCACCGTCATGTCCAACGACTATAGGGTCGTCCCCACAACCACGGGCCAAAGTTGGCCAGCCGCCGACTTGTCCGACGACTATAGGGTCGTACCCACGACCCTGGGTCTAGGTTGGCCCGCTGCCAAGTAGTCCGTCGAATATAGAGTCGTCCCCACGACCCCTGGCCAAAGTTGGCCCGCCGCCGATATCTCGGACGAATATAGAGTCGTACCTACGACCCCGGGACAAGATTGGCCCGCCACCGTCAAGTCCGACGACTATTGGGTCGTCCCCACGACCCCGGGCCAATGATGGCCAATCGCCGACATGTCCGACGACTATAGGGTCGTCCCCACGACCACGGGCCAAAGTTGGCCAGCCGCCGACATGTCCAACGACTATTGGGTCGTCCCCACGACCACGGGCCAAAGTTGACCTGCCGCCGACATGTCCGACGACTATAGGGTCGTCCCCACGACCCCGGGCCAATGTTGGCCAATCGCCGACATGTCCGACGACTACAGGGTCGTCACTACGACCCCGGGGCTAGATAGGCCCGCCGCCGACATGTTCGGCGACTATAGGGTCGTCCCCACGACCCCGGGACTAGATTGGCCCGCCACCGTCATGTCCGACGATTATAGGGTCGTCCCCACGACCACGGGACTAGGTTGACCCGCCGCCGACGTGTCCGACAACTATAGGGTCGTACCCACGACGACGGGCCAAAGTTGGCCAAACGCCGACATATCCGACGACTATAGGGTCGTCCCCATGACCCTGGGACTAGATTGGCCCGCCACCGTTATATCCGACGACTATAGGGTCGTCCCCATGACCCTGGGACTAGGTTGGCTCGCCGCCGACTTCTCCGACGACTATAGGGTCGTCCCCACGACCCCGGGACTACGTAGACCCGCCGCCGACGTGTCCGACAACTATAGGGTCGTCCCCACGACGACGGGCCAAAGTTGGCCAACCGCCGACATATCCGACGACTATAGGGTCGTCCCCATGACCCCGGGACTAGATTGGCCCGCCACCGTCATGTCCGACGACTATAGGGTCGTCTCCACGACCCCGGGACTAGGTTGGCCCGCCGCCGACTTGTCCGACGACTATAGGGTCGTCCCCACGACCACGGGCCAAAGTAGGCCAGCCGCCGACATGTCCGACGACTATTGGATCGTCCCCACGACCACGGGCCAAAGTTGGCCAGCCGCCGACATGTCCGACGACTATAGGGTTGTCCCCACGACCCCGGGACTAGATTGGTCCGCCCTACCGTCATGTCCGACGACTATAGGGTCGTCCCTACGACCCCGGGCCAAAGTTGGCAAGCCGCCGAAATGTCCGGCGACTGTAGGGTCGTCCCCACGACCCCCGGCCTAGGTTGGCTCGCCGCCGAATTGTCCGACGACTATAGAGTCGTCCCCACGACCACGGGCCAAAGATGGCCAGCGGCCGTCTTGTCCGACGACTAAAGGGTCGTCCCCACAACCGCGGGACTACGTTGGCTCGCCGCCGACTTGTCCGACGACTATAGGGTCGTCCCCACGACCCCGGGACTAGGTTGGCTCGCCACCGTCATGTCCGACGACTATAGAGTCGTCCCCACGACCCCGGGCCAAAGATGTCCAGCCGCCGTCTTGTCCGACGACTATACGGTCGTCCCCACGACCCCGGGACTAGATTGGTCCGCCACCGTCATGTCCGACGACAATAGGGTCGTCCCCACGACCCCAGGTCTAGGTTGGCCAGCCGCCGACTTGTCCGACGACTATAGGGTCGTACCCACGACCCCGGGACTAGGCTGACAAGCCGCCAACATGTCCGACGACTATAGGGTCGTCCCCACGACCCCGGGCCAAAGATGTCCAGCCGCCGTCTTGTCCGACGACTATAGGGTCGTCCCCACGACCCCGGGACTAGATTGGCCCGCCACCGTCATGTCCAACGACTATAGGGTCGTCCCCACAACCACGGTCCAAAGTTCGCCAGTCGCCGACATGTCCGACGACTATTGGATCGTCCCCACGACCGCGGGCCAAAGTTGGCCAGCCGCCGACATGTCCGACGACTATAGGGTCGTCCCAACGACCCCGGGACAAGCTTGGCCCGCCGCCGACTTGTTCGACGACTATAGGGTCGTCCCCACGACCCCGGGACTAGATTGGCCCGCCACCGTCATGTCCGATGACAATAGGGTCGTCCCCACGACCCCAGGTCTAGGTTGGCCAGCCGCCGACTTGTCCGACGACTATAGGGTCGTACCCACGACCCCGGGACTAGGCAGACAAGCCGCCAACATGTCCGACGACTATAGGGTCGTCCCCACGACCCCGGGCCAAAGATGGCCAGCCGCCGACATGTCCGACGACTATAGGGTCGTCCCCACGAGCCCGAGACTAGATTGGCCCGCCACCGTCATGTCCGACGACAATAGGGTCGTCCCCACGACCCCGGGTCCAGGTTGGCCAGCCGCCGACATTTCCGACGACTATAGAGTCGTCCCCACGACACCGGGCCAAAGTTGGCCTGCCGCCGACATGTCCGACGACTATAGGGTCGTCCCCACGACCCCGGGACTAGATTGGCCCGCCACCGTCATGTCCGACGATTATAGGGTCGTCCCCACGACCCCGGGACAAGCTTGGCCCGCCGCCGTCTTGTCCGACGACTATACGGTCGTCCCCACGACCTCGGGTCTAGATTGGCCCGCTACCGTCATGTCCGAAGACTATAGGGTCGTCCCCACGACCACGGGACTAGATTGGCCCGCCACCGCCATGTCCGACGACTATAGGGTCGTCCCCACGACCCCGGGTCAAAGATGTCCAGCCGCCGTCTTGTCCGACGACTATAGGGTCGTCCCCACAACCGCGGGACTACGTTGGCTCGCCGCCGACTTGTCCGACGACTAAAGGGTCGTCCCCACAACCGCGGGACTACGTTGGCTCGCCGCCGACTTGTCCGACGACTATAGGGTCGTCCCCACGACCCCGGGACTAGGTTGACAAGCCGCCAACATATCCGACGACTATACGGTCGTCCCCACGACCTCGGGACTAGGTCGGCCAGCCGCCGTCATGTCCGACAACTATAGGGTCGTCCCCACGACCCCGGGCCAAAGTTGGCAAGCCGCCGAAATGTCCGACGACTATAGGGTCGTCCCCACAACCCCGGGACTAGATTGGCCCGCCACCGTCAAGTCCGACGACTATAGGATCGTCTCCACGACCACGGGCCAAAGATGTCCAGCCGCCGTCTTGTCCGACGACTATAGGGTCGTCCCCACGACCCCAGGTCTAGGTTGGCCAGCCGCCAACTTGTCCGACGACTATAGGGTCGTACCCACGACCCCGGGACTAGGCTGACAAGCCGCCAACATGTCCGACGACTGTAGGGTCGTCCCCACGACCCCGGGCCAAAGATGTCCAGCCGCCGTCTTGTCCGACGACTATACGGTCGTCCCCACGACCCCGGGACTAGATTGGTCCGCCACCGTCATGTCCGACGACAATAGGGTCGTCCCCACGACCCCAGGTCTAGGTTGGCCAGCCGCCAACTTGTCCGACGACTATAGGGTCGTACCCACGACCCCGGGACTAGGCTGACAAGCCGCCAACATGTCCGACGACTGTAGGGTCGTCCCCACGACCCCGGGCCAAAGATGTCCAGCCGCCGTCTTGTCCGACGACTATAGGGTCGTCCCCACGACCCCGGGACTAGATTGGCCCGCCACCGTCATGTCCAACGACTATAGGGTCGTCCCCACAACCACGGTCCAAAGTTCGCCAGTCGCCGACATGTCCGACGACTATTGGATCGTCCCCACGACCGCGGGCCAAAGTTGGCCCGCCGCCGACATCTCG
The DNA here is from genome assembly GCA_963932275.1 of Andrena praecox. Classification (NCBI taxonomy): domain Eukaryota; kingdom Metazoa; phylum Arthropoda; class Insecta; order Hymenoptera; family Andrenidae; genus Andrena; species Andrena praecox. The sequence goes on from CAWVQO010000169.1 coordinate 168,432, forward strand.
GACGAATATAGAGTCGTACCTACGACCCCGGGACAAGATTGGCCCGCCACCGTCAAGTCCGACGACTATTGGGTCGTCCCCACGACCCCGGGCCAATGATGGCCAATCGCCGACATGTCCGACGACTATAGGGTCGTCCCCACGACCACGGGCCAAAGTTGGCCAGCCGCCGACATGTCCAACGACTATTGGGTCGTCCCCACGACCACGGGCCAAAGTTGACCTGCCGCCGACATGTCCGACGACTATAGGGTCGTCCCCACGAGCCCGAGACTAGATTGGCCCGCCACCGTCATGTCCGACGACAATAGGGTCGTCCCCACGACCCCGGGTCCAGGTTGGCCAGCCGCCGACATTCCCGACGACTATAGAGTCGTCCCCACGACACCGGGCCAAAGTTGGCCTGCCGCCGACATGTCCGACGACTATAGGGTCGTCCCCACGACCCCGGGACTAGATTGGCCCGCCACCGTCATGTCCGACGATTATAGGGTCGTCCCCACGACCCCGGGACAAGCTTGGCCCGCCGCCGTCTTGTCCGACGACTATACGGTCGTCCCCACGACCTCGGGTCTAGATTGGCCCGCTACCGTCATGTCCGAAGACTATAGGGTCGTCCCCACGACCACGGGACTAGATTGGCCCGCCACCGCCATGTCCGACGACTATAGGGTCGTCCCCACGACCCCGGGTCAAAGATGTCCAGCCGCCGTCTTGTCCGACGACTATAGGGTCGTCCCCACAACCGCGGGACTACGTTGGCTCGCCGCCGACTTGTCCGACGACTAAAGGGTCGTCCCCACAACCGCGGGACTACGTTGGCTCGCCGCCGACTTGTCCGACGACTATAGGGTCGTCCCCACGACCCCGGGACTAGGTTGACAAGCCGCCAACATATCCGACGACTATACGGTCGTCCCCACGACCTCGGGACTAGGTCGGCCAGCCGCCGTCATGTCCGACAACTATAGGGTCGTCCCCACGACCCCGGGCCAAAGTTGGCAAGCCGCCGAAATGTCCGACGACTATAGGGTCGTCCCCACAACCCCGGGACTAGATTGGCCCGCCACCGTCAAGTCCGACGACTATAGGATCGTCTCCACGACCACGGGCCAAAGTTGGCCAGCCGCCGACATGTCCGTCGACTATAGGGTCGTCCCCACGACCCCGGGCCAATGTTGGCCAATCGCCGACATGTCCGACGACTATAGGGTCGTCCCTACGACCCCGGGACTAGATTGGCCCGCCACCGTCATGTCCAACGACTATAGGGTCGTCCCCACGACCATGGGCCAAAGTTGCCCAGCCACCGTAATGTCCAACGACTATTGGGTCGTCCCCACGACCCCGGGACTAGATTGGCCCGCCACCGTCAAGTCCGACGACTATAGGGTCGTCCCCACGACCCCGGGCAAATTTGGCAAGCCGCCGACATATCCGACGACTATAGGGTCGTCCCCACAACCCCGGGACTAGATTGGCCCGCCACCGTCAAGTCCGACGACTATAGGATCGTCTCCACGACCACGGCCCAAAGTTGGCCAGCCGCCGACATGTCCAACGACTATTGGGTCGTCCCCACGACCGCGGGCCAAAGTTAGCCAGCCGCCGACATGTCCGACGACTATAGGGTCGTCCCCACGACCCCGGGCCAAAGTTGGCCAGCCGCCGACATGTCCGACGACTATAGGGTCGTCCCCACGACCCCGGGACAAGCTTGGCCCGCCGCCGACTTGTTCGACGACTATAGGGTCGTCCCCACGACCCCGGGACTAGATTGGCCCGCCACCGTCATGTCCGATGACAATAGGGTCGTCCCCACGACCCCAGGTCTAGGTTGGCCAGCCGCCGACTTGTCCGACGACTATAGGGTCGTACCCACGACCCCGGGACTAGGCTGACAAGCCGCTAACATGTCCGACGACTATAGGGTCGTCCCCACGACCCCGGGCCAAAGATGGCCAGCCGCCGACATGTCCGACGACTATAGGGTCGTCCCCACGACCCCGGGATTAGATTGGCCCGCCACCGTCAAGTCCGACGACCACGGGCCAAAGTTGGCCAGCCGCCGACATGTCCGACGACTATAGGGTCGTCCCCACGACCCCGAGACTAGATTGGCCCGCCACCGTCATGTCCGACGACAATAGGGTCGTCCCCACGACCCCGGGTCCAGGTTGGCCAGCCGCCGACATTTCCGACGACTATAGAGTCGTCCCCACGACACCGGGCCAAAGTTGGCCAGCCGCCGACATGTCCGACGACTATAGGGTCGTCCCCACGACCCCGGGACAAGCTTGGCCCGCCGCCGACTTGTTCGACGACTATAGGGTCGTCCCCACGACCCCGGGACTAGATTGGCCCGCCGCCGACATGTCCGACGACTATAGGGTCGTCCCCACGACCCCGGGACTAGATTGGCCCGCCACCGTCATGTCCGACGATTATAGGGTCGTCCCCACGACCCCGGGTCAAGCTTGGCCCGCCGCCGACTTGTTCGACGACTATAGGGTCGTCCCCACGACCCCGGGTCTAGGTTGGCCAGCCGCCGACATGTCCGACGACTATTGGATCGTCCCCACGACCACGGGCCAAAGCTGGCCAGCCGCCGACATGTCCGACGACTATAGGGTCGTCCCCACGACCCCGGGACTAGATTGGCCCGCCACCGTCATGTCCAACGACTATAGGGTCGTCCCCACAACCACGGTCCAAAGTTCGCCAGTCGCCGACATGTCCGACGACTATTGGATCGTCCCCACGACCGCGGGCCAAAGTTGGCCAGCCGCCGACATGTCCGACGACTATAGGGTCGTCCCCACGACCCCGGGACAAGCTTGGCCCGCCGCCGACTTGTTCGACGACTATAGGGTCGTCCCCACGACCCCGGGACTAGATTGGCCCGCCACCGTCATGTCCGATGACAATAGGGTCGTCCCCACGACCCCAGGTCTAGGTTGGCCAGCCGCCGACTTGTCCGACGACTATAGGGTCGTACCCACGACCCCGGGACTAGGCAGACAAGCCGCCAACATGTCCGACGACTATAGGGTCGTCCCCACGACCCCGGGCCAAAGATGGCCAGCCGCCGACATGTCCGACGACTATAGGGTCGTCCCCACGAGCCCGAGACTAGATTGGCCCGCCACCGTCATGTCCGACGACAATAGGGTCGTCCCCACGACCCCGGGTCCAGGTTGGCCAGCCGCCGACATTTCCGACGACTATAGAGTGGTCCCCACGACACCGGGCCAAAGTTGGCCTGCCGCCGACATGTCCGACGACTATAGGGTCGTCCCCACGACCCCGGGACTAGATTGGCCCGCCACCGTCATGTCCGACGATTATAGGGTCGTCCCCACGACCCCGGGACAAGCTTGGCCCGCCGCCGTCTTGCCCGACGACTATACGGTCGTCCCCACGACCTCGGGTCTAGATTGGCCCGCTACCGTCATGTCCGAAGACTATAGGGTCGTCCCCACGACCACGGGACTAGATTGGCCCGCCACCGCCATGTCCGACGACTATAGGGTCGTCCCCACGACCCCGGGTCAAAGATGTCCAGCCGCCGTCTTGTCCGACGACTATAGGGTCGTCCCCACAACCGCGGGACTACGTTGGCTCGCCGCCGACTTGTCCGACGACTAAAGGGTCGTCCCCACAACCGCGGGACTACGTTGGCTCGCCGCCGACTTGTCCGACGACTATAGGGACGTCCCCACGACCCCGGGACTAGGTTGACAAGCCGCCAACATATCCGACGACTATACGGTCGTCCCCACGACCTCGGGACTAGGTCGGCCAGCCGCCGTCATGTCCGACAACTATAGGGTCGTCCCCACGACCCCGGGCCAAAGTTGGCAAGCCGCCGAAATGTCCGACGACTATAGGGTCGTCCCCACAACCCCGGGACTAGATTGGCCCGCCACCGTCAAGTCCGACGACTATAGGATCGTCTCCACGACCACGGGCCAAAGTTGGCCTGCCGCCGACATGTCCGTCGACTATAGGGTCGTCCCCACGACCCCGGGCCAATGTTGGCCAATCGCCGACATGTCCGACGACTATAGGGTCGTCCCTACGACCCCGGGACTAGATTGGCCCGCCACCGTCATGTCCAACGACTATAGGGTCGTCCCCACGACCATGGGCCAAAGTTGCCCAGCCACCGTAATGTCCAACGACTATTGGGTCGTCCCCACGACCCCGGGACTAGATTGGCCCGCCACCGTCAAGTCCGACGACTATAGGGTCGTCTCCACGACCCCGGGACTAGGTTGGCCCGCCGCCGACTTGTCCGACGACTATAGGGTCGTCCCCACGACCACGGGCCAAAGTAGGCCAGCCGCCGACATGTCCGACGACTATTGGATCGTCCCCACGACCACGGGCCAAAGTTGGCCAGCCGCCGTCTTGTCCGACGACTATACGGTCGTCCCCACGACCCCGGGACTAGATTGGTCCGCCACCGTCATGTCCGACGACAATAGGGTCGTCCCCACGACCCCAGGTCTAGGTTGGCCAGCCGCCAACTTGTCCGACGACTATAGGGTCGTACCCACGACCCCGGGACTAGGCTGACAAGCCGCCAACATGTCCGACGACTATAGGGTCGTCCCCACGACCCCGGGCCAAAGATGTCCAGCCGCCGTCTTGTCCGACGACTATAGGGTCGTCCCCACGACCCCGGGACTAGATTGGCCCGCCACCGTCATGTCCAACGACTATAGGGTCGTCCCCACAACCACGGTCCAAAGTTCGCCAGTCGCCGACATGTCCGACGACTATTGGATCGTCCCCACGACCGCGGGCCAAAGTTGGCCAGCCGCCGACATGTCCGACGACTATAGGGTCGTCCCCACGACCCCGGGACAAGCTTGGCCCGCCGCCGACTTGTTCGACGACTATAGGGTCGTCCCCACGACCCCGGGACTAGATTGGCCCGCCACCGTCATGTCCGATGACAATAGGGTCGTCCCCACGACCCCAGGTCTAGGTTGGCCAGCCGCCGACTTGTCCGACGACTATAGGGTCGTACCCACGACCCCGGGCCAAAGATGGCCAGCCGCCGACATGTCCGACGACTATAGGGTCGTCCCCACGAGCCCGAGACTAGATTGGCCCGCCACCGTCATGTCCGACGACAATAGGGTCGTCCCCACGACCCCGGGTCCAGGTTGGCCAGCCGCCGACATTTCCGACGACTATAGAGTCGTCCCCACGACACCGGGCCAAAGTTGGCCTGCCGCCGACATGTCCGACGACTATAGGGTCGTCCCCACGACCCCGGGACTAGATTGGCCCGCCACCGTCATGTCCGACGATTATAGGGTCGTCCCCACGACCCCGGGACAAGCTTGGCCCGCCGCCGTCTTGTCCGACGACTATACGGTCGTCCCCACGACCTCGGGTCTAGATTGGCCCGCTACCGTCATGTACGAAGACTATAGGGTCGTCCCTACGACCACGGGACTAGATTGGCCCGCCACCGCCATGTCCGACGACTATAGGGTCGTCCCCACGACCCCGGGTCAACGATGTCCAGCCGCCGTCTTGTCCGACGACTATAGGGTCGTCCCCACGACCCCGGGATTAGATTGGCCCGCCACCGTCAAGTCCGACGACCACGGGCCAAAGTTGGCCAGCTGCCGACATGTCCGACGACTATTGGGTCGTCCCCACGACCCCGGGACTAGATTGGTCCGCCACCGTCATGTCCGACGACTATAGGGCCGTACCTACGACCCCGGGCCAAAGTTGGCCAGCCGCCGACATGTCCGACGACTATAGGGTCGTCCCCACGACCCCGAGACTAGATTGGCCCGCCACCGTCATGTCCGACGACAATAGGGTCGTCCCCACGACCCCAGGTCTAGGTTGGCCAGCCGCCGACTTGTCCGACGACTATAGGGTCGTACCCACGACCCCGGGACTAGGCTGACAAGCCGCCAACATGTCCGACGACTATAGGGTCGTCCCCACGACCCCGGGCCAAAGATGTCCAGCCGCCGTCTTGTCCGACGACTATAGGGTCGTCCCCACGACCCCGGGACTAGATTGGCCCGCCACCGTCATGTCCAACGACTATAGGGTCGTCCCCACAACCACGGTCCAAAGTTCGCCAGTCGCCGACATGTCCGACGACTATTGGATCGTCCCCACGACCGCGGGCCAAAGTTGGCCAGCCGCCGACATGTCCGACGACTATAGGGTCGTCCCCACGACCCCGGGACAAGCTTGGCCCGCCGCCGACTTGTTCGACGACTATAGGGTCGTCCCCACGACCCCGGGACTAGATTGGCCCGCCACCGTCATGTCCGATGACAATAGGGTCGTCCCCACGACCCCAGGTCTAGGTTGGCCAGCCGCCGACTTGTCCGACGACGATAGGGTCGTACCCACGACCCCGGGACTAGGCTGACAAGCCGCCAACATGTCCGACGACTATAGGGTCGTCCCCACGACCCCGGGCCAAAGATGTCCAGCCGCCGTCTTGTCCGACGACTATAGGGTCGTCCCCACGACCCCGGGACTAGATTGGCCCGCCACCGTCATGTCCAACGACTATAGGGTCGTCCCCACAACCACGGTCCAAAGTTCGCCAGTCGCCGACATGTCCGACGACTATTGGATCGTCCCCACGACCGCGGGCCAAAGTTGGCCAGCCGCCGACATGTCCGACGACTATAGGGTCGTCCCCACGAGCCCGAGACTAGATTGGCCCGCCACCGTCATGTCCGACGACAATAGGGTCGTCCCCACGACCCCGGGTCCAGGTTGGCCAGCCGCCGACATTTCCGACGACTATAGAGTCGTCCCCACGACACCGGGCCAAAGTTGGCCTGCCGCCGACATGTCCGACGACTATAGGGTCGTCCCCACGACCCCGGGACTAGATTGGTCAGCCACCGTCATGTCCGACGACTATAGGGTCGTCCCCACGACCCCGGGCCAAAGTTGGCCAGCCGCCGACATGTCCGACGACTATAGGGTCGTCCACACGACCCCGAGAATTGATTGGCCCGCCGCCGTCATGTCCGACGACTATAGGGTCGTCCCCACGACAACGGGCCAAAGATGGCCAGCCGCCGTGTTGTCCGACGACTATAGGGTCGTCCCCACGACCCCGGGCCAAAGTTGGCAAGCCGCCGAAATGTCCGACGACTGTAGGGTCGTCCCCACGACCCCGGGCCAAAGATGTCCAGCCGCCGTCTTGTCCGACGACTATAGGGTCGTCCCCACGACCCCGGGACTAGATTGGCCCGCCACCGTCAAGTCCGACGACTATAGGGTCGTCCCCACGACCTCGGGACTAGGTTGGCCAGCCGCCGACATGTCCGACGACTATAGGGTCGTCCCCACGACCCCGGGCCAATGTTGGCCAATCGCCGACATGTCCGACGACTATAGGGTCGTCCCTACGACCCCGGGACTAGATTGGCCCGCCACAGTCAAGTCCGACGACTATAGGGTCGTCCCCACGACCCCGGGCCAAAGTTGGCAAGCCGCCGAAATGTCCGACGACTGTAGGGTCGTCCCCACGACCCCGGGACTAGATTGGCCCGCCACCGTCAAGTCCCACGACTATAGGGTCGTCCCCAGGACCTCGCGACTAGATTGGCCCGCCACCGTCAAGTCCGACGACTATAGGGTCGTCCCCACGACCCCGGGCCAAAGTTGGCAAGCCGCCGAAATGTCCGACGTCTATAGGGTCGTCCCCACGACCCCGGGACTAGATTGGCTCGCCACCGTCATGTCCAACGACTATAGGGTCGTCCCCACAACCACGGGCCAAAGTTGGCCAGCCGCCGACTTGTCCGACGACTATAGGGTCGTACCCACGACCCTGGGACTAGGCTGACAAGCCGCCGACATGTCCGACGACTATAGGGTCGTCCCCACGACCCCGGGCCAAAGTTGGCAAGCCGCCCAAATGTCCGACGACTGTAGGGTCGTCCCCACGACCCCGGGCCAAAGATGTCCAGCCGCCGTCTTGTCCGACGACTATAGGGTCGTCCACACGAACCCGGGACTAGATTGGCCCGCCACCGTCAAGTCCGACGACTATAGGGTCGTCCCCACGACCTCGGGACTAGGTTGGCCAGCCGCCGACATGTCCGACGACTATAGGGTCGTCCCCACGACCCCGGGCCAATGTTGGCCAATCGCCGACATGTCCGACGACTATAGGGTCGTCCCTACGACCCGGGACTAGATTGGCCCGCCACAGTCATGTCCAACGACTATAGGGTCGACCACGGGCCAAAGTTGGCATGCCGCCGAAATGTCCGACGACTATAGGGTCGTCCCCACGACCCCGGGACTAGATTGGCCCGCGACCGTCAAGTCCGACGACTATAGGGTCGTCCCCACGACCCCACCCTATGGTCGTCCCCACGACCACGGGCCAAAGTTGGCCAGCCGCCGACATGTCCGACGACTATTGGATCGTCCCCACGACCACGGGCCAAAGTTGGTCAGCCGCCGACATGTCCGACGACTATAGGGTCGTCCCTACGACCCCGGGACTGGATTGGCCCGCCGCCGTCTTGTCCGACGACTATAGGGTCGTCCCCACGACCTCGGGTCTAGGTTGGCCAGCCGCTGACATGTCCGACGACTATAGGGTCGTCCCCACGACCCCGAGACTAGATTGGCCCGCCACCGTCATCTCCGACGATTATAGGGTCGTCCCCACGACCCCGGGACAAGCTTGGCCCGCCGCCGACTTGTCCGACGACTATAGGGTCGTCCCTACGACCCCGGGACTGGATTGGCCCGCCGCCGTCTTGTCCGACGACTATAGGGTCGTCCCCACGACCCCGCGACTAGATTGGCCCGCCACCGTCAAGTCCGACGACTATAGGGTCGTCCCCACGACCTCGGGTCTAGGTTGGCCAGCCGCTGACATGTCCGACGACTATAGGGACGTCCCCACGACCCCGAGACTAGATTGTCCCGCCACCGTCATCTCCGACGATTATAGGGTCGTCCCCACGACCCCGGGACTAGGTTGGCCAGCCGCCGACATGTCCGACGACTATAGGGTCGTCCCCACGACCCCGGGTCAAAGATGTCCAGCCGCCGTCTTGTCCGACGACTATAGGGTCGTCCCCACGACCCCGGGATTAGATTGGCCCGCCACCGTCAAGTCCGACGACCACGGGCCAAAGTTGGCCAGCCGCCGACATGTCCGACGACTATTGGGTCGTCCCCACGACCCCGGGACTAGATTGGCCCGCCACCGTCAAGTCCGACCACTATAGGGGCGTCCCCACGACCTCGGGACTAGGTTGGCCAGCCGCCGACATGTCCGACCACTATTGGGTATTCCCCACGACCAGGGGCCAAAGTTGGCCAGCCGCCGAAATGTCCGACGACTATAGGGTCGTCCCCACGGCCCCGGGCCAAAGATGTCCAGCCGACGTCATGTCCGACGACTATAGGGTCGTCCCCACGACCCCGGGACTAGATTGGCCCGCCACCGTCATGTCCGACGACAATAGGGTCTTCCCCACGACCCCGGGTCTAGGTTGGCCAGCCGCCGACATGTCCGACGACTATAGAGTCGTCCCCACGACACCGGGCCAAAGTTGGACAGCCGCTGACATGTCCGACTACTATAGGGTCGACCCCACGACCTCGGGTCTAGATTGGCCCGCTACCGTCATGTACGAAGACTATAGGGACGTCCCCACGACCACGGGACTAGATTGGCCCGCCACCGTCATGTCCGACGACTATAGGGTCGTCCCCACGACCCCGGGACTAGGTTGACAAGCCGCCGAAATGTCCGACGACTATAGGGTCGTCCCCACGACCGCGAGCCAAGGATGTCCAGCCGCCGTCTTGTTCGATGACTATAGGGTCGTCCCCACGACCCCGGGCCAAAGTTGGCAAGCCGCCGACATTTCCGACGACTATAGGGTCGTCCCCACGACCCCGGGACTAGATTGGCCCGCCACCGTCAAGTCCGACGACTATAGGGTCGTCCCCACGACCTCGGGTCTAGGTTGGCCAGCCGCTGACATGTCCGACGACTATAGGGACGTCCCCACGACCCCGAGACTAGATTGTCCCGCCACCGTCATCTCCGACGATTATAGGGTCGTCCCCACGACCCCGGGACTAGGTTGGCCAGCCGCCGACATGTCCGACGACTATAGGGTCGTCCCCACGACCCCGGGTCAAAGATGTCCAGCCGCCGTCTTGTCCGACGACTATAGGGTCGTCCCCACGACCCCGGGATTAGATTGGCCCGCCACCGTCAAGTCCGACGACCACGGGCCAAAGTTGGCCAGCCGCCGACATGTCCGACGACTATTGGGTCGTCCCCACGACCCCGGGACTAGATTGGCCCGCCACCGTCAAGTCCGACCACTATAGGGGCGTCCCCACGACCTCGGGACTAGGTTGGCCAGCCGCCGACATGTCCGACCACTATTGGGTATTCCCCACGACCAGGGGCCAAAGTTGGCCAGCCGCCGAAATGTCCGACGACTATAGGGTCGTCCCCACGGCCCCGGGCCAAAGATGTCCAGCCGCCGTCATGTCCGACGACTATAGGGTCGTCCCCACGACCCCGGGACTAGATTGGCCCGCCACCGTCATGTCCGACGACAATAGGGTCTTCCCCACGACCCCGGGTCTAGGTTGGCCAGCCGCCGACATGTCCGACGACTATAGAGTCGTCCCCACGACACCGGGCCAAAGTTGGACAGCCGCCGACATGTCCGACTACTATAGGGTCGTCCCCACGACCTCGGGTCTAGATTGGCCCGCTACCGTCATGTACGAAGACTATAGGGTCGTCCCCACGACCACGGGACCAGATTGACCCGCCACCGTCATGTCCGACGATTATAGGGTCGTCCCCACGACCCCGGGACAAGCTTGGCCCGCCGCCGACTTGTCCGACGACTATAGGGTCGTCCCCACGATCCCGGGACTAGATTGGCCCGCCACCGTCAAGTCCGACGACTATAGGGTCGTCCCCACGACCTCGGGTCTAGGTTGGCCAGCCGCTGACATGTCCGACGACTATAGGGTCGTCCCCACGACCCCGAGACTAGATTGGCCCGCCACCGTCATCTCCGACGATTATAGGGTCGTCCCCACGACCCCGGGACAAGCTTGGCCCGCCGCCGACTTGTCCGACGACTATAGGGTCGTCCCTACGACCCCGGGACTGGATTGGCCCGCCGCCGTCTTGTCCGACGACTATAGGGTCGTCCCCACGACCCCGCGACTAGATTGGCCCGCCACCGTCAAGTCCGACGACTATAGGGTCGTCCCCACGACCCCGGGCCAAAGTTGGCAAGCCGCCGACATTTCCGACGACTATAGGGTCGTCCCCACGACCCCGGGACTAGATTGGCCCGCCACCGTCAAGTCCGACGACTATAGGGTCGTCCCCACGACCTCGGGTCTAGGTTGGCCAGCCGCTGACATGTCCGACGACTATAGGGTCGTCCCCACGACCCCGAGACTAGATTGGCCCGCCACCGTCATCTCCGACGATTATAGGGTCGTCCCCACGACCCCGGGACTAGGTTGGCCAGCCGCCGACATGTCCGACGACTATCGGATCGTCCCCACGACCACGGGCCAAAGTTGGCCAGCCGCCGACATTTCCGACGACTATTGGGTCGTCCCCACGACCCCGGGTCTAGGTTGGCCAGCCGCCGACATGTCCGACGACTATCGGATCGTCCCCACGACCACGGGCCAAAGTTGGCCCGCCGCCGACTTGTCCGACGACTATAGGGACGTCCCCACGACCACGGGACTAGATTGGCCCGCCACCGTCATGTCCGACGACTATAGGGTCGTCCCCACGACCCCGGGACTAGGTTGACAAGCCGCCGAAATGTCCGACGACTATAGGGTCGTCCCCACGACCGCGAGCCAAGGATGTCCAGCCGCCGTCTTGTTCGATGACTATAGGGTCGTACCCACGACCCCGGGACTAGATTGGCCCGCCACCGTCATGTCCAACGACTATAGGGTCGTCCCCACGACCATGGGCCAAAGTTGGCCAGCCGCCGATATGTCCAACGGCTATTGGGTCGTCCCCACGACCCCGGGACTAGATTGGCCCGCCATCGTCAAGTCCGACGACTATAGGGTCGTCCCCACGACCCCGGGCAAATTTGGCAAGCCGCCGACATATCCGACGACTATAGGGTCGTCCCCACAACCCCGGGACTAGATTGGCCCGCCACCCTCAAGTCCGACGACTATAGGATCGTCTCCACGACCACGGCCCCAAGTTGGCCAGCCGCCGACATGTCCAACGACTATTGGGTCGTCCCCACGACCACGGGCCAAAGTCAGCCAGCCGCCGACATGTCCGACGACTATAGGGTCGTCCCCACGACCCCGGGCCAATGTTGGCCAATCGCCGACATGTCCGACGACTATAGGGTCGTCCCTACGACCCCGGGACTAGATTGGCCCGCCACAGTCAAGTCCGACGACTATAGGGTCGTCCCCACGACCCCGGGCCAAAGTTGGCAAGCCGCCGAAATGTCCGACGACTGTAGGGTCGTCCCCACGACCCCGGGACTAGATTGGCCCGCCACCGTCAAGTCCCACGACTATAGGGTCGTCCCCAGGACCTCGCGACTAGATTGGCCCGCCACCGTCAAGTCCGACGACTATAGGGTCGTCCCCACGACCCCGGGCCAAAGTTGGCAAGCCGCCGAAATGTCCGACGTCTATAGGGTCGTCCCCACGACCCCGGGACTAGATTGGCTCGCCACCGTCATGTCCAACGACTATAGGGTCGTCCCCACAACCACGGGCCAAAGTTGGCCAGCCGCCGACTTGTCCGACGACTATAGGGTCGTACCCACGACCCTGGGACTAGGCTGACAAGCCGCCGACATGTCCGACGACTATAGGGTCGTCCCCACGACCCCGGGCCAAAGTTGGCAAGCCGCCCAAATGTCCGACGACTGTAGGGTCGTCCCCACGACCCCGGGCCAAAGATGTCCAGCCGCCGTCTTGTCCGACGACTATAGGGTCGTCCACACGAACCCGGGACTAGATTGGCCCGCCACCGTCAAGTCCGACGACTATAGGGTCGTCCCCACGACCTCGGGACTAGGTTGGCCAGCCGCCGACATGTCCGACGACTATAGGGTCGTCCCCACGACCCCGGGCCAATGTTGGCCAATCGCCGACATGTCCGACGACTATAGGGTCGTCCCTACGACCCGGGACTAGATTGGCCCGCCACAGTCATGTCCAACGACTATAGGGTCGACCACGGGCCAAAGTTGGCATGCCGCCGAAATGTCCGACGACTATAGGGTCGTCCCCACGACCCCGGGACTAGATTGGCCCGCGACCGTCAAGTCCGACGACTATAGGGTCGTCCCCACGACCCCACCCTATGGTCGTCCCCACGACCACGGGCCAAAGTTGGCCAGCCGCCGACATGTCCGACGACTATTGGATCGTCCCCACGACCACGGGCCAAAGTTGGTCAGCCGCCGACATGTCCGACGACTATAGGGTCGTCCCTACGACCCCGGGACTGGATTGGCCCGCCGCCGTCTTGTCCGACGACTATAGGGTCGTCCCCACGACCTCGGGTCTAGGTTGGCCAGCCGCTGACATGTCCGACGACTATAGGGTCGTCCCCACGACCCCGAGACTAGATTGGCCCGCCACCGTCATCTCCGACGATTATAGGGTCGTCCCCACGACCCCGGGACAAGCTTGGCCCGCCGCCGACTTGTCCGACGACTATAGGGTCGTCCCTACGACCCCGGGACTGGATTGGCCCGCCGCCGTCTTGTCCGACGACTATAGGGTCGTCCCCACGACCCCGCGACTAGATTGGCCCGCCACCGTCAAGTCCGACGACTATAGGGTCGTCCCCACGACCTCGGGTCTAGGTTGGCCAGCCGCTGACATGTCCGACGACTATAGGGACGTCCCCACGACCCCGAGACTAGATTGTCCCGCCACCGTCATCTCCGACGATTATAGGGTCGTCCCCACGACCCCGGGACTAGGTTGGCCAGCCGCCGACATGTCCGACGACTATAGGGTCGTCCCCACGACCCCGGGTCAAAGATGTCCAGCCGCCGTCTTGTCCGACGACTATAGGGTCGTCCCCACGACCCCGGGATTAGATTGGCCCGCCACCGTCAAGTCCGACGACCACGGGCCAAAGTTGGCCAGCCGCCGACATGTCCGACGACTATTGGGTCGTCCCCACGACCCCGGGATAAGATTGGCCCGCCACCGTCAAGTCCGACCACTATAGGGGCGTCCCCACGACCTCGGGACTAGGTTGGCCAGCCGCCGACATGTCCGACCACTATTGGGTATTCCCCACGACCAGGGGCCAAAGTTGGCCAGCCGCCGAAATGTCCGACGACTATAGGGTCGTCCCCACGGCCCCGGGCCAAAGATGTCCAGCCGACGTCATGTCCGACGACTATAGGGTCGTCCCCACGACCCCGGGACTAGATTGGCCCGCCACCGTCATGTCCGACGACAATAGGGTCTTCCCCACGACCCCGGGTCTAGGTTGGCCAGCCGCCGACATGTCCGACGACTATAGAGTCGTCCCCACGACACCGGGCCAAAGTTGGACAGCCGCTGACATGTCCGACTACTATAGGGTCGTCCCCACGACCTCGGGTCTAGATTGGCCCGCTACCGTCATGTACGAAGACTATAGGGACGTCCCCACGACCACGGGACTAGATTGGCCCGCCACCGTCATGTCCGACGACTATAGGGTCGTCCCCACGACCCCGGGACTAGGTTGACAAGCCGCCGAAATGTCCGACGACTATAGGGTCGTCCCCACGACCGCGAGCCAAGGATGTCCAGCCGCCGTCTTGTTCGATGACTATAGGGTCGTCCCCACGACCCCGGGCCAAAGTTGGCAAGCCGCCGACATTTCCGACGACTATAGGGTCGTCCCCACGACCCCGGGACTAGATTGGCCCGCCACCGTCAAGTCCGACGACTATAGGGTCGTCCCCACGACCTCGGGTCTAGGTTGGCCAGCCGCTGACATGTCCGACGACTATAGGGACGTCCCCACGACCCCGAGACTAGATTGTCCCGCCACCGTCATCTCCGACGATTATAGGGTCGTCCCCACGACCCCGGGACTAGGTTGGCCAGCCGCCGACATGTCCGACGACTATAGGGTCGTCCCCACGACCCCGGGTCAAAGATGTCCAGCCGCCGTCTTGTCCGACGACTATAGGGTCGTCCCCACGACCCCGGGATTAGATTGGCCCGCCACCGTCAAGTCCGACGACCACGGGCCAAAGTTGGCCAGCCGCCGACATGTCCGACGACTATTGGGTCGTCCCCACGACCCCGGGACTAGATTGGCCCGCCACCGTCAAGTCCGACCACTATAGGGGCGTCCCCACGACCTCGGGACTAGGTTGGCCAGCCGCCGACATGTCCGACCACTATTGGGTATTCCCCACGACCAGGGGCCAAAGTTGGCCAGCCGCCGAAATGTCCGACGACTATAGGGTCGTCCCCACGGCCCCGGGCCAAAGATGTCCAGCCGCCGTCATGTCCGACGACTATAGGGTCGTCCCCACGACCCCGGGACTAGATTGGCCCGCCACCGTCATGTCCGACGACAATAGGGTCTTCCCCACGACCCCGGGTCTAGGTTGGCCAGCCGCCGACATGTCCGACGACTATAGAGTCGTCCCCACGACACCGGGCCAAAGTTGGACAGCCGCCGACATGTCCGACTACTATAGGGTCGTCCCCACGACCTCGGGTCTAGATTGGCCCGCTACCGTCATGTACGAAGACTATAGGGTCGTCCCCACGACCACGGGACCAGATTGACCCGCCACCGTCATGTCCGACGATTATAGGGTCGTCCCCACGACCCCGGGACAAGCTTGGCCCGCCGCCGACTTGTCCGACGACTATAGGGTCGTCCTCACGATCCCGGGACTAGATTGGCCCGCCACCGTCAAGTCCGACGACTATAGGGTCGTCCCCACGACCTCGGGTCTAGGTTGGCCAGCCGCTGACATGTCCGACGACTATAGGGTCGTCCCCACGACCCCGAGACTAGATTGGCCCGCCACCGTCATCTCCGACGATTATAGGGTCGTCCCCACGACCCCGGGACAAGCTTGGCCCGCCGCCGACTTGTCCGACGACTATAGGGTCGTCCCTACGACCCCGGGACTGGATTGGCCCGCCGCCGTCTTGTCCGACGACTATAGGGTCGTCCCCACGACCCCGCGACTAGATTGGCCCGCCACCGTCAAGTCCGACGACTATAGGGTCGTCCCCACGACCCCGGGCCAAAGTTGGCAAGCCGCCGACATTTCCGACGACTATAGGGTCGTCCCCACGACCCCGGGACTAGATTGGCCCGCCACCGTCAAGTCCGACGACTATAGGGTCGTCCCCACGACCTCGGGTCTAGGTTGGCCAGCCGCTGACATGTCCGACGACTATAGGGTCGTCCCCACGACCCCGAGACTAGATTGGCCCGCCACCGTCATCTCCGACGATTATAGGGTCGTCCCCACGACCCCGGGACTAGGTTGGCCAGCCGCCGACATGTCCGACGACTATCGGATCGTCCCCACGACCACGGGCCAAAGTTGGCCAGCCGCCGACATTTCCGACGACTATTGGGTCGTCCCCACGACCCCGGGTCTAGGTTGGCCAGCCGCCGACATGTCCGACGACTATCGGATCGTCCCCACGACCACGGGCCAAAGTTGGCCCGCCGCCGACTTGTCCGACGACTATAGGGACGTCCCCACGACCACGGGACTAGATTGGCCCGCCACCGTCATGTCCGACGACTATAGGGTCGTCCCCACGACCCCGGGACTAGGTTGACAAGCCGCCGAAATGTCCGACGACTATAGGGTCGTCCCCACGACCGCGAGCCAAGGATGTCCAGCCGCCGTCTTGTTCGATGACTATAGGGTCGTACCCACGACCCCGGGACTAGATTGGCCCGCCACCGTCATGTCCAACGACTATAGGGTCGTCCCCACGACCATGGGCCAAAGTTGGCCAGCCGCCGATATGTCCAACGGCTATTGGGTCGTCCCCACGACCCCGGGACTAGATTGGCCCGCCATCGTCAAGTCCGACGACTATAGGGTCGTCCCCACGACCCCGGGCAAATTTGGCAAGCCGCCGACATATCCGACGACTATAGGGTCGTCCCCACAACCCCGGGACTAGATTGGCCCGCCACCCTCAAGTCCGACGACTATAGGATCGTCTCCACGACCACGGCCCCAAGTTGGCCAGCCGCCGACATGTCCAACGACTATTGGGTCGTCCCCACGACCACGGGCCAAAGTCAGCCAGCCGCCGACATGTCCGACGACTATAGGGTCGTCCCCACGACCCCGGGCCAAAGTTGGCAAGCCGCCGAAATGTCCGACGACTGTAGGGTCGTCCCCACGACCCCGGGACTAGATTGGCCCGCCAGCGACAAGTCCGACGACTATAGGGTCGTCCCGACGACCTCGGGACTAGGTTGGCCAGGCGCCGACATGTCCGACGACTATAGGGTCGTCCCCACGACCCCGGGCCAATGTTGGCCAATCGCCGACATGTCCGACGACTATAGGGTCGTCCCTACGACCCCGGGACTAGATTGGCCCGCCACCGTCATGTCCGACGATTATAGGGTCGTCCCCACGACCATGGGCCAAAGTTGGCCAGCCGCCGATATGTCCAACGGCTATTGGGTCGTCCCCACGACCCCGGGACTAGATTGGCCCGCCATCGTCAAGTCCGACGACTATAGGGTCGTCCCCACGACCCCGGGCAAATTTGGCAAGCCGCCGACATATCCGACGACTATAGGGTCGTCCCCACAACCCCGGGACTAGATTGGCCCGCCACCCTCAAGTCCGACGACTATAGGATCGTCTCCACGACCACGGCCCCAAGTTGGCCAGCCGCCGACATGTCCAACGACTATTGGGTCGTCCCCACGACCACGGGCCAAAGTCAGCCAGCCGCCGACATGTCCGACGACTATAGGGTCGTCCCCACGACCCCGGGCCAAAGTCGGCATGCCGCCGCAATGTCCGACGACTATAGGGTCGTCCCCACGACCCCGGGCCAATGTTGGCCAATCGCCGACATGTCCGACGACTATAGGGTCGTTCCTACGACCCCGGGACTAGATTGGCCCGCCACCGTCATGTCCGGCGACTATTGGATCGTCCCCACGACTACGGGCCAAAGGTGGCCAGCCGCCGACATGTCCGACGACTATCGGATCGTCCCCACGACCACGGGACTAGATTGGTCCGCCACCGTCATGTCCGACGACTATAGGGTCTTCCCCACGACCCCGGGCCAAGCTTGGCCCGCCGCCGACTTGTCCGACGACTATAGGGTCGTCGCCACGACCCCGGGTCTAGGTTAGCCAGCCGCCGACATGTCCGACGACTATAGGGTCGCCCCCACGACCCCGGGCCAAAGTTGGCAAGCCGCCGAAATGTCCGACGACTGTAGGGTCGTCCCCACGCCCCCGGGACTAGATTGGCCCGCCACCGTCAAGTCCGACGACTATAGGGTCGTCCCCACGACCCCGGGACAAGGTTGGCCCGCCGCCGACTTGTCCGACGACTATAGGGTCGTACCCACGACCCCGGGACTAGGCTGACAAGCCGCCAACATGTCCGACGACTATAGGGTCGTCCCGACGACCCCGGGCCAATGTTGGCCAATCGCCAACATGTCCGACGACTATAGGGTCGTCCCTACGACCCCGGGACTAGATTGGTCCGCCACCGTCATGTCCGACGACTATAGGGTCGTCCCCACGACCGCGGGCCAAAGTTGGCAAGCCGCCGAAATGTCCGACGACTGTAGGGTCGTCCCCTCGACCCCGGGACTAGATTGGCCCGCCGCCGAATTGTCCGACGACTATAGAGTCGTCCCCACGACCACGGGCCAAAGATGGCCAGCGGCCGTCTTGTCCGACGACTAAAGGGTCGTCCCCACAACCGCGGGACTACGTTGGCTCGCCGCCGACTTGTCCGACGACTATAGGGTCGTCCCCACGACCCCGGGACTAGGTTGGCTCGCCACCGTCATGTCCGACGACTATAGAGTCGTCCCCACGACCCCGGGCCAAAGATGTCCAGCCGCCGTCTTGTCCGACGACTATACGGTCGTCCCCACGACCCCGGGACTAGATTGGTCCGCCACCGTCATGTCCGACGACAATAGGGTCGTCCCCACGACCCCAGGTCTAGGTTGGCCAGCCGCCGACTTGTCCGACGACTATAGGGTCGTACCCACGACCCCGGGACTAGGCTGACAAGCCGCCAACATGTCCGACGACTATAGGGTCGTCCCCACGACCCCGGGCCAAAGATGTCCAGCCGCCGTCTTGTCCGACGACTATAGGGTCGTCCCCACGACCCCGGGACTAGATTGGCCCGCCACCGTCATGTCCAACGACTATAGGGTCGTCCCCACAACCACGGTCCAAAGTTCGCCAGTCGCCGACATGTCCGACGACTATTGGATCGTCCCCACGACCGCGGGCCAAAGTTGGCCAGCCGCCGACATGTCCGACGACTATAGGGTCGTCCCCACGACCCCGGGACAAGCTTGGCCCGCCGCCGACTTGTTCGACGACTATAGGGTCGTCCCCACGACCCCGGGACTAGATTGGCCCGCCACCGTCATGTCCGATGAAAATAGGGTCGTCCCCACGACCCCAGGTCTAGGTTGGCCAGCCGCCGACTTGTCCGACGACTATAGGGTCGTACCCACGACCCCGGGACTAGGCTGACAAGCCGCCAACATGTCCGACGACTATAGGGTCGTCCCCACGACCCCGGGACTTGATTGGTCCGTCACCGTCATGTCCGACGACTATAGGGTCGTCCCCACGACCCCGGGCCAAAGTTGGCCAGCCGCCGACATGTCCGACGACTATAGGGTCGTCCCCACGACACCGGGCCAAAGTTGGCCAGCCGCCGACATGTCCGACGACTATAGGGTCGTCCCCACGACCCCGGGACTAGATTGGCCCGCCACCGTCATGTCCGACGATTATAGGGTCGTCCCCACGACCCCGGGACAAGCTTGGCCCGCCGCCGACTTGTTCGACGACTATAGGGTCGTCCCCACGACCCCGGGACTAGATTGGCCCGCCACCGTCATGTCCGACGACAATAGGGTCGTCCCCACGACCCCAGGTCTAGGTTGGCCAGCCGCCGACTTGTCCGACGACTATAGGGTCGAACCCACGACCCCGGGACTAGGCTGACAAGCCGCCAACATGTCCGACGACTATAGGGTCGTCCCCACGACCCCGGGCCAAAGATGTCCAGCCGCCGTCTTGTCCGACGACTATAGGGTCGTCCCCACGACCCCGGGACTAGATTGGCCCGCCACCGTCATGTCCAACGACTATAGGGTCGTCCCCACAACCACGGTCCAAAGTTCGCCAGTCGCCGACATGTCCGACGACTATTGGATCGTCCCCACGACCGCGGGCCAAAGTTGGCCAGCCGCCGACATGTCCGACGACTATAGGGTCGTCCCCACGACCCCGGGACAAGCTTGGCCAGCCGCCGACTTGTTCGACGACTATAGGGTCGTCCCCACGACCCCGGGACTAGATTGGCCCGCCACCGTCATGTCCGATGACAATAGGGTCGTCCCCACGACCCCAGGTCTAGGTTGGCCAGCCGCCGACTTGTCCGACGACTATAGGGTCGTACCCACGACCCCGGGACTAGGCTGACAAGCCGCCAACATGTCCGACGACTATAGGGTCGTCCCCACGACCCCGGGCCAAAGATGTCCAGCCGCCGTCTTGTCCGACGACTATAGGGTCGTCCCCACGACCCCGGGACTAGATTGGCCCGCCACCGTCATGTCCAACGACTATAGGGTCGTCCCCACAACCACGGTCCAAAGTTCGCCAGTCGCCGACATGTCCGACGACTATTGGATCGTCCCCACGACCGCGGGCCAAAGTTGGCCAGGCGCCGACATGTCCGACGACTATAGGGTCGTCCCCACGAGCCCGAGACTAGATTGGCCCGCCACCGTCATGTCCGACGACAATAGGGTCGTCCCCACGACCCCGGGTCCAGGTTGGCCAGCCGCCGACATTTCCGACGACTATAGAGTCGTCCCCACGACACCGGGCCAAAGTTGGCCTGCCGCCGACATGTCCGACGACTATAGGGTCGTCCCCACGACCCCGGGACTAGATTGGTCCGCCACCGTCATGTCCGACGACTATAGGGTCGTCCCCACGACCCCGGGCCAAAGTTGGCCAGCCGCCGACATGTCCGACGACTATAGGGTCGTCCACACGACCCCGAGAATTGATTGGCCCGCCGCCGTCATGTCCGACGACTATAGGGTCGTCCCCACGACAACGGGCCAAAGATGGCCAGCCGCCGTGTTGTCCGACGACTATAGGGTCGTCCCCACGACCCCGGGCCAAAGTTGGCAAGCCGCCGAAATGTCCGACGACTGTAGGGTCGTCCCCACGACCCCGGGCCAAAGATGTCCAGCCGCCGTCTTGTCCGACGACTATAGGGTCGTCCCCACGACCCCGGGACTAGATTGGCCCGCCACCGTCAAGTCCGACGACTATAGGGTCGTCCCCACGACCTCGGGACTAGGTTGGCCAGCCGCCGACATGTCCGACGACTATAGGGTCGTCCCCACGACCCCGGGCCAATGTTGGCCAATCGCCGACATGTCCGACGACTATAGGGTCGTCCCTACGACCCCGGGACTAGATTGGCCCGCCACAGTCATGTCCAGCGACTATAGGGTCGACCACGGGCCAAAGTTGGCATGCCGCCGAAATGTCCGACGACTATAGGGTCGTCCCTACGACCCCGGGCCAAAGTTGGCCAGCCGCCGACATGTCCGACGACTGTAGGGTCGTCCGCACGACCCCGGGACTAGATTGGCCCGCCACCGTCAAGTCCCACGACTATAGGGTCGTCCCCAGGACCTCGCGACTAGATTGGCCCGCCACCGTCAAGTCCGACGACTATAGGGTCGTCCCCACGACCCCGGGCCAAAGTTGGCAAGCCGCCGAAATGTCCGACGACAGTAGGGTCGTCCCCACGACCCCGGGACTAGATTGGCCCGCCACCGTCAAGTCCCACGACTATAGGGTCGTCCCCAGGACCTCGCGACTAGATTGGCCCGCCACCGTCAAGTCCGACGACTATAGGGTCGTCCCCACGACCCCGGGCCAAAGTTGGCAAGCCGCCGAAATGTCCGACGTCTATAGGGTCGTCCCCACGACCCCGGGACTAGATTGGCTCGCCACCGTCATGTCCAACGACTATAGGGTCGTCCCCACAACCACGGGCCAAAGTTGGCCAGCCGCCGACTTGTCCGACGACTATAGGGTCGTACCCACGACCCTGGGACTAGGCTGACAAGCCGCCGACATGTCCGACGACTATAGGGTCGTCCCCACGACCCCGGGCCAAAGTTGGCAAGCCGCCCAAATGTCCGACGACTGTAGGGTCGTCCCCACGACCCCGGGCCAAAGATGTCCAGCCGCCGTCTTGTCCGACGACTATAGGGTCGTCCACACGAACCCGGGACTAGATTGGCCCGCCACCGTCAAGTCCGACGACTATAGGGTCGTCCCCACGACCTCGGGACTAGGTTGGCCAGCCGCCGACATGTCCGACGACTATAGGGTCGTCCCCACGACCCCGGGCCAATGTTGGCCAATCGCCGACATGTCCGACGACTATAGGGTCGTCCCTACGACCCGGGACTAGATTGGCCCGCCACAGTCATGTCCAACGACTATAGGGTCGACCACGGGCCAAAGTTGGCATGCCGCCGAAATATCCGACGACTATAGGGTCGTCCCCACGACCCCGGGACTAGATTGGCCCGCGACCGTCAAGTCCGACGACTATAGGGTCGTCCCCACGACCCCGGGCCAAAGTTGGCAAGCCGCCGACATTTCCGACGACTATAGGGTCGTCCTCACGACCCCGGGACTAGATTGGGCCGCCACCGTCAAGTCCGACGACTATAGGGTCGTCCCCACGACCTCGGGACTAGGTTGGCCAGCCGCCGTCATGTCCGAAGACTATATGGTCGTCCCCACGACCACGGGACTAGATTGGCCCGCCACCGCCATGTCCGACGACAATAGGGTCGTCCCCACGACCCCGGGTCTAGGTTGGCCAGCCGCCGACATGTCCGACGACTATTGGATCGTCCCCACGACCACGGGCCAAAGTTGGCCAGCCGCCGACATGTCCGACGACTATCGGATCGTCCCCACGACCACGGGCAAAAGTTGGCCAGCCGCCGACATGTCCGACGACAAAAGGGTCGTCCCCACGACCCCGGGTCTAGGTTGGCCAGCCGTCGACATGTCCGACGACTATAGAGTCGTCCCCACGACACCGGGCCAACGTTGGCCAGCCGCTGACATGTCCAACGACTATAGGGTCGTCCCCACGACCACGGGCCAAAGTTGGCCAGCCGCCGACATGTCCGACGACTATTGGATCGTCCCCACGACCACGGGCCAAAGTTGGTCAGCCGCCGACATGTCCGACGACTATAGGGTCGTCCCTACGACCCCGGGACTGGATTGGCCCGCCGCCGTCTTGTCCGACGACTATAGGGTCGTCCCCACGACCTCGGGTCTAGGTTGGCCAGCCGCTGACATGTCCGACGACTATAGGGTCGTCCCCACGACCCCGAGACTAGATTGGCCCGCCACCGTCATCTCCGACGATTATAGGGTCGTCCCCACGACCCCGGGACAAGCTTGGCCCGCCGCCGACTTGTCCGACGACTATAGGGTCGTCCCTACGACCCCGGGACTGGATTGGCCCGCCGCCGTCTTGTCCGACGACTATAGGGTCGTCCCCACGACCCCGCGACTAGATTGGCCCGCCACCGTCAAGTCCGACGACTATAGGGTCGTCCCCACGACCCCGGGCCAAAGTTGGCAAGCCGCCGACATTTCCGACGACTATAGGGTCGTCCCCACGACCCCGGGACTAGATTGGCCCGCCACCGTCAAGTCCGACGACTATAGGGTCGTCCCCACGACCTCGGGTCTAGGTTGGCCAGCCGCTGACATGTCCGACGACTATAGGGTCGTCCCCACGACCCCGAGACTAGATTGGCCCGCCACCGTCATCTCCGACGATTATAGGGTCGTCCCCACGACCCCGGGACTAGGTTGGCCAGCCGCCGACATGTCCGACGACTATCGGATCGTCCCCACGACCACGGGCCAAAGTTGGCCAGCCGCCGACATTTCCGACGACTATTGGGTCGTCCCCACGACCCCGGGTCTAGGTTGGCCAGCCGCCGACATGTCCGACGACTATCGGATCGTCCCCACGACCACGGGCCAAAGTTGGCCCGCCGCCGACTTGTCCGACGACTATAGGGACGTCCCCACGACCACGGGACTAGATTGGCCCGCCACCGTCATGTCCGACGACTATAGGGTCGTCCCCACGACCCCGGGACTAGGTTGACAAGCCGCCGAAATGTCCGACGACTATAGGGTCGTCCCCACGACCGCGAGCCAAGGATGTCCAGCCGCCGTCTTGTTCGATGACTATAGGGTCGTACCCACGACCCCGGGACTAGATTGGCCCGCCACCGTCATGTCCAACGACTATAGGGTCGTCCCCACGACCATGGGCCAAAGTTGGCCAGCCGCCGATATGTCCAACGGCTATTGGGTCGTCCCCACGACCCCGGGACTAGATTGGCCCGCCATCGTCAAGTCCGACGACTATAGGGTCGTCCCCACGACCCCGGGCAAATTTGGCAAGCCGCCGACATATCCGACGACTATAGGGTCGTCCCCACAACCCCGGGACTAGATTGGCCCGCCACCCTCAAGTCCGACGACTATAGGATCGTCTCCACGACCACGGCCCCAAGTTGGCCAGCCGCCGACATGTCCAACGACTATTGGGTCGTCCCCACGACCACGGGCCAAAGTCAGCCAGCCGCCGACATGTCCGACGACTATAGGGTCGTCCCCACGACCCCGGGCCAAAGTTGGCAAGCCGCCGAAATGTCCGACGACTGTAGGGTCGTCCCCACGACCCCGGGACTAGATTGGCCCGCCAGCGACAAGTCCGACGACTATAGGGTCGTCCCGACGACCTCGGGACTAGGTTGGCCAGGCGCCGACATGTCCGACGACTATAGGGTCGTCCCCACGACCCCGGGCCAATGTTGGCCAATCGCCGACATGTCCGACGACTATAGGGTCGTCCCTACGACCCCGGGACTAGATTGGCCCGCCACCGTCATGTCCGACGATTATAGGGTCGTCCCCACGACCTCGGGACTAGGATGACAAGCCGCCAACATGTCCGACGACTATAGGGTCGTCCCCACGACCCCGGGCCAAAGTCGGCATGCCGCCGCAATGTCCGACGACTATAGGGTCGTCCCCACGACCCCGGGCCAATGTTGGCCAATCGCCGACATGTCCGACGACTATAGGGTCGTTCCTACGACCCCGGGACTAGATTGGCCCGCCACCGTCATGTCCGGCGACTATTGGATCGTCCCCACGACTACGGGCCAAAGGTGGCCAGCCGCCGACATGTCCGACGACTATCGGATCGTCCCCACGACCACGGGACTAGATTGGTCCGCCACCGTCATGTCCGACGACTATAGGGTCTTCCCCACGACCCCGGGCCAAGCTTGGCCCGCCGCCGACTTGTCCGACGACTATAGGGTCGTCGCCACGACCCCGGGTCTAGGTTAGCCAGCCGCCGACATGTCCGACGACTATAGGGTCGCCCCCACGACCCCGGGCCAAAGTTGGCAAGCCGCCGAAATGTCCGACGACTGTAGGGTCGTCCCCACGCCCCCGGGACTAGATTGGCCCGCCACCGTCAAGTCCGACGACTATAGGGTCGTCCCCACGACCCCGGGACAAGATTGGCCCGCCGCTGACTTGTCCGACGACTATAGGGTCGTACCCACGACCCCGGGACTAGGCTGACAAGCCGCCAACATGTCCGACGACTATAGGGTCGTCCCGACGACCCCGGGCCAATGTTGGCCAATCGCCAACATGTCCGACGACTATAGGGTCGTCCCTACGACCCCGGGACTAGATTGGTCCGCCACCGTCATGTCCGACGACTATAGGGTCGTCCCCACGACCGCGGGCCAAAGTTGGCAAGCCGCCGAAATGTCCGACGACTGTAGGGTCGTCCCCTCGACCCCGGGACTAGATTGGCCCGCCGCCGAATTGTCCGACGACTATAGAGTCGTCCCCACGACCACGGGCCAAAGATGGCCAGCGGCCGTCTTGTCCGACGACTAAAGGGTCGTCCCCACAACCGCGGGACTACGTTGGCTCGCCGCCGACTTGTCCGACGACTATAGGGTCGTCCCCACGACCCCGGGACTAGGTTGGCTCGCCACCGTCATGTCCGACGACTATAGAGTCGTCCCCACGACCCCGGGCCAAAGATGTCCAGCCGCCGTCTTGTCCGACGACTATACGGTCGTCCCCACGACCCCGGGACTAGATTGGTCCGCCACCGTCATGTCCGACGACAATAGGGTCGTCCCCACGACCCCAGGTCTAGGTTGGCCAGCCGCCGACTTGTCCGACGACTATAGGGTCGTACCCACGACCCCGGGACTAGGCTGACAAGCCGCCAACATGTCCGACGACTATAGGGTCGTCCCCACGACCCCGGGCCAAAGATGTCCAGCCGCCGTCTTGTCCGACGACTATAGGGTCGTCCCCACGACCCCGGGACTAGATTGGCCCGCCACCGTCATGTCCAACGACTATAGGGTCGTCCCCACAACCACGGTCCAAAGTTCGCCAGTCGCCGACATGTCCGACGACTATTGGATCGTCCCCACGACCGCGGGCCAAAGTTGGCCAGCCGCCGACATGTCCGACGACTATAGGGTCGTCCCCACGTCCCCGGGACAAGCTTGGCCCGCCGCCGACTTGTTCGACGACTATAGGGTCGTCCCCACGACCCCGGGACTAGATTGGCCCGCCACCGTCATGTCCGATGACAATAGGGTCGTCCCCACGACCCCAGGTCTAGGTTGGCCAGCCGCCGACTTGTCCGACGACTATAGGGTCGTACCCACGACCCCGGGACTAGGCTGACAAGCCGCCAACATGTCCGACGACTATAGGGTCGTCCCCACGACCCCGGGCCAAAGATGGCCAGCCGCCGACATGTCCGACGACTATAGGGTCGTCCCCACGAGCCCGAGACTAGATTGGACCGCCACCGTCATGTCCGACGACAATAGGGTCGTCCCCACGACCCCGGGTCCAGGTTGGCCAGCCGCCGACATTTCCGACGACTATAGAGTCGTCCCCACGACACCGGGCCAAAGTTGGCCCGCCACCGTCATGTCCGACGATTATAGGGTCGTCCCCACGACCCCGGGACAAGCTTGGCCCGCCGCCGTCTTGTCCGACGACTATACGGTCGTCCCCACGACCTCGGGTCTAGATTGGCCCGCTACCGTCATGTCCGAAGACTATAGGGTCGTCCCCACGACCACGGGACTAGATTGGCCCGCCACCGCCATGTCCGACGACTATAGGGTCGTCCCCACGACCCCGGGTCAAAGATGTCCAGCCGCCGTCTTGTCCGACGACTATAGGGTCGTCCCCACGACCCCGGGATTAGATTGGCCCGCCACCGTCAAGTCCGACGACAATAGGGTCTTCCCCACGACCCCGGGTCTAGGTTGGCCAGCCGCCGACATTTCCGACGACTATAGAGTCGTCCCCACGACACCGGGCCAAAGTTGGCCAGCCGCCGACATGTCCGACTACTATAGGGTCGTCCCCACGACCTCGGGTCTAGATTGGCCCGCTACCGTCATGTCCGAAGACTATAGGGTCGTCCCCACGACCACGGGACTAGATTGGCCCGCCACCGCCATGTCCGACGACTATAGGGTCGACCCCACGACCCCGGGTCAAAGATGTCCAGCCGCCGTCTTGTCCGACGACTATAGGGTCGTCCCCACGACCCCGGGACTGGATTGGCCCGCCACCGTCAAGTCGGACGACCACGGGCCAAAGTTGGCCAGCCGCCGACATGTCCGACGACTATAGGGTCGTCCCCACGACCCCGGGACTTGATTGGTCCGTCACCGTCATGTCCGACGACTATAGGGTCGTCCCCACGACCCCGGGACAAGCTTGGCCCGCCGCCGACTTGTCCGACGACTATAGGGTCGTCCCCACGATCCCGGGACTAGATTGGCCCGCCACCGTCAAGTCCGACGACTATAGGGTCGTCCCCACGACCTCGGGTCTAGGTTGGCCAGCCGCTGACATGTCCGACGACTATAGGGTCGTCCCCACGACCCCGAGACTAGATTGGCCCGCCACCGTCATCTCCGACGATTATAGGGTCGTCCCCACGACCCCGGGACAAGCTTGGCCCGCCGCCGACTTGTCCGACGACTATAGGGTCGTCCCTACGACCCCGGGACTGGATTGGCCCGCCGCCGTCTTGTCCGACGACTATAGGGTCGTCCCCACGACCCCGCGACTAGATTGGCCCGCCACCGTCAAGTCCGACGACTATAGGGTCGTCCCCACGACCCCGGGCCAAAGTTGGCCAGCCGCCGACATGTCCGACGACTATAGGGTCGTCCCCACGACCCCGAGACTAGATTGGCCCGCCACCTTCATGTCCGACGACAATAGGGTCGTCCCCACGACCCCGGGTCTAGGTTGCCCAGCTGCCGACATATCCGACAACTATAGAGTCGTCCCCACGACACCGCGCCAAAGTTGGACAGCCGCCGACATGTCCGACTACTATAGGGTCGTCCCCACGACCTCGGGTCTAGAATGGCCCGCTACCGTCATGTCCGAAGACTATAGGGTCGTCCCCACGACCTCGGGACTAGATTGGCCCGCTACCGACAAGTCCGACGACTATAGGGTCGTCCCACGACCCCGGGCCAAAGTTGGCAAACCGCCGAAATGTCCGACGACTGTAGGGTCGTCCCCACGACCCCGGGACTAGATTGGCCCGCCACCGTCAAGTCCGACGACTATAGGGTCGTCCCCACGACCCCGCGTCCAGGTTGGCCAGCCGCCGACATTTCCGACGACTATAGAGTCGTCCCCACGACACCGGGCCAAAGTTGGCCAGCCGCCGACATGTCCGACGACTATAGGGTCGTCCCCACGACCCCGGGACTAGATTGACCCGCCACCGTCATGTCCGACGGTTATAGGGTCGTCCCCACGACCCCGGGTCCAGGTTGGCCAGCCGCCGACATTTCCGACGACAATAGAGTCGTCCCCACGACACCGGGCCAAAGTTGGCCAGCCGCCGACATGTCCGACGACTATAGGGTCGTCCCCACGACCCCGGGACAAGGTTGGCCCGCCGCCGACTTGTCCGACGACTATAGGGTCGTACCCACGACCCTGGGACTAGGCTGACAAGCCGCCAACATGTCCGACGACTATAGGGTCGTCCCCACGACCCCGGGACTAGATTGGCCCGCCACCGTCATATCCAACGACTATAGGGTCGTGCCCACAACCACGGGCCAAAGTTGGCCAGCCGCCGACATGTCCGACGACTATAGGGTCGTCCCCACGACCCCGGGCCAAAGTTGGCCAGCTGCCGACATGTCCGACGAGTATAGGGTCGTCCCCACGACCCCGGGACAAGGTTGGCCCGCCGCCGACTTGTCCGACGACTATAGGGTCGTACCCACCACCCCGGGACTAGGCTGACAAGCCGCCAACATGTCCGACGACTATAGGGTCGTCCCCACGACCCCGGGCCAAAGATGTCCAGCCGCCGTCTTGTCCGACGACTATAGGGTCGTCCCCACGACCCCGAGACTAGATTGACCCGCCACCGTCATGTCCGACGACAATAGGGTCGGCCCCACGACTCCGGGTCCAGGTTGGCCAGCCGCCGACATATCCGACGACTATAGAGTCGTCCCCACGACACCGGTCCAAAGTTGGCCAGCCGCCGACATGTCCGACGACTATAGGGTCGTCCCCACGACCCCGGGACTAGATTGGCCCGCCACCGTCATGTCCAACGACTATAGGGTCGTCCCCACAACCACGGGCCAAAGTTGGCCAGCCGCCGACATGTCCGACGAATATAGGGTCGTCCCCACGACCCCGGGCCAAAGTTGGCAAGCCGCCGAAATGTCCGACGACTATAGGGTCGTCCCCACGACCCCGGGACTAGGTTGGCCAGCCGCCAACATGTCCGACGACTATAGGGTCGTCCCCACGACCCCGGCCCAAAGATGTCCAGCCGCCGTCTTGTCCGACGACTATAGGGTCGTCCCCACAACCACGGGCCAAAGTTGGCCAGCCGCCGACATGTCCGACAACTATATGGTCGTCCCCACGACCCCGGGACTAGATTGGCCCGCCACCGTCATGTCCAACGACTATAGGGTCGTCCCCACAACCACGGGCCAAAGTTGGCCAGCCGCCGACATGTCCGACGACTATAGGGTCGTCCCCACGACCCCGGGACTAGATTGACCCGCCACCGTCATGTCCGACGACAATACGGTCGTCCCCACGACCCCGGGTCTAGGTTGGCCAGCCGCCGACTTGTCCGACGACTATAGGGTCGTCCCCAGGACCTCGGGACTAGATTGGCCCGCCACCGTCATGTCCAACGACTATAGGGTCGTCCCCACGACCACGGGCCAAAGTTGGCATGCCGCCGAAATGTCCGACGATTATAGGGTCGTCCCCACGACCCCGGGCCAAAGTTGGCAAGCCGCCGAAATGTCCGAAGACTGTAGGGTCGTCCCCACGACACCGGGCCAAAGTTGGCCAGCCGCCGACATGTCCGACGACTATAGGGTCGTCCCCACGACCCCGGGCCAAAGATGTCCAGCCGCCGTCTTGTCCGACGACTATAGGGTCGTCCCCACGACCCCGAGTCCAGGTTGGCCAGCCGCCGACATTTCCGACGACTATAGAGTCGTCCCCACGACCGCGGGCCAAAGTTGGCCAGACGCCGACATGTCCGACGACTATAGGGTCGTCCCCACGACCCCGAGACTAGATTGGCCCGCCACCGTCATGTCCGACGACAATAGGGTCGTCCCCACGACCCCGGGTCCAGGTTGGCCAGCCGCCGACATTTCCGACGACTATAGAGTCGTCCCCACGACACCGGGCCAAAGTTGGCCAGCCGCCGACATGTCCGACGACTATAGGGTCGTCCCCACGACCCCGAGACTAGATTGGCCCGCCACCTTCATGTCCGACGACAATAGGGTCGTCCCCACGACCCCGGGTCTAGGTTGTGCAGCTGCCGACATGTCCGACGACTATAGAGTCGTCCCCACGACACCGCGCCAAAGTTGGACAGCCGCCGACATGTCCGACTACTATAGGGTCGTCCCCACGACCTCGGGTCTAGAATGGCCCGCTACCGTCTTGTCCGACGACTATAGGGTCGTCCCCACGACCCCGGGACTAGATTGGCCCGCCACCGTCATGTCCTACGACTATTGGATCGTCCCCACGACCACGGGCCAAAGTTGGCCAGCCGCCGAAATGTCCGACGACTGTAGGATCGTCCCCACGACCCCGGGACTAGATCGGCCCGCCACCGTCAAGTCCGACGACTATAGGGTCGTCCCCACGACCCCGGGTCCAGGTTGGCCAGCCGCCGACATTTCCGACGACTATAGAGTCGTCCCCACGACACCGGGCCAAAGTTGGGCAGCCGCCGACATGTCCGACGACTATAGGGTCGTCCCCACGACCCCGGGACTAGATTGACCCGCCACCGTCATGTCCGACGGTTATAGGGTCGTCCCCACGACCGCGAGACTAGATTGGCCCGCCACCGTCATGTCCGACGACTATAGGGTCGTCCCACGACCCCGGGCCAAAGTTGGCCAGCCGCCGAAATGTCCGACGACTGTAGGGTCGTCCCCACGACCCCGGGACTAGATTGGCCCGCCACCGTCAAGTCCGACGACTATAGGGTCGTCCCCACGACCCCGGGTCCAGGTTGGCCAGCCGCCGACATTTCCGACGACTATAGAGTCGTCCCCACGACACCGGGCCAAAGTTGGCCAGCCGCCGACATGTCCGACGACTATAGGGTCGTCCCCACGACCCCGGGACTAGATTGACCCGCCACCGTCATGTCCGACGGTTATAGGGTCGTCCCCACGACCCCGGGTCCAGGTTGGCCAGCCGCCTACATTTCCGACGACTATTAAGTCGTCCCCACGACACCGGGCCAAAGTTGGCCAGCCGCCGACATGTCCGACGACTATAGGGTCGTCCCCACGACCCCGGGACAAGGTTGGCCCGCCGCCGACTTGTCCGACGACTATAGGGTCGTACCCACGACCCTGGGACTAGGCTGACAAGCCGCCAACATGTCCGACGACTATAGGGTCGTCCCCACGACCCCGGGACTAGATTGGCCCACCACCGTCATATCCAACGACTATAGGGTCGTGCCCACAACCACGGGCCAAAGTTGGCCAGCCGCCGACATGTCCGACGACTATAGGGTCGTCCCCACGACCCCGGGCCAAAGTTGGCCAGCTGCCGACATGTCCGACGACTAAAGGGTCGTCCCCACGACCCCGGGACAAGGTTGGCCCGCCGCCGACTTGTCCGACGACTATAGGGTCGTACCCACCACCCCGGGACTAGGCTGACAAGCCGCCAACATGTCCGACGACTATAGGGTCGTCCCCACGACCCCGGGCCAAAGATGTCCAGCCGCCGTCTTGTCCGACGACTATAGGGTCGTCCCCACGATCCCGAGACTAGATTGACCCGCCACCGTCATGTCCGACGACAATAGGGTCGGCGCCACGACTCCGGGTCCAGGTTGGCCAGCCGCCGACATATCCGACGACTATTGAGTCGTCCCCACGACACCGGTCCAAAGTTGGCCAGCCGCCGACATGTCCGACGACTATAGGGTCGTCCCCACGACCCCGGGACTAGATTGGCCCGCCACCGTCATGTCCAACGACTATAGGGTCGTCCCCACAACCACGGGCCAAAGTTGGCCAGCCGCCGACATGTCCGACGAATATAGGGTCGTCCCCACGACCCCGGGCCAAAGTTGGCAAGCCGCCGAAATGTCCGACGACTATAGGGTCGTCCCCACGACCCCGGGACTAGGTTGGCCAGCCGCCAACATGTCCGACGACTATAGGGTCGTCCCCACGACCCCGGCCCAAAGATGTCCAGCCGCCGTCTTGTCCGACGACTATAGGGTCGTCCCCACGACCCCGGGACTAGATTGGCCCGCCACCGTCATGTCCGACGATTATAGGGTCGTCCCCACGACCCCGGGACAAGCTTGACCCGCCGCCGAATTGTTCGACGACTATAGGGTCGTCCCCACGACCCCGGGACTAGATTGGCCCGCCACCGTCATGTCGGACGACAATACGGTCGTCCCCACGACCCCGGGTCTAGGTTGGCCAGCCGCCGACTTGTCCGACGACTATAGGGTCGTCCCCAGGACCTCGGGACTAGATTGGCCCGCCACCGTCATGTCCAACGACTATAGGGTCGTCCCCACGACCACGGGCCAAAGTTGGCATGCCGCCGAAATGTCCGACGATTATAGGGTCGTCCCCACGACCCCGGGCCAAAGTTGGCAAGCCGCCGAAATGTCCGAAGACTGTAGGGTCGTCCCCACGACCCCGGGGCAAAGTTGGCCAGCCGCCGACATGTCCGACGACTATAGGGTCGTCCCCACGACCCCGAGACTAGATTGGCCCGCCACCGTCATTTCCGACGACAATAGGGTCGTCCCCGCGACCTCGGGTCCAGGTTGGCCAGCCGCCGACATTTCCGACGACTATAGAGTCGTCCCCACGACACCGGTCCAAAGTTGGCCAGCCGCCGACATGTCCGACGACTATAGGGTCGTCCCCACGACCCCGAGACTAGATTGGCCCGCCACCGTCATGTCCGACGACAATAGGGTCGTCCCCACGACCCCGGGTCCAGGTTGGCCAGCCGCCGACATTTCCGACGACTATAGAGTCGTCCCCACGACACCGGGCCAAAGTTGGCCAGCCGCCGACATGTCCGACGACTATAGGGTCGTACCCACGACCCCGAGACTAGATTGGCCCGCCACCTTCATGTCCGACGACAATAGGGTCGTCCCCACGACCCCGGGTCTAGGTTGTGCAGCTGCCGACATGTCCGACGACTATAGAGTCGTCCCCACGACACCGCGCCAAAGTTGGACAGCCGCCGACATGTCCGACTACTATAGGGTCGTCCCCACGACCTCGGGTCTAGAATGGCCCGCTACCGTCATGTCCGAAGACTATAGGGTCGTGCCCACGACCTCGGGACTAGATTGGCCCGCTACCGTCAAGTCCGACGACTATAGGGTCGTCCCACGACCCCGGGCCAAAGTTGGCAAGCCGCCGAAATGTCCGACGACTGTAGGGTCGTCCCCACGACCCCGGGCCAAAGTTGGCCAGCCGCCGACATGTCCGACGACTATAGGGTCGTCCCCACGACCCCGAGACTAGATTGGTCCGCCACCGTCATGTCCGACGACAATAGGGTCGTCCCCACGACCCCGGGTCCAGGTTGGCCAGCCGCCGACATTTCCGACGACTATAGAGTCGTCCCCACGACACCGGGCCAAAGTTGGCCCGCCGCCGACATGTCCGACGACTATAGGGCCGTACCCACGACCCCGGACTAGGCTGACAAGCCGCCAACATGTCCGACGACTATAGGGTCGTCCCCACGACCCCGGGACTAGATTGGCCCGCCACCGTCATATCCAACGACTATAGGGTCGTGCCCACAACCACGGGCCAAAGTTGGCCAGCCGCCGACATGTCCGACGACTATAGGGTCGTCCCCACGACCCCGGGCCAAAGTTGGCCAGCCGCCGACATGTCCGACTACTATAGGGTCGTCCCCACGACCTCGGGTCTAGATTGGCCCGCTACCGTCATGTCCGAAGACTATAGGGTCGTCCCCACGACCACGGGACTAGATTGGCCCGCCACCGCCATGTCCGACGACTATAGGGTCGACCCCACGACCCCGGGTCAAAGATGTCCAGCCGCCGTCTTGTCCGACGACTATAGGGTCGTCCCCACGACCCCGGGACTAGATTGGCCCGCCACCGTCAAGTCGGACGACCACGGGCCAAAGTTGGCCAGCCGCCGACATGTCCGACGACTATAGGGTCGTCCCCACGACCCCGGGACTTGATTGGTCCGTCACCGTCATGTCCGACGACTATAGGGTCGTCCCCACGACCCCGGGCCAAAGTTGGCCAGCCGCCGACATGTCCGACGACTATAGGGTCGTCCCCACGACACCGGGCCAAAGTTGGCCAGCCGCCGACATGTCCGACGACTATAGGGTCGTCCCCACGACCCCAGGTCTAGGTTGGCCAGCCGCCGACTTGTCCGACGACTATAGGGTCGAACCCACGACCCCGGGACTAGGCTGACAAGCCGCCAACATGTCCGACGACTATAGGGTCGTCCCCACGACCCCGGGACAAGCTTGGCCCGCCGCCGACTTGTTCGACGACTATAGGGTCGTCCCCACGACCCCGGGACTAGATTGGCCCGCCACCGTCATGTCCGACGACAATAGGGTCGTCCCCACGACCCCAGGTCTAGGTTGGCCAGCCGCCGACTTGTCCGACGACTATAGGGTCGAACCCACGACCCCGGGACTAGGCTGACAAGCCGCCAACATGTCCGACGACTATAGGGTCGTCCCCACGACCCCGGGCCAAAGATGTCCAGCCGCCGTCTTGTCCGACGACTATAGGGTCGTCCCCACGACCCCGGGACTAGATTGGCCCGCCACCGTCATGTCCAACGACTATAGGGTCGTCCCCACAACCACGGTCCAAAGTTCGCCAGTCGCCGACATGTCCGACGACTATTGGATCGTCCCCACGACCGCGGGCCAAAGTTGGCCAGCCGCCGACATGTCCGACGACTATAGGGTCGTCCCCACGACCCCGGGACAAGCTTGGCCCGCCGCCGACTTGTTCGACGACTATAGGGTCGTCCCCACGACCCCGGGACTAGATTGGCCCGCCACCGTCATGTCCGATGACAATAGGGTCGTCCCCACGACCCCAGGTCTAGGTTGGCCAGCCGCCGACTTGTCCGACGACTATAGGGTCGTACCCACGACCCCGGGACTAGGCTGACAAGCCGCCAACATGTCCGACGACTATAGGGTCGTCCCCACGACCCCGGGCCAAAGATGTCCAGCCGCCGTCTTGTCCGACGACTATAGGGTCGTCCCCACGACCCCGGGACTAGATTGGCCCGCCACCGTCATGTCCAACGACTATAGGGTCGTCCCCACAACCACGGTCCAAAGTTCGCCAGTCGCCGACATGTCCGACGACTATTGGATCGTCCCCACGACCGCGGGCCAAAGTTGGCCAGCCGCCGACATGTCCGACGACTATAGGGTCGTCCCCACGAGCCCGAGACTAGATTGGCCCGCCACCGTCATGTCCGACGACAATAGGGTCGTCCCCACGACCCCGGGTCCAGGTTGGCCCGCCACCGTCATGTCCGACGACTATAGGGTCGTCCCCACGACCCCGGCCCAAGTTGGCCAGCCGCCGACATGTCCGACGACTATAGGGTCGTCCCGACGACCCCGGGCCAATGTTGGCCAATCGCCAACATGTCCGACGACTATAGGGTCGTCCCTACGACCCCGGGACTAGATTGGCCCGCCACCGTCATGTCCAACGATTATAGGGTCGTCCCCACGACCCCGGGACTAGATTGGCCCGCCACCGTCATTTCCGACGATTATAGGGTCGTCCCCACGACCCCGGGACAAGCTTGGCCCGCCGCCGACTTGTCCGACGACTATAGGGTCGTCCCCACGACCCCGGGACTAGATTGGCCCGCCACCGTCATGTCCGACGACAATAGGGTCGTTCCCACGACCCCGGGTATAGGTTGGCCAGCCGCCGACATGTCCGACGACTATAGAGTCGTCCCCACGACACCGGGCCAAAGTTGGACAGCCGCCGACATGTCCGACGACTATAGGGTCGTCCCCACGACCCCGGGACTAGATTGACCCGCCACCGTCATGTCCGACGGTTATAGGGTCGTCCCCACGACCGCGAGACTAGATTGGCCCGCCACCGTCATGTCCGACGACAATAGGGTCGTCCCCACGACCCCGGGTCCAGGTTGGCCAGCCGTCGACATTTCCGACGACTATAGAGTCGTCCCCACGACACCGGGCCAAAGTTGGCCAGCCGCCGACATGTCCGACGACTATAGGGTCGTCCCCACGACCCCGGGACAAGGTTGGCCCGCCGCCGACTTGTCCGACGACTATAGGGTCGTACCCACGACCCTGGGACTAGGCTGACAAGCCGCCAACATGTCCGACGACTATAGGGTCGTCCCCACGACCCCGGGACTAGATTGGCCCGCCACCGTCATGTCCAACGACTATAGGGTCGTGCCCACAACCACGGGCCAATGTTGGCCAGCCGCCGACATGTCCGACGACTATAGGGTCGTCCCCACGACCCCGGGCCATAGTTCGCCAGCTGCCGACATGTCCGACGACTATAGGGTCGTCCCCACGACCCCGGGACAAGGTTGGCCCGCCGCCGACTTGTCCGACGACTATAGGGTCGTACCCACCACCCCGGGACTAGGCTGACAAGCCGCCAACTTGTCCGACGACTATAGTGTCGTCCCCACGACCCCGGGCCAAAGATGTCCAGCCGCCGTCTTGTCCGACGACTATAGGGTCGTCCCCACGACCCCGAGACTAGATTGACCCGCCACCGTCATGTCCGACGACAATAGGGTCGTACCCACGACCCTGGGACTAGGCTGACAAGCCGCCAACATGTCCGACGACTATAGGGTCGTCCCCACAACCACGGGCCAAAGTTGGCCA
The DNA here is from genome assembly GCA_963932275.1 of Andrena praecox. Lineage (NCBI taxonomy): Eukaryota > Metazoa > Arthropoda > Insecta > Hymenoptera > Andrenidae > Andrena > Andrena praecox. Next base: position 206,422 of record CAWVQO010000169.1, read on the forward strand.
GCCGCCGACATGTCCGACGACTATAGGGTCGTCCCCACGACCCCGGGCCAAAGATGTCCAGCCGCCGTCTTGTCCGACGACTATAGGGTCGTCCCCACGACCCCGAGTCCAGGTTGGCCAGCCGCCGACATTTCCGACGACTATAGAGTCGTCCCCACGACCCCGGGCCAAAGTTCGCAAGCCGCCGAAATGTCCGACGACTATAGGGTCGTCCCCACGACCCCGGGACTAGATTGGCCCGCCACCGTCATGTCCAACGACTATAGGGGCGTCCCGACGACCCCGGGCCAATGTTGGCCAATCGCCAACATGTCCGACGACTATAGGGTCGTCCCTACGACCCCGGGACTAGATTGGCCCGCCACCATCATGTCCGACGATTATAGGGTCGTCCCCACGACCCCGGGACTAGATTGGCCCGCCACCGTCATGTCCAACGACTATAGGGTCGTTCCCACAACCACGGGCCAAAGTTGGCCAGCCGCCGACATGTCCGACGACTATTGGATCGTCCCCACGACCACGGGCCAAAGTTGGCCAGCCGCCGACATGTCCGACGACTATAGGGTCGTCCCCACGACCCCGGGACTAGATTGGTCCGCCACCGTCATGTCCGACGACTATAGGGTCGTCCCCACGACCCCGGGCCAAAGATGTCCAGCCGCCGTCTTGTCCGACGACTATAGGGTCGTCCCCACGACCCCGAGTCCAGGTTGGCCAGCCGCCGACATTTCCGACGACTATAGAGTCGTCCCCACGACACCGGTCCAAAGTTGGCCAGCCGCCGACATGTCCGACGACTATAGGGTCGTCCCCACGAACCCGGGACTAGATTGGCCCGCCACCGTCATGTCCAACGACTATAGGGTCGTTCCCACAACCACGGGCCAAAGTTGGCCAGCCGCCGACATGTCCGACGACTATTGGATCGTCCCCACGACCACGGGCCAAAGTTGGCCAGCCGCCGACATGTCCGACGACTATAGGGTCGTCCCCACGACCCCGAGACTAGATTGGCCCGCCACCGTCATGTCCGACGACAATAGGGTCGTCCCCACGACCCCGGGACCAGGTTGTCCAGCCGCCGACATTTCCGACGACTATAGAGTCGTCCCCACGACACCGGGCCAAAGGTGGCCAGCCGCCGACATGTCCGACGACTATTGGATCGTCCCCACGACCACGGGCCAAAGTTGGCTAGCCGCCGAAATGTCCGACGACTGTAGGGTCGTCCCCACGACCCCGGGACTAGATCGGCCCGCCACCGTCAAGTCCGACGACTATAGGGTCGTCCCCACGACCCCGGGTCCAGGTTGGCCAGCCGCCGACATTTCCGACGACTATAGAGTCGTCCCCACGACACCGGGCCAAAGTTGGCCAGCCGCCGACATGTCCGTCGACTATAGGGTCGTCCCCACGACCCCGGGCAAAGTTGGCAAGCCGCCGAAATGTCCGACGACTATAGGGTCGTCCCCACGACCCCGGGACTACGTTGGCCAGCCGCCGACATGTCCGACGACTATAGGGTCGTCCCGACGACCCCGGGCCAATGTTGCCCAATCGCCAACATTTCCGACGACTATAGGGTCGTCCCTACGACCCCGGGACTAGATTGGCCCGCCACCGTCATGTCCAACGATTATAGGGTCGTCCCCACGACCCCGGGACTAGATTGGCCCGCCACCGTCATTTCCGACGATTATAGGGTCGTCCCCACGACCCCGGGACAAGCTTGGCCCGCCGCCGACTTGTCCGACGACTATAGGGTCGTCCCCACGACCCCGGGACTAGATTGGCCCGCCACCGTCATGTCCGACGACAATAGGGTCGTCCCCACGACCCCGGGTCTAGGTTGGCCAGCCGCCGACATGTCCGACGACTATAGAGTCGTCCCCACGACACCGGGACTAGATTGGCCCGCCACCGTCATTTCCGACGATTATAGGGTCGTCCCCACGACCCCGGGACTAGATTGGCCCGCCACCGTCAAGTCCGACGACTATAGGGTCGTCCCCAGGACCTTGGGACTAGATTGGCCCGCCACCGTCAAGTCCGACGACTATAGGGTCGTCCCCACGACCCCGGGCCAAAGTTGGCATGCCGCCGAAATGTCCGACGACTGTAGGGTCGTCCCCACGACCCCGGGACTAGATTGGTCCGCCACCGTCATGTCCGACGACTATAGGGTCGTCCCCACGACCCCGGGCCAAAGTTGGCCAGCCGCCGACATGTCCGACGACTATAGGGTCGTCCCCACGACCCCGGGACTAGATTGGCCCGCCACCGTCATGTCCGACGACTATAGGGTCGTCCCCACGACCCCGGCCCAAGTTGGCCAGCCGCCGACATGTCCGACGACTATAGGGTCGTCCCGACGACCCCGGGCCAATGTTGGCCAATCGCCAACATGTCCGACGACTATAGGGTCGTCCCTACGACCCCGGGACTAGATTGGCCCGCCACCGTCATGTCCAACGATTATAGGGTCGTCCCCACGACCCCGGGACTAGATTGGCCCGCCACCGTCATTTCCGACGATTATAGGGTCGTCCCCACGACCCCGGGACAAGCTTGGCCCGCCGCCGACTTGTCCGACGACTATAGGGTCGTCCCCACGACCCCGGGACTAGATTGGCCCGCCACCGTCATGTCCGACGACAATAGGGTCGTTCCCACGACCCCGGGTATAGGTTGGCCAGCCGCCGACATGTCCGACGACTATAGAGTCGTCCCCACGACACCGGGCCAAAGTTGGACAGCCGCCGACATGTCCGACGACTATAGGGTCGTCCCCACGACCCCGGGACTAGATTGACCCGCCACCGTCATGTCCGACGGTTATAGGGTCGTCCCCACGACCGCGAGACTAGATTGGCCCGCCACCGTCATGTCCGACGACAATAGGGTCGTCCCCACGACCCCGGGTCCAGGTTGGCCAGCCGTCGACATTTCCGACGACTATAGAGTCGTCCCCACGACACCGGGCCAAAGTTGGCCAGCCGCCGACATGTCCGACGACTATAGGGTCGTCCCCACGACCCCGGGACAAGGTTGGCCCGCCGCCGACTTGTCCGACGACTATAGGGTCGTACCCACGACCCTGGGACTAGGCTGACAAGCCGCCAACATGTCCGACGACTATAGGGTCGTCCCCACGACCCCGGGACTAGATTGGCCCGCCACCGTCATGTCCAACGACTATAGGGTCGTGCCCACAACCACGGGCCAATGTTGGCCAGCCGCCGACATGTCCGACGACTATAGGGTCGTCCCCACGACCCCGGGCCATAGTTCGCCAGCTGCCGACATGTCCGACGACTATAGGGTCGTCCCCACGACCCCGGGACAAGGTTGGCCCGCCGCCGACTTGTCCGACGACTATAGGGTCGTACCCACCACCCCGGGACTAGGCTGACAAGCCGCCAACTTGTCCGACGACTATAGTGTCGTCCCCACGACCCCGGGCCAAAGATGTCCAGCCGCCGTCTTGTCCGACGACTATAGGGTCGTCCCCACGACCCCGAGACTAGATTGACCCGCCACCGTCATGTCCGACGACAATAGGGTCGTACCCACGACCCTGGGACTAGGCTGACAAGCCGCCAACATGTCCGACGACTATAGGGTCGTCCCCACAACCACGGGCCAAAGTTGGCCAGCCGCCGACATGTCCGACGACTATAGGGTCGTCCCCACGACCCCGGGCCAAAGATGTCCAGCCGCCGTCTTGTCCGACGACTATAGGGTCGTCCCCACGACCCCGAGTCCAGGTTGGCCAGCCGCCGACATTTCCGACGACTATAGAGTCGTCCCCACGACCCCGGGCCAAAGTTCGCAAGCCGCCGAAATGTCCGACGACTATAGGGTCGTCCCCACGACCCCGGGACTAGATTGGCCCGCCACCGTCATGTCCAACGACTATAGGGGCGTCCCGACGACCCCGGGCCAATGTTGGCCAATCGCCAACATGTCCGACGACTATAGGGTCGTCCCTACGACCCCGGGACTAGATTGGCCCGCCACCATCATGTCCGACGATTATAGGGTCGTCCCCACGACCCCGGGACTAGATTGGCCCGCCACCGTCATGTCCAACGACTATAGGGTCGTTCCCACAACCACGGGCCAAAGTTGGCCAGCCGCCGACATGTCCGACGACTATTGGATCGTCCCCACGACCACGGGCCAAAGTTGGCCAGCCGCCGACATGTCCGACGACTATAGGGTCGTCCCCACGACCCCGGGACTAGATTGGTCCGCCACCGTCATGTCCGACGACTATAGGGTCGTCCCCACGACCCCGGGCCAAAGATGTCCAGCCGCCGTCTTGTCCGACGACTATAGGGTCGTCCCCACGACCCCGAGTCCAGGTTGGCCAGCCGCCGACATTTCCGACGACAATAGAGTCGTCCCCACGACACCGGTCCAAAGTTGGCCAGCCGCCGACATGTCCGACGACTATAGGGTCGTCCCCACGAACCCGGGACTAGATTGGCCCGCCACCGTCATGTCCAACGACTATAGGGTCGTTCCCACAACCACGGGCCAAAGTTGGCCAGCCGCCGACATGTCCGACGACTATTGGATCGTCCCCACGACCACGGGCCAAAGTTGGCCAGCCGCCGACATGTCCGACGACTATAGGGTCGTCCCCACGACCCCGAGACTAGATTGGCCCGCCACCGTCATGTCCGACGACAATAGGGTCGTCCCCACGACCCCGGGTCCAGGTTGTCCAGCCGCCGACATTTCCGACGACTATAGAGTCGTCCCCACGACACCGGGCCAAAGGTGGCCAGCCGCCGACATGTCCGACGATTATAGGGTCGTCCCCACGACCCCGGGCCAAAGATGTCCAGCCGCCGTCTTGTCCGACGACTATAGGGTCGTCCCCACGACCCCGGGACTAGATTGGCCCGCCACCGTCATGTCCAACGACTATAGGGTCGTCCCCACAACCACGGGCCAAAGTTGACCAGCCGCCGACATGTCCGACGACTATTGGATCGTCCCCACGACCACGGGCCAAAGTTGGCTAGCCGCCGAAATGTCCGACGACTGTAGGGTCGTCCCCACGACCCCGGGACTAGATCGGCCCGCCACCGTCAAGTCCGACGACTATAGGGTCGTCCCCACGACCCCGGGTCCAGGTTGGCCAGCCGCCGACATTTCCGACGACTATAGAGTCGTCCCCACGACACCGGGCCAAAGTTGGGCAGCCGCCGACATGTCCGACGACTATAGGGTCGTCCCCACGACCCCGGGACTAGATTGACCCGCCACCGTCATGTCCGACGGTTATAGGGTCGTCCCCACGACCGCGAGACTAGATTGGCCCGCCACCGTCATGTCCGACGACAATAGGGTCGTCCCCACGACCCCGGGTCCAGGTTGGCCAGCCGCCGACATTTCCGACGACTATAGAGTCGTCCCCACGACACCGGGCCAAAGTTGGCCAGCCGCCGACATGTCCGACGACTATAGGGTCGTCCCCACGACCCCGGGACAAGGTTGGCCCGCCGCCGACTTGTCCGACGACTATAGGGTCGTACCCACGACCCTGGGACTAGGCTGACCAGCCGCCAACATGTCCGACGACTATAGGGTCGTCCCCACGACCCCGGGACTAGATTGGCCCGCCACCGTCATGTCCAACGACTATAGGGTCGTGCCCACAACCACGGGCCAAAGTTGGCCAGCCGCCGACATGTCCGACGACTATAGGGTCGTCCCCACGACCCCGGGCCAAAGTTGGCCAGCTGCCGACATGTCCGACGACTATAGGGTCGTTCCCACGACCCCGGGACAAGGTTGGCCCGCCGCCGACTTGTCCGACGACTATAGGGTCGTACCCACCACCCCGGGACTAGGCTGACAAGCCGCCAACATGTCCGACGACTATATGGTCGTCCCCACGACCCCGGGCCAAAGATGTCCAGCCGCCGTCTTGTCCGACGACTATAGGGTCGTCCCCACGACCCCGAGACTAGATTGACCCGCCACCGTCATGTCCGACGACAATAGGGTCGGCCCCACGACTCCGGGTCCAGGTTGGCCAGCCGCCGACATTTCCGACGACTATAGAGTCGTCCCCACGACACCGGTCCAAAGTTGGCCAGCCGCCGACATGTCCGACGACTATAGGGTCGTCCCCACGACCCCGGGACTAGATTGGCCCGCCACCGTCATGTCCAACGACTATAGGGTCGTCCCCACAACCACGGGCCAAAGTTGGCAAGCCGCTGAAATGTCCGACGACTTTAGGGTTGTCCCCACGACGCCGGGACTAGATTGGCCCGCCACCGTCAAGTCCGACGACTATATGGTCGTCCCCACGACCTCGGGACTAGGTTGGCCAGCCGCCGTCTTGTCCGACGACAATAGGGTCGTCCCCACGACCCCGGGACTAGATTGGCCCGCCACCGTCAAGTCCAACGACTATAGGGTCGTCCCCACGACCCCGGGCCAATGTTGGCAAGCCGCCGAAATGTCCGACGACTGTAGAGTCATCCCCACGACCCCGGGACTAGATTGGCCCGCCACCGTCAAGTCCGACGACTATAGGGTCGTCCCCACGACCTCGGGCCAAAGTTGGCAAGCAGCCGAAATGTCCGACGACTATAGGGTCGTCCCCACGACCCCGGGACTAGATTGGCCCGCCACCGTCATGTCCGACGACTATAGGGTCGTCCCCACGACCCCGGGCCAAAGTTGGCAAGCCGCCGAAATGTCCGACGACTGTAGGGTCGTCCCCACGACCCCGGGACTAGATTGGCCCGCCACCGTCAAGTCCGACGACTATAGGGTCGTCCCCAGGACCTTGGGACTAGATTGGCCCGCCACCGTCAAGTCCGACGACTATAGGGTCGTCCCCACGACCCCGGGCCAAAGTTCGCCAGCCGCCGACATGTCCGACGACTATAGGGTCGTCCCCACGACCCCGAGACTAGATTGGTCCGCCACCGTCATGTCCGACGACAATAGGGTCGTCCCCACGACCCCGGGTCCAGGTTGGCCAGCCGCCGACATTTCCGACGACTATAGAGTCGTCCCCACGACACCGGGCCAAAGTTGGCCCGCCGCCGACATGTCCGACGACTATAGGGCCGTACCCACGACCCCGGGACTAGGCTGACAAGCCGCCAACATGTCCGACGACTATAGGGTCGTCCCCACGACCCCGGGCCAAAGCTGGCCAGCCGCCGACATGTCCGACGACTTTAGGGTCGTCCCCACGACCCCGGGACTAGATTGGCCCGCCACCGTCAAGTCCGACGACTATAGGGTCGTCCCCAGGACCTCGGGACTAGATTGGCCCGCCACCGTCAAGTCCGACGACTATAGGGTCGTCCCCACGACTCCGGGCCAAAGTTGGCAAGCCGCCGAAATGTCCGACGACTGTAGGGTCGTCCCCACGACCCCGGGACTAGATTGGCCCGCCACCGTCAAGTCCGACGACTATAGGGTCGTCCCCACGACCTCGGGACTAGGTTGGCCAGCCGCCGACATGTCCGACGACTATAGGGTCGTCCCCGCGACCCCGGGCCAAAGTTGGCAAGCCGCTGAAATGTCCGACGACTTTAGGGTTGTCCCCACGACCCCGGGACTAGATTGGCCCGCCACCGTCAAGTCCGACGACTATAGGGTCGTCCCCAGGACCTCGGGACTAGATTGGCCCGCCACCGTCAAGTCCGACGACTATAGGGTCGTCCCCACGACCCCGGGCCAAAGTTGGCAAGCCGCCGAAATGTCCGACGACTGTAGGGTCGTCCCCACGACCCCGGGACTAGATTGGCCCGCCACCGTCAAGTCCGACGACTATAGGGTCGTCCCCACGACCCGGGACTACGTTGGCCAGCCGCCGACATGTCCGACGACTATAGGGTCGTCCCCACGACCCCGGGCAAAGTTGGCAAGCCGCCGAAATGTCCGACGACTATAGGGTCGTCCCCACGACCCGGGACTACGTTGGCCAGCCGCCGACATGTCCGACGACTATAGGGTCGTCCCGACGACCCCGGGCCAATGTTGCCCAATCGCCAACATGTCCGACGACTATAGGGTCGTCCCTACGACCCCGGGACTAGATTGGCCCGCCACCGTCATGTCCAACGATTATAGGGTCGTCCCCACGACCCCGGGACTAGATTGGCCCGCCACCGTCATTTCCGACGATTATAGGGTCGTCCCCACGACCCCGGGACAAGCTTGGCCCGCCGCCGACTTGTCCGACGACTATAGGGTCGTCCCCACGACCCCGGGACTAGATTGGCCCGCCACCGTCATGTCCGACGACAATAGGGTCGTCCCCACGACCCCGGTTCTAGGTTGGCCAGCCGCCGACATGTCCGACGACTATAGAGTCGTCCCCACGACACCGGGCCAAAGTTGGACAGCCGCCGACATGTCCGACTACTATAGGGTCGTCCCCAGGACCTCGGGCCTAGATTGGCCCGCTACCGTCATGTCCGAAGACTATAGGGTCGTCCCCACGACCACGGGACTAGATTGGCCCGCCACCGTCAAGTCCGACGACTATAGGGTCGTCCCCAGGACCTCGGGACTAGATTGGCCCGCCACCGTCAAGTCCAACGACTATAGGGTCGTCCCCACGACTCCGGGCCAAAGTTGGCAAGCCGCCGAAATGTCCGACGACTGTAGGGTCGTCCCCACGACCCCGGGACTAGATTGGCCCGCCACCGTCAAGTCCGACGACAATAGGGTCGTCCCCACGACCCCGGTTCTAGGTTGGCCAGCCGCCAACATGTCCGACGACTATAGGGTCGTCCCCACGACCCCGGGCCAAAGCTGGCCAGCCGCCGACATGTCCGACGACTTTAGGGTCGTCCCCACGACCCCGGGACTAGATTGGCCCGCCACCGTCAAGTCCGACGACTATAGGGTCGTCCCCAGAACCTCGGGACTAGATTGGCCCGCCACCGTCAAGTCCGACGACTATAGGGTCGTCCCCACGACTCCGGGCCAAAGTTGGCAAGCCGCCGAAATGTCCGACGACTGTAGGGTCGTCCCCACGACCCCGGGACTAGATTGGCCCGCCACCGTCAAGTCCGACGACTATAGGGTCGTCCCCACGACCTCGGGACTAGGTTGGCCAGCCGCCGACATGTCCGACGACTATAGGGTCGTCCCCGCGACCCCGGGCCAAAGTTGGCAAGCCGCTGAAATGTCCGACGACTTTAGGGTTGTCCCCACGACCCCGGGACTAGATTGGCCCGCCACCGTCAAGTCCGACGACTATAGGGTCGTCCCCAGGACCTCGGGACTAGATTGGCCCGCCACCGTCAAGTCCGACGACTATAGGGTCGTCCCCACGACCCCGGGCCAAAGTTGGCAAGCCGCCGAAATGTCCGACGACTGTAGGGTCGTCCCCACGACCCCGGGACTAGATTGGCCCGCCACCGTCAAGTCCGACGACTATAGGGTCGTCCCCACGACCCGGGACTACGTTGGCCAGCCGCCGACATGTCCGACGACTATAGGGTCGTCCCCACGACCCCGGGCAAAGTTGGCAAGCCGCCGAAATGTCCGACGACTATAGGGTCGTCCCCACGACCCGGGACTACGTTGGCCAGCCGCCGACATGTCCGACGACTATAGGGTCGTCCCGACGACCCCGGGCCAATGTTGCCCAATCGCCAACATGTCCGACGACTATAGGGTCGTCCCTACGACCCCGGGACTAGATTGGCCCGCCACCGTCATGTCCAACGATTATAGGGTCGTCCCCACGACCCCGGGACTAGATTGGCCCGCCACCGTCATTTCCGACGATTATAGGGTCGTCCCCACGACCCCGGGACAAGCTTGGCCCGCCGCCGACTTGTCCGACGACTATAGGGTCGTCCCCACGACCCCGGGACTAGATTGGCCCGCCACCGTCATGTCCGACGACAATAGGGTCGTCCCCACGACCCCGGTTCTAGGTTGGCCAGCCGCCGACATGTCCGACGACTATAGAGTCGTCCCCACGACACCGGGCCAAAGTTGGACAGCCGCCGACATGTCCGACTACTATAGGGTCGTCCCCAGGACCTCGGGCCTAGATTGGCCCGCTACCGTCATGTCCGAAGACTATAGGGGCGTCCCCACGACCACGGGACTAGATTGGCCCGCCACCGCCATGTCCGACGACAATAGGGTCGTCCCCACGACCCCGGGTCTAGGTTGGCCAGCCGCCGACATGTCCGACGACAATCGGATCGTCCCCACGACCACGCGCCAAAGTTGGCCAGCCGCCGACATGTCCGACGACTATTGGATCGTCCCCACGACCACGGGCCAAATTTGGCCAGCCGCCGACATGCCCGACGACAATCGGATCGTCCCCACGACCACGCGCCAAAGTTGGCCAGCCGCCGACATGTCCGACGACTATAGGGTCGTCCCCACGACCCCGGGCCAATGTTGGCCAATCGCCGACATGTCCAACGACTATAGGGTCGTCCCTACGACCCCGGGACTAGATTAGCCCGCCACCGTCATGTCCAACGACTATAGGGTCGTCCCCACGACCACGGGCCAAAGTTGGCATGCCGCCGAAATGTCCGACGACTATAGGGTCGTCCCCACGACCCCGGGCCAAAGTTGGCAAGCAGCCGAAATGTCCGACGACTATAGGGTCGTCCCCACGACCCCGGGACTAGATTGGCCCGCCACCGTCATGTCCGACGACTATAGGGTCGTCCCCACGACCCCGGGCCAAAGTTGGCAAGCCGCCGAAATGTCCGACGACTGTAGGGTCGTCCCCACGACCCCGGGACTAGATTGGCCCGCCACCGTCAAGTCCGACGACTATAGGGTCGTCCCCAGGACCTTGGGACTAGATTGGCCCGCCACCGTCAAGTCCGACGACTATAGGGTCGTCCCCACGACCCCGGGCCAAAGTTGGCATGCCGCCGAAATGTCCGACGACTGTAGGGTCGTCCCCACGACCCCGGGACTAGATTGGTCCGCCACCGTCATGTCCGACGACTATAGGGTCGTCCCCACGACCCCGGGCCAAAGTTGGCCAGCCGCCGACATGTCCGACGACTATAGGGTCGTCCCCACGACCCCGGGCCAAAGTTGGCCAGCCGCCGACATGTCCGACGACTATAGGGTCGTCCCCACGACCCCGAGACTAGATTGGTCCGCCACCGTCATGTCCGACGACAATAGGGTCGTCCCCACGACCCCGGGTCCAGGTTGGCCAGCCGCCGACATTTCCGACGACTATAGAGTCGTCCCCACGACACCGGGCCAAAGTTGGCCCGCCGCCGACATGTCCGACGACTATAGGGCCGTACCCACGACCCCGGGACTAGGCTGACAAGCCGCCAACATGTCCGACGACTATAGGGTCGTCCCCACGACCCCGGGCCAAAGCTGGCCAGCCGCCGACATGTCCGACGACTTTACGGTCGTCCCCACGACCCCGGGACTAGATTGGCCCGCCACCGTCAAGTCCGACGACTATAGGGTCGTCCCCAGGACCTCGGGACTAGATTGGCCCGCCACCGTCAAGTCCGACGACTATAGGGTCGTCCCCACGACTCCGGGCCAAAGTTGGCAAGCCGTCGACATTTCCGACGACTATAGAGTCGTCCCCACGACACCGGGCCAAAGTTGGCCAGCCGCCGACATGTCCGACGACTATAGGGTCGTCCCCACGACCCCGGGACAAGGTTGGCCCGCCGCCGACTTGTCCGACGACTATAGGGTCGTACCCACGACCCTGGGACTAGGCTGACAAGCCGCCAACATGTCCGACGACTATAGGGTCGTCCCCACGACCCCGGGACTAGATTGGCCCGCCACCGTCATGTCCAACGACTATAGGGTCGTGCCCACAACCACGGGCCAATGTTGGCCAGCCGCCGACATGTCCGACGACTATAGGGTCGTCCCCACGACCCCGGGCCATAGTTCGCCAGCTGCCGACATGTCCGACGACTATAGGGTCGTCCCCACGACCCCGGGACAAGGTTGGCCCGCCGCCGACTTGTCCGACGACTATAGGGTCGTACCCACCATCCCGGGACTAGGCTGACAAGCCGCCAACTTGTCCGACGACTATAGTGTCGTCCCCACGACCCCGGGCCAAAGATGTCCAGCCGCCGTCTTGTCCGACGACTATAGGGTCGTCCCCACGACCCCGAGACTAGATTGACCCGCCACCGTCATGTCCGACGACAATAGGGTCGTACCCACGACCCTGGGACTAGGCTGACAAGCCGCCAACATGTCCGACGACTATAGGGTCGTCCCCACAACCACGGGCCAAAGTTGGCCAGCCGCCGACATGTCCGACGACTATAGGGTCGTCCCCACGACCCCGGGCCAAAGATGTCCAGCCGCCGTCTTGTCCGACGACTATAGGGTCGTCCCCACGACCCCGAGTCCAGGTTGGCCAGCCGCCGACATTTCCGACGACTATAGAGTCGTCCCCACGACCCCGGGCCAAAGTTCGCAAGCCGCCGAAATGTCCGACGACTATAGGGTCGTCCCCACGACCCCGGGACTAGATTGGCCCGCCACCGTCATGTCCAACGACTATAGGGGCGTCCCGACGACCCCGGGCCAATGTTGGCCAATCGCCAACATGTCCGACGACTATAGGGTCGTCCCTACGACCCCGGGACTAGATTGGCCCGCCACCATCATGTCCGACGATTATAGGGTCGTCCCCACGACCCCGGGACTAGATTGGCCCGCCACCGTCATGTCCAACGACTATAGGGTCGTTCCCACAACCACGGGCCAAAGTTGGCCAGCCGCCGACATGTCCGACGACTATTGGATCGTCCCCACGACCACGGGCCAAAGTTGGCCAGCCGCCGACATGTCCGACGACTATAGGGTCGTCCCCACGACCCCGGGACTAGATTGGTCCGCCACCGTCATGTCCGACGACTATAGGGTCGTCCCCACGACCCCGGGCCAAAGATGTCCAGCCGCCGTCTTGTCCGACGACTATAGGGTCGTCCCCACGACCCCGAGTCCAGGTTGGCCAGCCGCCGACATTTCCGACGACTATAGAGTCGTCCCCACGACACCGGTCCAAAGTTGGCCAGCCGCCGACATGTCCGACGACTATAGGGTCGTCCCCACGAACCCGGGACTAGATTGGCCCGCCACCGTCATGTCCAACGACTATAGGGTCGTTCCCACAACCACGGGCCAAAGTTGGCCAGCCGCCGACATGTCCGACGACTATTGGATCGTCCCCACGACCACGGGCCAAAGTTGGCCAGCCGCCGACATGTCCGACGACTATAGGGTCGTCCCCACGACCCCGAGACTAGATTGGCCCGCCACCGTCATGTCCGACGACAATAGGGTCGTCCCCACGACCCCGGGACCAGGTTGTCCAGCCGCCGACATTTCCGACGACTATAGAGTCGTCCCCACGACACCGGGCCAAAGGTGGCCAGCCGCCGACATGTCCGACGATTATAGGGTCGTCCCCACGACCCCGGGCCAAAGATGTCCAGCCGCCGTCTTGTCCGACGACTATAGGGTCGTCCCCACGACCCCGGGACTAGATTGGCCCGCCACCGTCATGTCCAACGACTATAGGGTCGTCCCCACAACCACGGGCCAAAGTTGACCAGCCGCCGACATGTCCGACGACTATTGGATCGTCCCCACGACCACGGGCCAAAGTTGGCTAGCCGCCGAAATGTCCGACGACTGTAGGGTCGTCCCCACGACCCCGGGACTAGATCGGCCCGCCACCGTCAAGTCCGACGACTATAGGGTCGTCCCCACGACCCCGGGTCCAGGTTGGCCAGCCGCCGACATTTCCGACGACTATAGAGTCGTCCCCACGACACCGGGCCAAAGTTGGGCAGCCGCCGACATGTCCGACGACTATAGGGTCGTCCCCACGACCCCGGGACTAGATTGACCCGCCACCGTCATGTCCGACGGTTATAGGGTCGTCCCCACGACCGCGAGACTAGATTGGCCCGCCACCGTCATGTCCAACGACTATAGGGTCGTCCCCACAACCACGGGCCAAAGTTGACCAGCCGCCGACATGTCCGACGACTATTGGATCGTCCCCACGACCACGGGCCAAAGTTGGCTAGCCGCCGAAATGTCCGACGACTGTAGGGTCGTCCCCACGACCCCGGGACTAGATCGGCCCGCCACCGTCAAGTCCGACGACTATAGGGTCGTCCCCACGACCCCGGGTCCAGGTTGGCCAGCCGCCGACATTTCCGACGACTATAGAGTCGTCCCCACGACACCGGGCCAAAGTTGGCCAGCCGCCGACATGTCCGTCGACTATAGGGTCGTCCCCACGACCCCGGGCAAAGTTGGCAAGCCGCCGAAATGTCCGACGACTATAGGGTCGTCCCCACGACCCCGGGACTACGTTGGCCAGCCGCCGACATGTCCGACGACTATAGGGTCGTCCCGACGACCCCGGGCCAATGTTGCCCAATCGCCAACATTTCCGACGACTATAGGGTCGTCCCTACGACCCCGGGACTAGATTGGCCCGCCACCGTCATGTCCAACGATTATAGGGTCGTCCCCACGACCCCGGGACTAGATTGGCCCGCCACCGTCATTTCCGACGATTATAGGGTCGTCCCCACGACCCCGGGACAAGCTTGGCCCGCCGCCGACTTGTCCGACGACTATAGGGTCGTCCCCACGACCCCGGGACTAGATTGGCCCGCCACCGTCATGTCCGACGACAATAGGGTCGTCCCCACGACCCCGGGTCTAGGTTGGCCAGCCGCCGACATGTCCGACGACTATAGAGTCGTCCCCACGACACCGGGACTAGATTGGCCCGCCACCGTCATTTCCGACGATTATAGGGTCGTCCCCACGACCCCGGGACTAGATTGGCCCGCCACCGTCAAGTCCGACGACTATAGGGTCGTCCCCAGGACCTTGGGACTAGATTGGCCCGCCACCGTCAAGTCCGACGACTATAGGGTCGTCCCCACGACCCCGGGCCAAAGTTGGCATGCCGCCGAAATGTCCGACGACTGTAGGGTCGTCCCCACGACCCCGGGACTAGATTGGTCCGCCACCGTCATGTCCGACGACTATAGGGTCGTCCCCACGACCCCGGGCCAAAGTTGGCCAGCCGCCGACATGTCCGACGACTATAGGGTCGTCCCCACGACCCCGGGACTAGATTGGCCCGCCACCGTCATGTCCGACGACTATAGGGTCGTCCCCACGACCCCGGCCCAAGTTGGCCAGCCGCCGACATGTCCGACGACTATAGGGTCGTCCCGACGACCCCGGGCCAATGTTGGCCAATCGCCAACATGTCCGACGACTATAGGGTCGTCCCTACGACCCCGGGACTAGATTGGCCCGCCACCGTCATGTCCAACGATTATAGGGTCGTCCCCACGACCCCGGGACTAGATTGGCCCGCCACCGTCATTTCCGACGATTATAGGGTCGTCCCCACGACCCCGGGACAAGCTTGGCCCGCCGCCGACTTGTCCGACGACTATAGGGTCGTCCCCACGACCCCGGGACTAGATTGGCCCGCCACCGTCATGTCCGACGACAATAGGGTCGTTCCCACGACCCCGGGTATAGGTTGGCCAGCCGCCGACATGTCCGACGACTATAGAGTCGTCCCCACGACACCGGGCCAAAGTTGGACAGCCGCCGACATGTCCGACGACTATAGGGTCGTCCCCACGACCCCGGGACTAGATTGACCCGCCACCGTCATGTCCGACGGTTATAGGGTCGTCCCCACGACCGCGAGACTAGATTGGCCCGCCACCGTCATGTCCGACGACAATAGGGTCGTCCCCACGACCCCGGGTCCAGGTTGGCCAGCCGTCGACATTTCCGACGACTATAGAGTCGTCCCCACGACACCGGGCCAAAGTTGGCCAGCCGCCGACATGTCCGACGACTATAGGGTCGTCCCCACGACCCCGGGACAAGGTTGGCCCGCCGCCGACTTGTCCGACGACTATAGGGTCGTACCCACGACCCTGGGACTAGGCTGACAAGCCGCCAACATGTCCGACGACTATAGGGTCGTCCCCACGACCCCGGGACTAGATTGGCCCGCCACCGTCATGTCCAACGACTATAGGGTCGTGCCCACAACCACGGGCCAATGTTGGCCAGCCGCCGTCATGTCCGACGACTATAGGGTCGTCCCCACGACCCCGGGCCATAGTTCGCCAGCTGCCGACATGTCCGACGACTATAGGGTCGTCCCCACGACCCCGGGACAAGGTTGGCCCGCCGCCGACTTGTCCGACGACTATAGGGTCGTACCCACCACCCCGGGACTAGGCTGACAAGCCGCCAACTTGTCCGGCGACTATAGTGTCGTCCCCACGACCCCGGGCCAAAGATGTCCAGCCGCCGTCTTGTCCGACGACTATAGGGTCGTCCCCACGACCCCGGGCCAAAGTTGGCAAGCCGCCGAAATGTCCGACGACTGTAGGGTCGTCCCCACGACCCCGGGACTAGATTGGCCCGCCACCGTCAAGTCCGACGACTATAGGGTCGCCCCCAGGACCTTGGGACTAGATTGGCCCGCCACCGTCAAGTCCGACGACTATAGGGTCGTCCCCACGACCCCGGGCCAAAGTTGGCATGCCGCCGAAATGTCCGACGACTGTAGGGTCGTCCCCACGACCCCGGGACTAGATTGGTCCGCCACCGTCATGTCCGACGACTATAGGGTCGTCCCCACGACCCCGGGCCAAAGTTGGCCAGCCGCCGACATGTCCGACGACTATAGGGTCGTCCCCACGACCCCGGGCCAAAGTTGGCCAGCCGCCGACATGTCCGACGACTATAGGGTCGTCCCCACGACCCCGAGACTAGATTGGTCCGCCACCGTCATGTCCGACGACAATAGGGTCGTCCCCACGACCCCGGGTCCAGGTTGGCCAGCCGCCGACATTTCCGACGACTATAGAGTCGTCCCCACGACACCGGGCCAAAGTTGGCCCGCCGCCGACATGTCCGACGACTATAGGGCCGTACCCACGACCCCGGGACTAGGCTGACAAGCCGCCAACATGTCCGACGACTATAGGGTCGTCCCCACGACCCCGGGCCAAAGCTGGCCAGCCGCCGACATGTCCGACGACTTTAGGGTCGTCCCCACGACCCCGGGACTAGATTGGCCCGCCACCGTCAAGTCCGACGACTATAGGGTCGTCCCCAGGACCTCGGGACTAGATTGGCCCGCCACCGTCAAGTCCGACGACTATAGGGTCGTCCCCACGACTCCGGGCCAAAGTTGGCAAGCCGCCGAAATGTCCGACGACTGTAGGGTCGTCCCCACGACCCCGGGACTAGATTGGCCCGCCACCGTCAAGTCCGACGACTATAGGGTCGTCCCCACGACCTCGGGACTAGGTTGGCCAGCCGCCGACATGTCCGACGACTATAGGGTCGTCCCCGCGACCCCGGGCCAAAGTTGGCAAGCCGCTGAAATGTCCGACGACTTTAGGGTTGTCCCCACGACCCCGGGACTAGATTGGCCCGCCACCGTCAAGTCCGACGACTATAGGGTCGTCCCCAGGACCTCGGGACTAGATTGGCCCGCCACCGTCAAGTCCGACGACTATAGGGTCGTCCCCACGACCCCGGGCCAAAGTTGGCAAGCCGCCGAAATGTCCGACGACTGTAGGGTCGTCCCCACGACCCCGGGACTAGATTGGCCCGCCACCGTCAAGTCCGACGACTATAGGGTCGTCCCCACGACCTCGGGACTAGGTTGGCCAGCCGCCGACATTTCCGACGACTATAGAGTCGTCCCCACGACACCGGTCCAAAGTTGGCCAGCCGCCGACATGTCCGACGACTATAGGGTCGTCCCCACGACCCCGGGACTAGATTGGCCCGCCACCGTCATGTCCAACGACTATAGGGTCGTCCCCACAACCACGGGCCAAAGTTGGCCAGCCGCCGACATGTCCGACGACTATAGGGTCGTCCCCACGACCCCGGGCAAAGTTGGCAAGCCGCCGAAATGTCCGACGACTATAGGGTCGTCCCCACGACCCGGGACTACGTTGGCCAGCCGCCGACATGTCCGACGACTATAGGGTCGTCCCGACGACCCCGGGCCAATGTTGCCCAATCGCCAACATGTCCGACGACTATAGGGTCGTCCCTACGACCCCGGGACTAGATTGGCCCGCCACCGTCATGTCCAACGATTATAGGGTCGTCCCCACGACCCCGGGACTAGATTGGCCCGCCACCGTCATTTCCGACGATTATAGGGTCGTCCCCACGACCCCGGGACAAGCTTGGCCCGCCGCCGACTTGTCCGACGACTATAGGGTCGTCCCCACGACCCCGGGACTAGATTGGCCCGCCACCGTCATGTCCGACGACAATAGGGTCGTCCCCACGACCCCGGGTCTAGGTTGGCCAGCCGCCGACATGTCCGACGACTATAGAGTCGTCCCCACGACACCGGGCCAAAGTTGGACAGCCGCCGACATGTCCGACTACTATAGGGTCGTCCCCAGGACCTCGGGCCTAGATTGGCCCGCTACCGTCATGTCCGAAGACTATAGGGTCGTCCCCACGACCACGGGACTAGATTGGCCCGCCACCGCCATGTCCGACGACAATAGGGTCGTCCCCACGACCCCGGGTCTAGGTTGGCCAGCCGCCGACATGTCCGACGACAATCGGATCGTCCCCACGACCACGCGCCAAAGTTGGCCAGCCGCCGACATGTCCGACGACTATTGGATCGTCCCCACGACCACGGGCCAAATTTGGCCAGCCGCCGACATGTCCGACGACAATCGGATCGTCCCCACGACCACGCGCCAAAGTTGGCCAGCCGCCGACATGTCCGACGACTATAGGGTCGTCCCCACGACCCCGGGCCAATGTTGGCCAATCGCCGACATGTCCAACGACTATAGGGTCGTCCCTACGACCCCGGGACTAGATTAGCCCGCCACCGTCATGTCCAACGACTATAGGGTCGTCCCCACGACCACGGGCCAAAGTTGGCATGCCGCCGAAATGTCCGACGACTATAGGGTCGTCCCCACGACCCCGGGCCAAAGTTGGCAAGCAGCCGAAATGTCCGACGACTATAGGGTCGTCCCCACGACCCCGGGACTAGATTGGCCCGCCACCGTCATGTCCGACGACTATAGGGTCGTCCCCACGACCCCGGGCCAAAGTTGGCCAGCCGCCGACATGTCCGACGACTATAGGGTCGTCCCCACGACCCCGAGACTAGATTGGTCCGCCACCGTCATGACCGACGACAATAGGGTCGTCCCCACGACCCCGGGTCCAGGTTGGCCAGCCGCCGACATTTCCGACGACTATAGAGTCGTCCCCACGACACCGGGCCAAAGTTGGCCCGCCGCCGACATGTCCGACGACTATAGGGCCGTACCCACGACCCCGGGACTAGGCTGACAAGCCGCCAACATGTCCGACGACTATAGGGTCGTCCCCACGACCCCGGGCCAAAGCTGGCCAGCCGCCGACATGTCCGACGACTTTAGGGTCGTCCCCACGACCCCGGGACTAGATTGGCCCGCCACCGTCAAGTCCGACGACTATAGGGTCGTCCCCAGGACCTCGGGACTAGATTGGCCCGCCACCGTCAAGTCCGACGACTATAGGGTCGTCCCCACGACTCCGGGCCAAAGTTGGCAAGCCGCCGAAATGTCCGACGACTGTAGGGTCGTCCCCACGACCCCGGGACTAGATTGGCCCGCCACCGTCAAGTCCGACGACTATAGGGTCGTCCCCACGACCTCGGGACTAGGTTGGCCAGCCGCCGACATGTCCGACGACTATAGGGTCGTCCCCGCGACCCCGGGCCAAAGTTGGCAAGCCGCTGAAATGTCCGACGACTTTAGGGTTGTCCCCACGACCCCGGGACTAGATTGGCCCGCCACCGTCAAGTCCGACGACTATAGGGTCGTCCCCAGGACCTCGGGACTAGATTGGCCCGCCACCGTCAAGTCCGACGACTATAGGGTCGTCCCCACGACCCCGGGCCAAAGTTGGCAAGCCGCCGAAATGTCCGACGACTGTAGGGTCGTCCCCACGACCCCGGGACTAGATTGGCCCGCCACCGTCAAGTCCGACGACTATAGGGTCGTCCCCACGACCTCGGGACTAGGTTGGCCAGCCGCCGACATTTCCGACGACTATAGAGTCGTCCCCACGACACCGGTCCAAAGTTGGCCAGCCGCCGACATGTCCGACGACTATAGGGACGTCCCCACGACCCCGGGACTAGATTGGCCCGCCACCGTCATGTCCAACGACTATAGGGTCGTCCCCACAACCACGGGCCAAAGTTGGCCAGCCGCCGACATGTCCGACGACTATAGGGTCGTCCCCACGACCCCGGGCAAAGTTGGCAAGCCGCCGAAATGTCCGACGACTATAGGGTCGTCCCCACGACCCGGGACTACGTTGGCCAGCCGCCGACATGTCCGACGACTATAGGGTCGTCCCGACGACCCCGGGCCAATTTTGCCCAATCGCCAACATGTCCGACGACTATAGGGTCGTCCCTACGACCCCGGGACTAGATTGGCCCGCCACCGTCATGTCCAACGATTATAGGGTCGTCCCCACGACCCCGGGACTAGATTGGCCCGCCACCGTCATTTCCGACGATTATAGGGTCGTCCCCACGACCCCGGGACAAGCTTGGCCCGCCGCCGACTTGTCCGACGACTATAGGGTCGTCCCCACGACCCCGGGACTAGATTGGCCCGCCACCGTCATGTCCGACGACAATAGGGTCGTCCCCACGACCCCGGGTCTAGGTTGGCCAGCCGCCGACATGTCCGACGACTATAGAGTCGTCCCCACGACACCGGGCCAAAGTTGGACAGCCGCCGACATGTCCGACTACTATAGGGTCGTCCCCAGGACCTCGGGCCTAGATTGGCCCGCTACCGTCATGTCCGAAGACTATAGGGTCGTCCCCACGACCACGGGACTAGATTGGCCCGCCACCGCCATGTCCGACGACAATAGGGTCGTCCCCACGACCCCGGGTCTAGGTTGGCCAGCCGCCGACATGTCCGACGACAATCGGATCGTCCCCACGACCACGCGCCAAAGTTGGCCAGCCGCCGACATGTCCGACGACTATTGGATCGTCCCCACGACCACGGGCCAAATTTGGCCAGACGCCGACATGCCCGACGACAATCGGATCGTCCCCACGACCACGCGCCAAAGTTGGCCAGCCGCCGACATGTCCGACGACTATAGGGTCGTCCCCACGACCCCGGGCCAATGTTGGCCAATCGCCGACATGTCCAACGACTATAGGGTCGTCCCTACGACCCCGGGACTAGATTAGCCCGCCACCGTCATGTCCAACGACTATAGGGTCGTCCCCACGACCACGGGCCAAAGTTGGCATGCCGCCGAAATGTCCGACGACTATAGGGTCGTCCCCACGACCCCGGGCCAAAGTTGGCAAGCAGCCGAAATGTCCGACGACTATAGGGTCGTCCCCACGACCCCGGGACTAGATTGGCCCGCCACCGTCATGTCCGACGACTATAGGGTCGTCCCCACGACCCCGGGCCAAAGTTGGCAAGCCGCCGAAATGTCCGACGACTGTAGGGTCGTCCCCACGACCCCGGGACTAGATTGGCCCGCCACCGTCAAGTCCGACGACTATAGGGTCGTCCCCAGGACCTTGGGACTAGATTGGCCCGCCACCGTCAAGTCCGACGACTATAGGGTCGTCCCCACGACCCCGGGCCAAAGTTGGCATGCCGCCGAAATGTCCGACGACTGTAGGGTCGTCCCCACGACCCCGGGACTAGATTGGTCCGCCACCGTCATGTCCGACGACTATAGGGTCGTCCCCACGACCCCGGGCCAAAGTTGGCCAGCCGCCGACATGTCCGACGACTATAGGGTCGTCCCCACGACCCCGGGCCAAAGTTGGCCAGCCGCCGACATGTCCGACGACTATAGGGTCGTCCCCACGACCCCGAGACTAGATTGGTCCGCCACCGTCATGTCCGACGACAATAGGGTCGTCCCCACGACCCCGGGTCCAGGTTGGCCAGCCGCCGACATTTCCGACGACTATAGAGTCGTCCCCACGACACCGGGCCAAAGTTGGCCCGCCGCCGACATGTCCGACGACTATAGGGCCGTACCCACGACCCCGGGACTAGGCTGACAAGCCGCCAACATGTCCGACGACTATAGGGTCGTCCCCACGACCCCGGGCCAAAGCTGGCCAGCCGCCGACATGTCCGACGACTTTAGGGTCGTCCCCACGACCCCGGGACTAGATTGGCCCGCCACCGTCAAGTCCGACGACTATAGGGTCGTCCCCAGGACCTCGGGACTAGATTGGCCCGCCACCGTCAAGTCCGACGACTATAGGGTCGTCCCCACGACTCCGGGCCAAAGTTGGCAAGCCGCCGAAATGTCCGACGACTGTAGGGTCGTCCCCACGACCCCGGGACTAGATTGGCCCGCCACCGTCAAGTCCGACGACTATAGGGTCGTCCCCACGACCTCGGGACTAGGTTGGCCAGCCGCCGACATGTCCGACGACTATAGGGTCGTCCCCGCGACCCCGGGCCAAAGTTGGCAAGCCGCTGAAATGTCCGACGACTTTAGGGTTGTCCCCACGACCCCGGGACTAGATTGGCCCGCCACCGTCAAGTCCGACGACTATAGGGTCGTCCCCAGGACCTTGGGACTAGATTGGCCCGCCACCGTCAAGTCCGACGACTATAGGGTCGTCCCCACGACCCCGGGCCAAAGTTGGCATGCCGCCGAAATGTCCGACGACTGTAGGGTCGTCCCCACGACCCCGGGACTAGATTGGTCCGCCACCGTCATGTCCGACGACTATAGGGTCGTCCCCACGACCCCGGTCCAAAGTTGGCCAGCCGCCGACATGTCCGACGACTATAGGGTCGTCCCCACGACCCCGGGACTAGATTGGCCCGCCACCGTCATGTCCGACGACTATAGGGTCGTCCCCACGACCCCGGGCCAAAGTTGGCAAGCCGCCGAAATGTCCGACGACTGTAGGGTCGTCCCCACGACCCCGGGACTAGATTGGCCCGCCACCGTCAAGTCCGACGACTATAGGGTCGTCCCCAGGACCTTGGGACTAGATTGGCCCGCCACCGTCAAGTCCGACGACTATAGGGTCGTCCCCACGACCCCGGGCCAAAGTTGGCCAGCCGCCGACATGTCCGACGACTATAGGGTCGTCCCCACGACCCCGGGCCAAAGTTGGCCAGCCGCCGACATGTCCGACGACTATAGGGTCGTCCCCACGACCCCGAGACTAGATTGGTCCGCCACCGTCATGTCCGACGACAATAGGGTCGTCCCCACGACCCCAGGTCCAGGTTGGCCAGCCGCCGACATTTCCGACGACTATAGGGTCGTCCCCACGACCCCGGGCCAAAGTTGGCCAGCCGCCGACATGTCCGACGACTTTAGGGTCGTCCCCACGACCCCGGGACTAGATTGGCCCGCCACCGTCAAGTCCGGCGACTATAGGGTCGTCCCCAGGACCTCGGGACTAGATTGGCCCGCCACCGTCAAGTCCGACGACTATAGGGTCGTCCCCACGACTCCGGGCCAAAGTTGGCAAGCCGCCGAAATGTCCGACGACTGTAGGGTCGTCCCCACGACCCCGGGACTAGATTGGCCCGCCACCGTCAAGTCCGACGACTATAGGGTCGTCCCCACGACCTCGGGACTAGGTTGGCCAGCCGCCGACGTGTCCGACGACTATCGGGTCGTCCCCGCGACCCCGGGCCAAAGTTGGCAAGCCGCTGAAATGTCCGACGACTTTAGGGTTGTCCCCACGACCCCGGGACTAGATTGGCCCGCCACCGTCAAGTCCGACGACTATAGGGTCGTCCCCAGGACCTCGGGACTAGATTGGCCCGCCACCGTCAAGTCCGACGACTTTAGGGTCGTCCCCACGACCCCGGGCCAAAGTTGGCAAGCCGCCGAAATGTCCGACGACTGTAGGGTCGTCTCCACGACCCCGGGACTAGATTGGCCCGCCACCGTCAAGTCCGACGACTTTAGGGTCGTCCCCACGACCCCGGGCCAAAGTTGGCCAGCCGCCGACATGTCCGACGACTATAGGGTCGTCCCCACGACCCCGGGCCAAAGTTGGCCAGCCGCCGACATGTCCGACGACTATAGGGTCGTCCCCACGACCCCGAGACTAGATTGGTCCGCCACCGTCATGTCCGACGACAATAGGGTCGTCCCCACGACCCCAGGTCCAGGTTGGCCAGCCGCCGACATTTCCGACGACTATAGGGTCGTCCCCACGACCCCGGGCCAAAGTTGGCCAGCCGCCGACATGTCCGACGACTTTAGGGTCGTCCCCACGACCCCGGGACTAGATTGGCCCGCCACCGTCAAGTCCGACGACTATAGGGTCGTCCCCAGGACCTCGGGACTAGATTGGCCCGCCACCGTCAAGTCCGACGACTTTAGGGTCGCCCCCACGACCCCGGGCCAAAGTTGGCAAGCCGCCGAAATGTCCAACGACTATAGGGTCGTCCCTACGACCCCGGGACTAGATTAGACCGCCACCGTCATGTCCAACGACTATAAGGTCGTCCCCACGACCACGGGCCAAAGTTGGCATGCCGCCGAAATGTCCGACGACTATAGGGTCGTCCCCCCGACCCCGGGCCAAAGTTGGCAAGCCGCCGAAATGTCCGACGACTATAGGGTCGTCCCCACGACCCCGGGACTAGATTGGCCCGCCACCGTCATGTCCGACGACTATAGGGTCGTCCCCACGACCCCGGCCCAAGTTGGCCAGCCGCCGACATGTCCGACGACTATAGGGTCGTCCCGACGACCCCGGGCCAATGTTGGCCAATCGCCAACATGTCCGACGACTATAGGGTCGTCCCTACGACCCCGGGACTAGATTGGCCCGCCACCGTCATGTCCAACGATTATAGGGTCGTCCCCACGACCCCGGGACTAGATTGGCCCGCCACCGTCATTTCCGACGATTATAGGGTCGTCCCCACGACCCCGGGACAAGCTTGGCCCGCCGCCGACTTGTCCGACGACTATAGGGTCGTCCCCACGACCCCGGGACTAGATTGGCCCGCCACCGTCATGTCCGACGACAATAGGGTCGTTCCCACGACCCCGGGTATAGGTTGGCCAGCCGCCGACATGTCCGACGACTATAGAGTCGTCCCCACGACACCGGGCCAAAGTTGGACAGCCGCCGACATGTCCGACTACTATAGGGTCGTCCCCAGGACCTCGGGTCTAGATTGGCCCGCTACCGTCATGTCCGAAGACTATAGGGTCGTCCCCACGACCACGGGACTAGATTGGCCCGCCACCGCCATATCCGACGACAATAGGGTCGTCCCCACGACCCCGGGTCTAGGTTGGCCAGCCGCCGACATGTCCGACGACTATAGGGTCTTCCCCACGACCCCGGGCCAATGTTGGCCAATCGCCGACATGTCCAACGACTATAGGGTCGTCCCTACGACCCCGGGACTAGATTACACCGCCACCGTCATGTCCAACGACTATAAGGTCGTCCCCACGACCACGGGCCAAAGTTGGCATGCCGCCGAAATGTCCGACGACTATAGGGTCGTCCCCCCGACCCCGGGCCAAAGTTGGCAAGCCGCCGAAATGTCCGACGACTATAGGGTCGTCCCCACGACCCCGGGACTAGATTGGCCCGCCACCGTCATGTCCGACGACTATAGGGTCGTCCCCACGACCCCGGCCCAAGTTGGCAAGCCGCCGAAATGTCCGACGACTGTAGGGTCGTCCCCACGACCCCGGGACTAGATTGGCCCGCCACCGTCATGTCCGACGACTATAGGGTCGTCCCCACGACCCCAGGCCAAAGTTGGCAAGCCGCCGAAATGTCCGACGACTATAGGGTGGTCCCCACAACCCCAGGACTAGATTGGCCCGCCACCGTCATGTCCGACGACAATAGGGTCGTCCCCACGACCACGGGCCAAAGTTGGCAAGCTGCCGACTTGTCCGACGACTATAGGGTCGTCCCCACGACCCCGGGACTAGGTAGACCCGCCGCCGACGTGTCCGACAACTATAGGGTCGTCCCCACGACCCCGTGCCAAAGTTGGCAAGCCGCCGAAATGTCCGACGACTATAGGGTCGTCCCCACAACCCCGGGACTAGATTGGCCCGCCACCGTCAAGTCCGACGACTATAGGATCGTCTCCACGACCACGGGCCAAAGTTGGCCAGCCGCTGACATGTCCGTCGACTATAGGGTCGTCCCCACGACCCCGGGCCAATGTTGGCCAATCGCCGACATGTCCGACGACTATAGGGTCGTCCCTACGACCCCGGGACTAGATTGGCCCGCCACCGTCAAGTCCGACGACTATAGGATCGTCTCCACGACCACGGCCCAAAGTTGGCCAGCCCCCGACATGTCCAACGACTATTGGGTCGTCCCCACGACCACGGGCCAAAGTTAGCCAGCCGCCGACATGTCCGACGACTATAGGGTCGTCCCCACGACCCCGGGCCAAAGTTAGCAAGCCGCCGAAATGTCCGACGACTATAGGGTCGTCCCCACGACCGCGGGCCAAAGATGTCCAGCCGCCGTCTTATCCGACGACTATAGGGTCGTCCCTACGACCGCGGGACTAGGTTGGCTCGCCGCCGACTTGTCCGACGACTATAGGCTCGTCCCCACGACCCCGGGTCAAAGTTGGCCAGCCGCCGATATGTCCGACGAGTATAGAGTCGTCCCTACGACCCCGGGAATATATTGGCCCGCCACCGTCTTGTCCGACGACTATAGGGTCGTCCCCACGACCACGGGCCAAAGTTGGCCCGCCGCCGACTGGTCCGACGACTATAGGGTCGTCCCCACGACCACGGGCCAATGTTGGCCCGCCGCCGACTGGTCCGACGACTATATGGTCGTCCCCACGACCACGGGCCAAAGTTTGCCAGCCGCTGACTTGTCCGACGACTATAGGGTCGTCCCCACGACCACGGGCCAAAGTTGGCAAGCCGCCGACTTTTCCGACGACTATAGGCGTCGTCCCCACGACCACGGGCCAAAGTTGGCCAGCCGCCGACATGTCCGACGACTATTGTGTCGTCCCCACGACCCCGGGCCAAAGTTGGCCAGCCGCCGACTTGTCCGACGACTATGGGGTCGTCCCCACGACCCCAGGACTAGATTGGCCCGCCACCGTCTTGTCCGACGACAATAGGGTCGTCCCCACGACCCCGGGGCTAGGATGGGCCGCCGCCGACATGTTCAACGACTATTGGGCCGTCCCCACGACCCCGGGCCAATGTTGGCCAGCCGCCGAAATGTCCGACGACTATAGAGTCGTCCCCACAACCCCGGGCCAAAGTTGGCAAGCTGCCGACTTGTCCGACGACTATAGGGTCGTCCCCACGACCCCGGGACTAGGTAGACCCGCCGCCGACGTGTCCGACAACTATAGGGTCGTCCCCACGACCCCAGGCAAAAGTTGGCAAGCCGCCGAAATGTCCGACGACTATAGGGTGGTCCCCACAACCCCAGGACTAGATTGGCCCGCCACCGTCAAGTCCGACGACTATAGGATCGTCTCCACGACCACGGGCCAAAGTTGGCCAGCCGCCGACATGTCCGTCGACTATAGGGTCGTCCCCACGACCCCGGGCCAATGTTGGCCAATCGCCGACATGTCCGACGACTATAGGGTCGTCCCTACGACCCCGGGACTAGATTGGCCCACCACCGTCATGTCCGACGACTATAGGGTCGTCCCCACGACCCCGGGACTAGGTTGACCAGCCGCCGAAATGTCCGACGACTATAGGGTCGTCCCCACGACCGCGAGCCAAGGATGTCCAGCCGCCGTCTTGTTCGACGACTATAGGGTCGTACCCACGACCCCGGGACTAGATTGGCCCGCCACCGTCAAGTCCGACGACTATAGGGTCGTCCCCACGACCCCGGGCAAATTTGGCAAGCCGCCGACATATCCGACGACTATAGGGTCGTCCCCACAACCCCGGGACTAGATTGGCCCGCCACCGTCAAGTCCGACGACTATAGGATCGTCTCCACGACCACGGCCCAAAGTTGGCCAGCCCCCGACATGTCCGACGACTATAGGGTCGTCCCCACGACCTCGGGACTAGGTTGGCCCGCCACCGTCATGTCCGACGACTATAGGGTCGTCCCCACGACCTCGGGACTAGGTTCGCCTGCCGCCGACATATCCGACGACTATAGGGTCGTCCTCACGACCACGGGCCAAGGTTGGACAGCCGCCGACTTGTCCGACGACTATAGGGTCGTCCCCACGACCCCGGGACTAGGTAGACCCGCCGCCGACGTGTCCGACAACTATAGGGTCGTCCCCACGACCCCGGGCCAAAGTTGGCAAGCCGCCGAAATGTCCGACGACTATAGGGTGGTCCCCACAACCCCGGGACTAGATTGGCCCGCCACCGTCAAGTCCGACGACTATAGGATCGTCTCCACGACCACGGGCCAAAGTTGGCCAGCCGCCGACATGTCCGTCGACTATAGGGTCGTCCCCACGACCCCGGGCCAATGTTGGCCAATCGCCGACATGTCCGACGACTATAGGGTCGTCCCTACGACCCCGGGACTAGATTGGCCCACCACCGTCATGTCCGACGACTATAGGGTCGTCCCCACGACCCCGGGCCAATGTTGACCAATCGCCGACATGTCCGACGACTATAGGGTCGTCCCTACGACCCCGGGACTAGATTGTCCCGCCACCGTCATGTCCGACGACTATAGGGTCGACCCCGGGCCAAAGTTGGCATGCCGCCGAAATGTCCGACGACTATAGGGTCGTCCCCACGACCCCGGGCCAAAGTTGGCAAGCCGCCGTCTTGTCCGACGACTATAGGGTCGTCCCCACGACCCCGGGACTAGATTGGCCGGCCACCGTCATGTCCAACGACTATAGGGTCGTCCCCAAGACCCCGGGACTAGGTTGACAAGCCGCCAACATATCCGACGACTATACGGTCGTCCCCACGACCTCGGTTCTAGGTCGGCCAGCCGCCGACATGTCCGACGACTATAGGGTCGTCCCCACGACCCCGGGCCAAAGTTGGCAAGCCGCCGAAATGTCCGACGACTATAGGGTCGTCCCTACGACCCCGGGACTAGATTGGCCCGCCACCGTCATGTCCAACGACTATAGGGTCGTCCCCACGACCATGGGCCAAAGTTGGCCAGCCGCCGATATGTCCAACGACTTTTGGGTCGTCCCCACGACCCCAGGATAAGATTGGCCCGCCACCGTCAAGTCCGACGACTATAGGGTCGTCCCCACGACCCCGGGCAAATTTCGCAAGCCGCCGACATATCCGACGACTATAGGGTCGTCCCCAAAACCCCGGGATTAGATTGGCCCGCCACCGTCAAGTCCGACGACTATAGGATCGTCTCCACGACCACGGCCCAAAGTTGGCCAGCCGCCGACATGTCCAACGACTATTGGGTCGTCCCCACGACCACGGGCCAAAGTTAGCCAGCCGCCGACATGTCCGACGACTA
Organism: Andrena praecox; assembly: GCA_963932275.1. NCBI lineage: Eukaryota > Metazoa > Arthropoda > Insecta > Hymenoptera > Andrenidae > Andrena > Andrena praecox. The sequence continues at coordinate 236,000 of CAWVQO010000169.1, forward strand.
TAGGGTCGTCCCCACGACCCCGGGCGGAAGTTGGCAAGCCGCCGAAATGTCCAACGACTGTAGGGTCGTCCCCACGACCCCGGGACTAGATTGGCCCGCCAGCGACAAGTCCGACGACTATAGGGTCGTCCCCACGACCTCGGGACTAGGTTGGCCAGCCGCCGACATGTCCGACGACTATGGGGTCGTCCCCACGACCCCGGGCCAATGTTGGCCAATCGCCGACATGTCCGACGACTATCGGGTCGTCCCTACGACCCCGGGACTAGATTGGCCCGCCACCGTCATGTCCGACGATTATAGGGTCGTCCCCACGACCTCGGGACTAGGTTGACAAGCCGCCAACATGTCCGACGACTATAGGGTCGTCCCCACGACCCCGGGCCAAAGTCGGCATGCCGCCGCAATGTCCGACGACTATAGGGTCGTCCCCACGACCCCGGGCCAATGTTGGCCAATCGCCGACATGTCCGACGACTATAGGGTCGTTCCTACGACCCCGGGACTAGATTGGCCCGCCACCGTCATGTCCGGCGACTATTGGATCGTCCCCACGACTGCGGGCCAAAGGTGGCCAGCCGCCGACATGTCCGACGGCTATCGGATCGTCCCCACGACCCCGGGACTAGATTGGTCCGCCACCGTCATGTCCGACGACTATAGGGTCGTCCCCACGACCGCGGGCCAAAGTTGGCAAGCCGCCGAAATGTCCGACGACTGTAGGGTCATCCCCACGACCCCGGAACTAGATTGGCCCGCCACCGTGAAGTCCGACGACTATAGGGTCGTCCCCACGACCTCGGGACTAGGTTGGCCAGCCGCCGACATGTCCGACGACTATAGGGTCGTCCCCACGACCCCGGGCCAATGTTGACCAATCGCCGACATGTCCGACGACTATAGGGTCGTCCCTACGACCCCGGGACTAGATTGTCCCGCCACCGTCATGTCCAACGACTATAGGGTCGACCCCGGGCCAAAGTTGGTATGCCGCCGAAATGTCCGACGACTATAGGGTCGTCCCCACGACACCGGGCCAAAGTTGGCAAGCCGCCGAAATGTCCGACGACTATAGGTTCGTCCCCACGACCGCGGGCCAAAGATGTCCAGCCGCCGTCTTGTCCGACGACTATAGGGTCGTCCCCACGACCCCGGGACTAGATTGGCCGGCCACCGTCATGTCCAACGACTATAGGGTCGTCCCCAAGACCCCGGGACTAGGTTGACAAACCGCCAACATATCCGACGACTATACGGTCGTCCCCACGACCTCGGGACTAGGTCGGCCAGCCGCCGACATGTCCGACGACTATAGGGTCGTCCCCACGACCCCGGGCCAAAGTTGGCAAGCCGCCGAAATGTCCGACGACTATAGGGTCGTCCCTACGACCCCGGGACTAGATTGGCCCGCCACCGTCATGTCCGACGATTATAGGGTCGTCCCCACGACCTCGGGACTAGGTTGACAAGCCGCCAACATGTCCGACGACTATAGGGTCGTCCCCACGACCCCGGGCCAAAGTCGGCATGCCGCCGCAATGTCCGACGACTATAGGGTCGTCCCCACGACCCCGGGACTAGGTTGGCTCGCCGCCGACATGTCCGACGACTATAGGTTCGTCCCCACGACCCCCGGAGTAGGTTGGCTCTCCGCCGACTTGTCCGACGACTATAGGGTCGTCCCCACGACCCCGGGACTAGATTGGCCCGCCACCGTCTTGTCCGACGACTATAGGGTCGTCTTCACGACCTTGGGACTAGGTTGGCCAGTCGCCGACATGTCCGACGACTATAGGGTCGTCCCTATGACCCCGGGACTACGTTGGCTCGCCACCGTCATGTCCGACGACTATAGGGTCGTCTTCACGACCACGGGCCAAAGTTGGCCAGCCGCCGACATTTCCGACGACTATAGGGTCGTCCCCACGACCACGGGCCAAATTTGGCCAGCCGCCGAATTGTCCGACGACTATAGGGTCGTCCCCACGGCACCGGGACTAGGTTGGCTCGCCGCCGACATGTCCGACGACTATAGAGTCGTCCCCACGACCCCGGGCCAAAGTTGGCATGCCGGCGACTTGTCCGACGACTGTAGGGTCATCCCCACGACCCCGGGACTAGATTGGCCAACCGCCGACATGTCCGACGACTATAGGATCGTCCAAACGACCCCGGGACTAGATTGGCCCGCCACCGACATTTCCGACGACTATTGGGTCGTCCCCACGACCCCGGGACTAGATTGGCCCGCCACTGTCAAGTTCGACGACTATAGAGTCGTCCCCACGACCCCGGGGCTAGGTTCACCTGCCGCCAATATGTCCGGCAACTATGGGGTCGTCCCCACAAGTCTGGGTCAACGTTGGCCAGCCGCCGACTTGTCCGAGGACTATAGGGTCGTCCCCACGACCCCGGGACTAGGTTGGCCCGCCGCTGACTTGCCCCACGATTATAGGGTCGTCCCCACGACCCCGGGACTAAGTTGGCTCGCCACCGTCATGTCCGACGACTATAGGGTCGTCCCCACGACCACGGGCCAACGTTGGCCAGCCGCCGACTTGTCCGACGACTATAGGGTCGTCCCTACGACCCCGGGACTAGGTTGGCTTTCCGCCGACTTATCCGACGACTGTAGGGTCGTCCCCACGACCCCGGGCAACTTTGGCAAGCCGCCGACTTCTCCGACGACTATAGAGTCGTCCCCACGACCCCGGGACTAGATTGGCCCGCCACCGTCTTGTCCGTCGACTATAGGGTCGTCTTCACGACCACGGGCCAAAGTTGGCCAGCCGCCGACATGTCCGATGACTATAGAGTCGTCCCCACGACCCCGGGACTAGATTGGCCCGCCACCGTCAAGTTCGACGACTATAGAGTCGTCCCCACGACCCCGGGACTAGGTTCACCTGCCGCCAATATGTCCGGCGACTATGGGGTCGTCCCCACAAGTCTGGGTCAAAGTTGGCCAGCCGCCGACTTGTCCGAGGACTATAGGGTCGTCCCCACGACCCCGGGACTAGGTTGGCCCGACTCTGACTTGCCCCACGATTATAGGGAGTAGTAAGGCAAAGCCGATTCTAACCCAGGTCCTCTGAGGGGAGCGCGGGGCGGGGGGAGGAAGTGAGGGCGCGCGGGGGAGTGCGGTGGAGGGAACTATGGGCGCGGGGAGAGCTGGGGAGTGGAAGACCGGTTGCGCGCGCACGAACCGCAGAGTGGGGGAAGCTGTAATCGTGGTGGGGATCAGTCCGGGCCGAGCCGCCGCGGAGACCTCTCCAGACCTGACCCATTGTTGGAAAATTTTCAGAGGGTCGTCCCCTCCCTCTAAAAATTTCTGGGGCCGGGTCTTGTATGAAAAAATCTTTTTCAGACTCGATCCGGCCCCCAGAAATTTTTTCCCCCAAATATTGGTTCTAAATCAGATCTACCGCCAGAATATTTTTTTCCAAACCAACCGAGCAAACAAATATGCATCATACATTCTAAAGCTACCAATTTTTCAAACTCCAGCAAACAAATATGCATCATGCATTCATAGCTCTGTGAAGAAATGGTATCATCTCAGCGTTCCGATTTAACATCGCAGCATATCGCGCGATTATGCGTAATTTGACTCCTCTGGAGCAGTCGTGCAGGATGTCATTTTCGCGGCGCGAAGAACGTACGAATCACAGAAAGAATTATGCAGCGTCGGCAGAAATGTTTTTTCCATACATATATATGATATAAATTTTTCCCCAACGCAGAGAAATAATACTTTTTAGAAACGTTGAATCTTAAAATTAGGTGGCGAGATGGAGGAAGGTGGGTAAATAAAATGTAGAGGAAAGAAGGAGGATGGATGACGAGTAAATAAATAATACTTTTCATATTAAGGAGGTTGGGTTTGGAAAGGGTGAAGAAAAAACATTTATGCATTAAAAATTGATTATATTTATTTATGAATTTCCATCTGATGTTTAGACCACCAGTAGAATATTTTAAATACATTTTGCAAAGCACAATGCTTTACATGTCTACAGCATCGCAAAGTATTAACTACATTTAGCTTATTTAGAGATTTGATAGCATCGTAGTCAATGATTATGCGGCGTCAGCAGAAATGTTTTTTCCATACATATATGTGATGGAAATTTTCCCCCAACGCAGAGAAATAATAATTTTGAAACGTCGAATCGGGAGACGGGTAAATAAAATGAAGAAATAATATACGTTTAAGAAATTATATATTGTTACATAGAATATAAAATTAAAAATATAAATATAAATATTTTATTTATGCAATTCTCTCTGGTGTTTAGACCACCAGTTGAATATTTTAAATACATTTTGCAAAGCACAATGCTTCGCGTGTCTGCCACATCGCAGAGTATTAATTACATTTAGCTTATTTAGAGATTTGATATTCTCATAGTCAATGTCCAGCGTCTCAATGATCACATCCGCTCTCGTATTTTCATCGAGGAAATCCACAAGCCAGTCGCGTTTCTGCAACCCTTTAACGTATACGATATAGGGTGTGTCATCTTCTTCATCGATCGCATCAGCTACAGCTTTCGTAATTAGCTGTTTAGCCATACTGTATGGAACGTCTCCATCATCCCACCGTAGTCCATGATGTTTTGCCACCAACCATCGGATGCTTGATTTGTCGGATTTTGTAAGAAGATATTGCGGCATCGAACTCCCAAAAATATAGTGCGAGAGAATTGTTCCCATTCGTAGGTCAGCCACTTCCTTGACAACAAATCTTCCATCGACGATGAACCCTTGCAGGTCAACAAATGTTGGTACGACCATTGTCGATACAATTTTAGAGGTCAGCTCGCTTCCAAGACAGATGAGAGAATGAATTCTTTCTCGTAAAGCATCTCGATTTTTTACGATGAAATGTTTGTACGAATTTGACACAGGAGAGGGCGGGGCAAGTAGTATGGCAATTTAATTTATTTTGCGCACCACGTTTGTTAGCGGATTGTATTCAACCACCCGGTCGTGCAGAATCAGACAGTAGGCCGTAGTATTTGCAGGTACATTCTCTTTACATTCAAATTCTATGCGCACGTCCACGGTACCATTTTTAATCGACTCATTTTGTCGCGAGCAATCAATCACCACGAGGGGACCAAATTGTAAAAATTCAGCCACAGTGAATAATGCCTCGTTGCAACTATGTCCATAATACGATTTACGGAAATGTGTATACATGTGAAACAAGATGGCATGCTTATTCTTATCAAAGTCCAAGTTCAAGTCATCATATGGATAAAATTCCGAGTTGAGAAAAAGTTTTACATTGGTCAATTACAGTGGTCAAACCGAGTAGCATCTTCGGTCATCACATTCTTTCGAGCAGTCTGTAGAGCAAAGATAACGTATCGCGGCTTCTCCAGCTGTGCAGCTGCCTTCACGGCCCACGAATGCTTGGTTGTGCTCTGTAAGAGAGGATACTCGTACAGATCCCACGAGCGAAAACTAATGCTTAGGTTTTGTCCACTTTCCAAAGCATGTAGCAACGATAGCTTATTAACATCGTTCAGCGTCACATGAGGCATTCGCCATTGCACTTTAAGTAATTCAATTTCTGGTTCCAACATCGGCGATCCTATTAGAGAATTGTTATCGTTGCGCGATCGTATTAAAATCAATTCGTGACGTGCATTAATAAGCATGCGTTTGTAGTCCTCGCAAAATCCCAACAAATATTTGAGTGGGATGCAAAAATTGAAATGATTTTTCACTATTAGTCCATCATGTCGTTTCAAGCCCCATCCGGCATTCTCCATATTTTTGTCTTCGTCAGATGTCAGCGATACATAGTTTTTAAGCGTGCTAGTTATTCCAACGTTTCTATTGCGGTCAATCTCCACACCATTCAGCTCGTACCGAATCTCATCAAATATGAACGCCATGCAATTATTTCCCAACGTTGTCGTTGATGCATCGTTTGGCTTATTTATCACCAATTTTCCCTCCACGTAGAGGAAACTTTCACATGGTAATGTGTATAAATCCTGCTGCTGTATAGGTATTCTTATCTCATCACTGTATCCAAACGTCGTGTTGACGTATGGGTTGTACGTATGAGTCTCGAGCTTGACGATGCAATCATCAAACATCGGCTTCCCTCCAATGCTTAGAATGTCGGCCATTTTTTCAACTTATATGCGTACAATAAATCCCAATGATTTCAAAAATGTAATGTTCGCAGCACTGAGTCTCTTCTTTTTAGCATAATCAGAGCTGTTGCAGGTGTTGTTGTTGTTGTTGTTGTTGTTGTTGTTGCAAACAATTTCACTTGGAAGAAACGGATTTCTGGAGTCGTTCAACACAAGCATTTCTTTCATTCGCACCACATGTATTATCGACGTCGTCGCACGTGCAGTCTGATGGTAATCTCTTCACCTCGAAAATCGAGCAACCGTCCGTCTTGATCCACAACGCGTATCGTTAGATCCGTAATGACCCGTGCGGTGATCGGAAGGTAAATGATCTGCGCGGGCGTTTCCGATATCTTATATCCTGGTGGAACTCTCGGAGAAAATTCATGTATCGTATGTACTCGCTTCCCATTGTTGTACGCGCCAGCGGTCACGCTACATTCTATGCGAATAATGTTCACGTTCATGATATTAATTGGATCGTCCGATTCGTGCCATTGTCCAGGTTCTAATACCCGATTCGTCGAGAATCCCAGTAGCGATCCAATGTTATTGCGCTTCGTAAAATCTACGATGAACGAGCAGTACAGCTCGCTTTTCATGGTGTTGTTGTTGGGACGCAACACTATAGGATACACATCGTTGTCATCATCAGAGTCATCGAGATTTTTAGGATATCGCTCGAGTAATCGCTGCCTCAAATACTTGGCAATGGCATCTAGTTCGTAGGAGCCGTGTGGAATCCTAATAGTTTCAGGAGTGGTGTCAACACTGCTGTTTTTGATGCCATAGTTCGAGGTGAAGTAGAATTTATCGTTGCTCCAATCGATGTTCGGTATTGTATGATAAGTTTCAAAGGTTGTTAAACCAAGCTCGTAATCATCGTCGCTCAAATCTATGGGTGGAAAGTAGCTTACCGCGAGGGTGCTACTGTTGCCGGTTAGAGTGAATGTTAACGACATATTCCGAGCTGTACGACTCGACTAATACTGAATCAGAATGGTGGGAAGTCATCAATCCTTAAATTTGGTGCCGATCGTTTGTAGAAAGCGTAGACATAGTTGTCCGCAATTGCTCTGATTATACTTCTGATAAGCTGTTCGATTGTATTCGATTTTCACAACATCTTTATTCAGATATTGTACCAATTCTCTAGGCGGTTGAAGATTCCCGAAGCTGTCGAAATATATAGCTCGACACCCTCTCTTCGCATATGCCACCCAATGAGTTCCCGACCCCTCGACATTGTCCAAATTTACGATACCGCTCTCGTTTCGATGTACTCCTCCGGCAGGTAGTGCATTGCGCATAAAAACACCTCTAAAGAATGGAATACGCATACGTTTTGCCAACTCCTCCAATTGTGCATCGGTAGTTACACCGACAGGCATTATTATTTTCTTTTCGGCGTTTTTTTTTTTCGTTTTGATATTCCCTGTCCGCGCTTGTATGGTGTGAGATAAAGTCCACGACCTTCCATGGAGCGATTATGACGTTGCATTTCCTGCAGCTGATGCTGCGCCGCCTTATTATCGTTTACCGCCTTGGCGATCCCTGCCGTTCCACCAGCTAATGATCCGAGTACACCTAGCAGCGGGAGAAGCGGTAATATACCACCACGTTTTGCTACCGGAAGAATCCGCTTTTGCGATGCCCTCTTTGGAGTCTTTTGGCGGGTTTTTGTTTTCATCCCCATCCCAATTTTCGTCTTGGCCTTCATAGCTGCCCAAACAGCTGTAGCAGCACCTCTTTCACCCAGTGTCGAGTCTCGTGCAACGATGCGTTTTCGCGCTTTGTCAGCGAGAACGTAATCTGCCGCGTGCCGTTCGCCGAGGTCGTTGCTACGCGAATACGCAATATCGTGTTCGCGACACGCTGCGTCCAACGGATTGATGCCTTGATCACCTCTGGCCAATCGTTTTGCCAGATGAGTTCCTGGACCACAAAACTGATATCCTGGGATATGTAATTCGATAGGTAGCGCGTTTATCGCCCGATTTAACAAACCACGGCCTTTCTTTACTCTCGTCGACGACATTCGCCACAGTTTTTTAATCAATGGTGTCGGACGGTCGATATGCGTTCGCTGCCAAGGGCAATTATAATGTTCCAAACACCGACGATACTGCTGAACCTCAGAATCGGCTTTTATATGCTTGGGGAGTCCCACAACTGATCAATGTGCCTGTCAAACTCTCGCAGTAGAATAATCTTTGGTATATATTTCAACTGCTCAGAGGTTAGGTTTCAAATATCGAAATTATCCGACAGGACCAGAAGCATTTTGAATACTGAGCTGTTTTGCTTCGGTGCGGACCTATAAATAGGACGCGTCACCGCTTCGACGTATCAAAATCATTTTTCGCAGTTCGCGGAGAGGATGCGATTTGTGCGACAACCTGTAACGATACGCGTGACAAATTTTGACGATAAATCGCAAATGATGTCTTCGAAAACAATGCACAGACATGGTAGCATGTTACCAAACACAATACGCTGCCTCATTTGTGGTCCATCAAATTGTGGAAAGACCAACGTGTTGGTGAGCTTGTTGGAAAGTCCACACGGAGTCCGCTTCGAGAACGTGTACGTGTATTCCAAGTCGTTGCAGCAGCCGAAATATCAGTATTTGGAAAATTTATTGTCTCCAATAGATGAAATTGGCTACTTTACGTTTTCGAATAACAGTGACGTCATCCCACCGAGCGAATCGCTTCCGAATTCCATTTTTATCTTTGATGACGTGGCATGTGACAAGCAAGATACGATAAGGGAATACTTTGCAATGGGGCGCCACTCGAACGTTGACTGCTTCTATCTCTGTCAGACATATGCAAAGATTCCTAAACATCTTATACGCGACAATGCGAATCTATTGATTCTGTTTAAGCAGGATGGTACCAACTTGAAACATGTGTACAACGATCACGTAAACACTGATATGTCTTACGACGATTTCTGCGCGTTGTGTCGTAATTGTTGGCAACGGGAGTATGGTTTCATGGTAATAGACAAGGATAGCACGATGTCCAATGGACGTTATAGAAAGGGATTTAACGAGTTTGCCATACCATGAGATTGTCAATTGTCGTCGACACGTCGGTGGGAAAGTAACGTCTGCGGTACAACGATGATTGATATCGATAGTCTGGAGATTAAGGATCGCGAGAGAATAGTGAAGGAAATTGCAAAAACCAGCGAATCCATTCGGAAGAAACATCAGGCTTTGAAGACTGGCAAGATGGAGGAAGATATCGCGTTGGAGAGATACTTTAAACCTGTTGTCGAACCCTTAAAACATATCGTGGAAAATATCGCAGCGACAGAAGCTGACACATCACCGCTGATGAGCACAGACGTCGGAGGGTATGAAACATTAACGCCTAAAACAAAAATCCATCTGAATGGAAACATATCGCGCAAGACAAAGAGGAAACCATACACGTCATCGGAATATTCACTCGTAACCTCCACACCAGTTCAATCGAAGCGGAAACGGCAGAATGTCACGTCAAACGATTCCTCGGTTTCTTCTACACCAATAAATACATTTCCCGATGTACAATCGCTCACAACCAATGATGACGACGTTTTCGAAACTAGTCCCGATGAGTCGTTTGCAACATCTATTAGACATCAACTCCAAACATCCGAGGGACAAGAAACGTTGCGCAACCATTTCGGCCCGCTGGGACAAAAATATATGAGTGCAATCCTAAGTAGTGATAGGGATACGACCATGGACTATGTGTATGGCGTATACTTTGGTGATAGTGGAACGATGCTTGGGGATAAAGCTTTCGATATAGACAAAGATGATAATATAATCATCGACGGTGTAAGATACGGAGGAACACCCGGTCTTTACGAACTGATTTTCAAGAGAATTCCTGACGATACCACATACACCGATGCTGATAAACAAAAATATAAAAGTATACTGCTGACAACGAATGCCCACAGACGCGGTCATAACGCTCAAAATCCCATATTGGGCAACAAGGGATACAAGTATAAATATATAATTGCACCACTACTCCCCCGTGTTTCGGCTAGTAGAACAGGGAAAGGTCTAACAACACCACGAGTCATGGTGGTAAACGATAACAAGATCGATTACGTGCACTGGGACGATCCCAACGAGCTGGTGGACCGATTCCGTTTGCTAGAAGCGTCACGTCAGGCGGGTAACAACTCGCACGACAATGAAATTCTATCGATTATCGAGGAACTCCGCGAGGCAGGGCTCATTATAAATTAAGCCGCTCGCCGATGATGTGCACTGTATGCATCGAGATGCCGATCAACAAATTTGGGGTATCACTCGAGAAGAGTGGAGCAGCTAGAATGGACTACTACAAATGGAGCGGTTTGCTTCGAAATTATATGCGAGATAACGCTCTTTGCATGACCGGTGTCGACTTTGATGCAAAATCACGGAAGATACGACGTGTAGCACAACCCACGGCCGACAGCGATGTTGTCAATAAACTATACATGGAAAAGAGCATTAAACTTTTGAGAGAGCAGCAGGAAGAATTAGAGAGGAAGCTGGTCATGTTTCAGAGAGATATGCTGACGCTGCAAAACGGCGTTCAAAATATATCACAGGCGTCGAATTCTATTCCGCAGCAACGCTGCGAAGGAGAATCATGCGAGACGGTTGAACTTGTTCAGAATTTCCTGGGACCAACGGGAAGCACATAATGCACGTACACGATAATTATCACATCATTCGTGTCAAAGACACCTCTGCGATCAAACATGCAGCCATTATCAAAATCCAAGAGTAAAGAAGAAAACCGCGGCCATAAGAAGCAACAACTTGTTGAGGAATTGCATGCTCCAGCTCGAAGACACTTCCCACGGAGGCGCGTCATAGTGCATGGATATGATGATCTGTGGCAAGCTGACGTTGTAGAAATGCGTCCATACTCGCAATTCAACCAAGGTTACCACTACATACTCACCGTCATCGATGTATTGAGCAAGTATGCATGGGCGTTGCCGCTCAAGACTAAAAGTGGTGTTGAGGTGACTAAAGCGTTTGCAAATATATTTAGAGATCGATATCCAAAAAATTTGCAAACTGATCAAGGAAAAGAATTTTACAACGTCGATGTGCAGAAACTCTTGACAAAACATGATATTAATCATTATTCGACGTATTCGGTGATGAAGGCCTCCGTCGTAGAACGTTTCAATCGAACTTTGAAGAACAATATGTGGAAACTGTTTACGCTCAATGGAACCTATAAATGGACCGATGCGCTACCGCGTCTACTTGCAGAATATAACGCACGAAAACATAGAACCATCAAAATGTGTCCTCGCGATGTTACCCCTGCGATCGCCGATAAGCTGCTAGCCACCGTATACAGCAATATAAAGATCGCTGCTCCAGCGAGATTCAAATTGGGCGAGTTTGTGCGCGTAAGCAAATTTAAAACCATCTTCGATAAAGGCTATACGCCGAATTGGACAACGGAGGTGTTCAAGATAGACAAAGTACAGGCAACTAATCCCGCGACGTATCTGCTCGTCGATTCCTGTGGAAAACCAGTCGCCGGAGGATTCTATGATCACGAGCTGCAGCGCGTCACCGATCCTGATGTGTATCTGGTGGAAAAAGTGTTGCGTAGGAAGGGGGATAAGGTATACGTTAAGTGGCTGGGGTTTGATAAATCACACAATTCATGGATAAATAAAAATAATGTATTGTAAAAAAATAAATGCATGGTTCAATAAAAATAATGTATTGGTAAAATAAATACATGTGTACAATTTTATTTGATATAATTCCACTATTTATAAGGATGAGTTAATAAATACAATTGTATGTTCTATACATGTATGTACAGTCAGTGTCTGTATACAGAATTTTACAATTTTGAGCGAGCAGGGGAGACATGTACTCATAATGTCGCGTGCACTGCTACAGGTTGCGATAGTGGATAATGTAACGCTGCTTATCGTATAATGTCGCGAGTAACTTGTTCTGTCTGCTACCAGGTGGTTTGGCACGCGTCGGGCAGAACGGTAGATCTGCATGAGCATCATGCAGACGTTGCGGATATTCCAGATCTATTTAGACGATACACGTTCAGAGTGGTACCATACACGTTCGATTCACGTTCGATACACGTTCAGAGTGATACCATACACGTTCAATTCACGTTCGATAGATGTTCAAAATGGTATCATACACGTTCGATAGATGTTCAAAGTGGTTCGATACACGTTCGATTCACGTTCAGAGTGGTACGATTCACGTTCAATTCACGTTTAGAGCGGTTCGATATACGTTCGATAGATGTTCAAAGTGGTACGATACATGTTCGATAGATGTTCAGAGTAGTACGATTCACGTTCAATTCACGTTCAGAGTGGTATCATACATGTTCAATTCACGTTCAGAGTGGTACAATTCACGTTCGATTAGCGTTCATAGTTGTACGATTCATGTTCGATACACGTTCAGAGTGATACCATACACGTTCGATTCACGTTCGATTCACGTTCGATTCACGTTCACAGTGGTACGATTCATGTTCAAAGTGGTGCAATTCACGTTCGATTCACGTTCAGAGTGGTGTGATACACGTTCAATACACGATCAAAGTGGTTCAATATACGTTCGATAGATGTTCAAAGTGGTTCGATAGATGTTCAAAGTGGTTCGATAGATGTTTGATACGTGATCAAAGTGGTTTGATACACGTTCAGAGTGGTATGATCTAGTCGAATAATGTATCTAAAGAAGAATTCGAAGAAGATGTATGTGAATATTGAGAGGATGGTTAGCGAAGAAGAAAATGAATGTGGAGAACAACAGCATCTTACTTTGCAAAGCTACGCACTTCTCGATTTCATGATAGTAGGGGTTTTTGCATATGTGAGCTTGGAGGAGTTTCTACATGCGAGAGCTTGGAGATGCAGCGAGACTAGTTGTCTTTCAAAGCTTCATCGTGCAGGACGACTGTGAAAGAAAAAAATTAAAATGGGATTACTGAAAATCGCGCCAGAGTGTGACCCTGAGGTATGTACATAACAATATTTTAACATTTTTATCGTGTTTAGTCCTTTAAATCGAGTGAGATTAAATCAGACGATCATGTCAATATTATATCGTGAGTTTCTATGTCTAGGGCTCCTCGCCACCGCTGTCGCCAGTATGGTCCCTAGATTGGGGTTCACCACCACCATCGCCATCACCGCCTTCACCGCCGCAGCCTTCACCGTCACCACCACCGCCTCCACAGGTTGGTAATACTTTGCACTGCTTTGTACATTTGATGTGCTAATATTGTATCGTTGTTTGTGTATGTGTTACAGGACTTACCATATCCACAACCGTCGGGAGTCCTGCAACAATCGTACCCCCCATCGCCTCCATCACCCCTATCACCCCCCTCACCACCATCACCCCCCTCACCTACAGCACATCCATCACCACCATCATCCCCATCACCGCCCTCGCCCTCCTTTTATTAGTTTTAATTATTTATATTTTTCCATTTTTCTATTGTTCTATTTGTTTATATTTATATTTACAATCTATATTTTTTCCTTTTATTTATATCATTATCCTTATCATTTTATATTTACTTTGTTCTATTTTTATTTTTTATCATCATTATTATTAGTATTTTTCCGATTTGTAACATATATATTTTTTCCTTTTATTTATTTATTATGTAACAATATATAATTTCTTAAACATACATTACTTCTCAATTTTATTTACTTGTCATCCATCCATCCTCCTTCTTTCCTCTTCGCATAATTTTAAAGCAAACAAAGATGCATCATGCATTCTTGGCACTGTGAAAATGGTATCGTCTCGCGCGATAACGCGTGTAATTTGACTCTTCTGGTGCAGTCGCGCGAGGCGATACCATTTTCACAGTGCTAAGAATGCATGATGCATATTTGTTTGCTACTAGAGTTTGAAAGATTGTTAGCTTTAGAATATATGATGCATATTTGTTTGCTCTGTTGGTTTTGGGGAAAAAATATTCTACATAATGGTTCGCTGGATCATTGATTAAAAATTATTATTTCTCTGCGTTTGGAGAGAAAGTATCTGTGGGTTTGGAAAAAAATATTCTGGCGGCGGATCTGGTTTATAAAAATATTTAGGGAAATAATTTCTGGGGTTGGATCGAGTCTGAAAAAAGATTTTTTCATTCAAGACCCAACCCCAGAAATTTTTAGAGGGAGGGGATGACCCTCACGACCCTCTGAAAATTTTCCAACAATGGGTCAGGTCTGGAGAGGTCTCCGCGGCGGCTCGGCCCGGACTGATCCCCACCACGATTACAGCTTCCCCCACTCTGCGGTTCGTGCGCGCGCAACCGGTCTTCCACTCCCCAGCTCTCCCCGCGCCCATAGTTCCCTCCACCGCACTCCCCCGCGCGCCCTCACTTCCTCCCCCCGCCCCGCGCTCCCCTCAGAGGACCTGGGTTAGAATCGGCTTTGCCTTACTACTATAGGGTCGTCCCCACGACCCCGGGACTAGGTTGGCTCGCCACCGTCATGTCCGACGACTATAGGGTCGTCCCCACGACCACGGGCCAACGTTGGCCAGCCGCCGACTTGTCCGACGACTATAGGGTCGTCCCTACGACCCCGGGACTAGGTTGGCTTTCCGCCGACTTATCCGACGACTGTAGGGTCGTCCCCACGACCCCGGCCAACTTTGGCAAGCCGCCGACTTCTCCGACGACTATAGAGTCGTCCCCACGACCCCGGGACTAGATTGGCCCGCCACCGTCTTGTCCGTCGACTATAGGGTCGTCTTCACGACCACGGGCCAAAGTTGGCCAGCCGCCGACATGTCCGACGACTATAGAGTCGTCCCCACGACCCCGGGACTAGATTGGCCCGCCACCGTCAAGTCCGACGACTATAGGATCGTCTCCACGACCACGGGCCAAAGTTGGCCAGCCGCCGACATGTCCGTCGACTATAGGGTCGTCCCCACGACCCCGGGCCAATGTTGGCCAATCGCCGACATGTCCGACGACTATAGGGTCGTCCCTACGACCCCGGGACTAGATTGGCCCGCCACCGTCATGTCCAACGACTATAGGGTCGTCCCCACGACCATGGGCCAAAGTTGGCCAGCCGCCGATATGTCCAACGACTTTTGGGTCGTCCCCACGACCCCGGGATAAGATTGGCCCGCCACCGTCAAGTCCGACGACTATAGGGTCGTCCCCACGACCCCGGGCAAATTTGGCAAGCCGCCGACATATCCGACGACTATAGGGTCGTCCCCAAAACCCCGGGATTAGATTGGCCCGCCACCGTCAAGTCCGACGACTATAGGATCGTCTCCACGACCACGGCCCAAAGTTGGCTAGCCGCCGACATATCCAACGACTATTGGGTCGTCCCCACGACCACGGGCCAAAGTTAGCCAGGCGCCGACATGTCCGACGACTATAGGGTCGTCCCCACGACCCCGGGCGGAAGTTGGCAAGCCGCCGAAATGTCCGACGACTGTAGGGTCGTCCCCACGACCCCGGGACTAGATTGGCCCGCCAGCGACAAGTCCGACGACTATAGGGTCGTCCCCACGACCTCGGGACTAGGTTGGCCAGCCGCCGACATGTCCGACGACTATAGGGTCGTCCCCACGACCCCGGGCCAATGTTGGCCAATCGCCGACATGTCCGACGACTATAGGGTCGTCCCTACGAGCCCGGGACTAGATTGGCCCGCCACCGTCATGTCCGACGATTATAGGGTCGTCCCCACGACCTCGGGACTAGGTTGACAAGCCGCCAACATGTCCGACGACTATAGGGTCGTCCCCACGACCCCGGGCCAAAGTCGGCATGCCGCCGCAATGTCCGACGACTATAGGGTCGTCCCCACGACCCCGGGACTAGGTTGGCTCGCCGCCGACATGTCCGACGACTATAGGTTCGTCCCCACGACCCCCGGAGTAGGTTGGCTCTCCGCCGACTTGTCCGACGACTATAGGGTCGTCCCTATGACCCCGGGACTACGTTGGCTCGCCACCGTCATGTCCGACGACTATAGGGTCGTCTTCACGACCACGGGCCAAAGTTGGCCAGCCGCCGACATTTCCGACGACTATAGGGTCGTCCCCGCGACCACGGGCCAAATTTGGCCAGCCGCCGAATTGTCCGACGACTATAGGGTCGTCCCCACGGCCCCGGGACTAGGTTGGCTCGCCGCCGACATGTCCGACGACTATAGAGTCGTCCCCACGACCCCGGGCCAAAGTTGGCATGCCGGCGACTTGTCCGACGACTATAGGGTCATCCCCACGACCCCGGGACTAGATTGGCCAACCGCCGACATGTCCGACGACTATAGGATCGTCCAAACGACCCCGGGACTAGATTGGCCCGCCACCGACATTTCCGACGACTATTGGGTCGTCCCCACGACCCCGGGACTAGATTGGCCCGCCACTGTCAAGTTCGACGACTATAGAGTCGTCCCCACGACCCCGGGACTAGGTTCACCTGCCGCCAATATGTCCGGCAACTATGGGGTCGTCCCCACAAGTCTGGGTCAACGTTGGCCAGCCGCCGACTTGTCCGAGGACTATAGGGTCGTCCCCACGACCCCGGGACTAGGTTGGCCCGGCGCTGACTTGCCCCACGATTATAGGGTCGTCCCCACGACCCCGGCACTAGGTTGGCTCGCCACCGTCATGTCCGACGACTATAGGGTCGTCCCCACGACCACGGGCCAACGTTGGCCAGCCGCCGACTTGTCCGACGACTATAGGGTCGTCCCTACGACCCCGGGACTAGGTTGGCTTTCCGCCGACTTATCCGACGACTATAGGGTCGTCCCCACGACCACGGGCCAAATTTGGCCAGCCGCCGTCTTGTCCGACGACTATACGGTCGTCCCCACGACCCCCCGACTAGGTGGGCTCGCCGCCGACTTGTCCGACGACTATAGGGTCATCCCCACGACCCCGGGACTAGGTTGGCCCGCCGCCGACTTGTCCGACGACTATAGGGTCATCCCCACGACCCCGGGACTAGGTTGGCCCGCCGCCGACTTGTCCGACGACTATAGGGTCGTCCCCACGACCCCGGGACTAGGTTGGCTCGCCACCGACATGTCTGACGACTATAGGGTCGTCCCCACGACCCCGGGCCAAAGTTGGACAGCCGCCGACTTGTCCGACGACTATAGGGTCGTCCCCACGACCACGGGCCAAAGTTGGCCAGCCGCCGGCTTGTCCGACGATTATAGGGTCGTCCCCACGACCCCGGGACTAGGTTGGCCCGCCGCCGACTTGTCCGACGACAATAGGGTCGTCCCCACGACCCAGGGCAAAAGTTGGCCAGCCGCCGACTTGTCCGACGAGTATAGGGTCGTCTTTACGACCACGGGCCAAAGTTGGCCAGCCCCCGACATTTCCGACGACTATAGGGTCGTCCCCACGACCCCGGGCCAATGTTGGCCAATCGCCGACATGTCCGACGACTATAGGGTCGTCCCCACGACCCCGGGACTAGATTGGCCCGCCACCGTCATGTCCAACGACTATAGGGTCGTCCCCACAACCACGGGCCAAAGTTGGCCAGCCGCCGACATGTCCGACGACTGTAGGGTCGTCCCCACGACCCCGGGCCAAAGATGTCCAGCCGCCGTTTTGTCCGACGCCTATAGGGTCGTCCCCACGACCCCGGGACTAGATTGGCCTGCCACCGTCATGTCCAACGACTATAGGGTCGTCCCCACCACCACGGGCCAAAGTTGGCCAGCCGCCGACATGTCCGACGATTATTGGATCGTCCCCACGACCCCGGGCCAAAGATGTCCAGCCGCCGACATTTCCGACGACTATAGAGTCGTCCCCACGACACCGGTCCAAAGTTGGCAAGCCGCCGAAATGTCCGACGACTGTAGGGTCGTCTCCACGACCCCGGGACTAGATTGGCCCGCCACTGTCAAGTCCGACGACTATAGGGTCGTCCCCACGACCTCGGGACTAGGTTGGCCAGCCGCCGACATGTCCGACGACTATAGGGTCGGCCCCACGACCCCGGGCCAAAGATGTCCAGCCGCCGTCTTGTCCGACGCCTATAGGGTCGTCCCCACGACCCCGGGACTAGATTGGCCCGCCACCGTCATGTCCAACGACTATAGGGTCGTCTCCACCACCACGGGCCAAAGTTGGCCAGCCGCCGACATGTCCGACGATTATTGGATCGTCCCCACGACCCCGGGCCAAAGTTGGCCAGCCGCCGACATGTCCGACGACTATAGGGTCGCCCCACGACCCCGGGACAAGGTTAGCCCGCCGCCGACATGTCCGACGAATATAGGGCCGTACCCACGACCCCGGGACTAGGCTGACAAGCCGCCAACATGTCCGACGACTATAGGGTCGTCCCCACGACCCCGGGCCAAAGATGTCCAGCCGCCGACATTTCCGACGACTATAGAGTCGTCCCCACGACACCGGTCCAAAGTTGGCAAGCCGCCGAAATGTCCGACGACTGTAGGGTCGTCTCCACGACCCCGGGACTAGATTGGCCCGCCACTGTCAAGTCCGACGACTATAGGGTCGTCCCCACGACCTCGGGACTAGGTTGGCAAGCCGCCAACATGTCCGACGACTATAGGGTCGTCCCAACGACCCCGGGCCAAAGTTGGTCAGCCGCCGAAATGTCCGACGACAATAGGGTCGTCCCCACGACCCCGGGCCAAAGTTGGCAATCCGCTGAAATGTCCGACGACTTTAGGGTTGTCCCCACGACCCCGGGACTACATTGGCCCGCCACCGTCAAGTCCGACGATTATAGGGTCGTCCCCACGACCCCGGGACTAGATTGGCCCGCCACTGTCATGTCCAACGACTATAGGGTCGTCCCCACAACCACGGGCCAAAGTTGGCCAGCCGCCGACATGTCCGACGACTATAGGGTCGTCCCCACGACCCCGGGACTAGGTTGGCCAGCCGCCGACATGTCCGACGACTATAGGGTCGTCCCGACGACCCCGGGCCAATGTTGGCCAATCGCCAACATGTCCGACGACTATAGGGTCGTCCCTACGACCCCGGGACTAGATTGGCCCGCCACCGTCATGTCCAACGATTATAGGGTCGTCCCCACGACCCCGGGACTAGATTGGCCCGCCACCGTCATGTCCGACGAATACAGGGTCGTCCCCACGACCCCGGGACAAGCTTGGCCCGCCGCCGACTTGTCCGACGACTATAGGGTTGTCCCCACGACCCCGGGACTAGATTGGCCCGCCACCGTCATGTCCGACGACAATAGGGTCGTCCCCACGACCCCGGGTCTACGTTGGCCAGCTGCCGACATTCCCGACGACTATAGAGTCGTCCCCACGACACCGCGCCAAAGTTGGACAGCCGCCGACATGTCCGACTACTATAGGGTCGTCCCCACGACCCCGGGCCAAAGTTGGCAAGCCGCCGAAATGTCCGACGACTATAGGGTCGTCCCCACGACCCCGGGACTAGGTTGGCCAGCCGCCGACATGTCCGACGACTATAGGGTCGTCCCGACGACCCCGGGCCAATGTTGGCCAATCGCCAACATGTCCGACGACTATAGGGTCGTCCCTACGACCCCGGGACTAGATTGGCCCGCCACCGTCATGTCCAACGATTATAGGGTCGTCCCCACGACCCCGGGACTAGATTGGCCCGCCACCGTCATGTCCGACGAATATAGGGTCGTCCCCACGACCCCGGGACAAGCTTGGCCCGCCGCCGACTTGTCCGACGACTATAGGGTCGTCCCCACGACCCCGGGACTAGATTGGCCCGCCACCGTCATGTCCGACGATTATAGGGTCGTCCCCACGACCCCGGTACAAGGTTGGCCCGCCGCCGACTTGTCCAACGACTACAGGGTCGTACCCACCACCCCGGGACTAGGCTGACAAGCCGCCAACATGTCCGACGACTATAGGGTCGTCCCCATGACCCCGGGCCAAAGATGTCCAGCCGCCGTCTTGTCCGACGACTATACGGTCGTCCCTACGACCCCGGG
Organism: Andrena praecox; assembly: GCA_963932275.1. Lineage (NCBI taxonomy): Eukaryota > Metazoa > Arthropoda > Insecta > Hymenoptera > Andrenidae > Andrena > Andrena praecox. Next base: position 256,191 of record CAWVQO010000169.1, read on the forward strand.
ACTAGATTGGCCCGCCACCGTCATGTCCGACGACAATAGGGTCGTTCCCACGACACCGGGTCCAGGTTGGTCAGCCGCCGACATTTCCGACGACTATAGAGTCGTCCCCACGACACCGGGCCAAAGTTGGCCAGCCGCCGACATGTCCGACGACTATAGGGTCGTCCCCACGACCCCGGGACAAGGTTAGCCCGCCGCCGACATGTCCGACGAATATAGGGCCGTACCCACGACCCCGGGACTAGGCTGACAAGCCGCCAACATGTCCGACGACTATAGGGTCGTCCCCACGACCCCGGGCCAAAGTTGGCAAGCCGCTGAAATGTCCGACGACTTTAGGGTTGTCCCCACGACCCCGATACTACATTGGCCCGCCACCGTCAAGTCCGACGACTATAGGGTCGTCCCCAGGACCTCGGGACTAGATTGGCCCGCCACCGTCAAGTCCGACGACTAAAGGGTCGTCCCCACGACCCCGGGCCAAAGTTGGCAAGCCGCCGAAATGTCCGACGACTATAGGGTCGTCCCCACGACCCCGGGACTAGATTGGCCCGCCACCGTCAAGTCCGACGACTATAGGGTCGTCCCCACGACCTCGGGACTAGGTTGGCCAGCCGCCGACATGTCCGACGATTATAGGGTCGTCCCCACGACCCCGGTACAAGGTTGGCCCGCCGCCGACTTGTCCGACGACTATAGGGTCGTACCCACCACCCCGGGACTAGGCTGACAAGCCGCCAACATGTCCGACGACTATAGGGTCGTCCCCACGACCCCGGGCCAAAGATGTCCAGCCGCCGTCTTGTCCGACGACTATAGGGTCGTCCCTACGACCCCGGGACTAGATTGGCCCGCCACCGTCATGTCCAACGACTATAGGGTCGTCCCCACAACCACGGGCCAAAGTTAGCCAGCCGTCGACATGTCCGACGACTATAGGGTCGTCCCCACGACCCCGGGCCAAAGTTGGCCAGCCGCCGACATGTCCGACGACTATAGGGTCGTCCCCACGACCCAGAGACTAGATTGGCCCGCCACCGTCATGTCCGACGACAATAGGGTCGGCCCCACGACTCCGGGTCCAGGTTGGCCAGCCGCCGACATTTCCGACGACTATAGAGTCGTCCCCACGACACCGGTTCAAAGTTGGCCAGCCGCCGACATGTCCGACGACTATAGGGTCGTCCCCACGACCCCGGGGCTAGATTGGCCCGCCACCGTCATATCCAACGACTATAGGGTCGTCCCCACAACCACGGGCCAAAGTTGGCCAGCCGCCGACATGTCCGACGACTATAGGGTCGTCCCCACGACCCCGGGCCAAAGTTGGCAAGCCGCCGAAATGTCCGACGACTGTAGGGTCGTCCCCACGACCCCGGGACTAGGTTGGCCAGCCGCCGACATGTCCGACGACTATAGGGTCGTCCCCACGACCCCGAGACTAGATTGGCCCGCCACCGTCATGTCCGACGACAATAGGGTCGTCCCCACGACCCCGGGTCCAGGTTGACCAGCCGCCGACATTTCCGACGACTATAGAGTCGTCCCCACGACACCGGGCCAAAGTTGGCCAGCCGCCGACATGTCCGACGACTATAGGGTCGTCCCCACGACCCCGGGACTAGATTGGCCCGCCACCGTCATGTCCAACGACTATAGTGTCGTCCCCACAACCACGGGCCAAAGTTGGCCCGCCGCCGACATGTCCGACGAATATAGGGCCGTACCCACGACCCCGGGACTAGGCTGACAAGCCGCCAACATGTCCGACGACTATAGGGTCGTCCCCACGACCCCGGGCCAAAGTTGGTCAGCCGCCGACTTGTCCGACGACTATAGGGTCGTACCCACCACCCCGGGACTAGGCTGACAAGCCGCCAACATGTCCGACGACTATAGGGTCGTCCCGACGACCCCGGGCCAATGATGGCCAATCGCCAACATGTCCGACGACTATAGGGTCGTCCCTACGACCCCGGGACTAGATTGGCCCGCCACCGACATGTCCAACGATTATAGGGTCGTCCCCACGACCCCGGGACTAGATTGGCCCGCCACCGTCATGTCCGACGAATATAGGGTCGTCCCCACGACCCCGGGACAAGCTTGGCCCGCCGCCGACTTGTCCGACGACTATAGGGTCGTCCCCACGACCCCGGGACTAGATTGGCCCGCCACCGTCATGTCCGACGATTATAGGGTCGTCCCCACGACCCCGGGACAAGCTTGGCCCGCCGCCGACTTGTCCGACGACTATAGGGTTGTCCCCACGACCCCGGGACTAGATTGGCCCGCCACCGTCATGTCCGACGACAATAGGGTCGTCCCCACGACCCCGGGTCTACGTTGGCCAGCTGCCGACATTCCCGACGACTATAGAGTCGTCCCCACGACACCGCGCCAAAGTTGGACAGCCGCCGACATGTCCGACTACTATAGGGTCGTCCCCACGACCCCGGGCCAAAGTTGGCAAGCCGCCGAAATGTCCGACGACTATAGGGTCGTCCCCACGACCCCGGGACTAGGTTGGCCAGCCGCCGACATGTCCGACGACTATAGGGTCGTCCCGACGACCCCGGGCCAATGTTGGCCAATCGCCAACATGTCCGACGACTATAGGGTCGTCCCTACGACCCCGGGACTAGATTGGCCCGCCACCGTCATGTCCAACGATTATAGGGTCGTCCCCACGACCCCGGGACTAGATTGGCCCGCCACCGTCATGTCCGACGAATATAGGGTCGTCCCCACGACCCCGGGACAAGCTTGGCCCGCCGCCGACTTGTCCGACGACTATAGGGTCGTCCCCACGACCCCGGGACTAGATTGGCCCGCCACCGTCATGTCCGACGATTATAGGGTCGTCCCCACGACCCCGGTACAAGGTTGGCCCGCCGCCGACTTGTCCAACGACTACAGGGTCGTACCCACCACCCCGGGACTAGGCTGACAAGCCGCCAACATGTCCGACGACTATAGGGTCGTCCCCATGACCCCGGGCCAAAGATGTCCAGCCGCCGTCTTGTCCGACGACTATACGGTCGTCCCTACGACCCCGGGACTAGATTGGCCCGCCACCGTCATGTCCGACGACAATAGGGTCGTTCCCACGACACCGGGTCCAGGTTGGTCAGCCGCCGACATTTCCGACGACTATAGAGTCGTCCCCACGACACCGGGCCAAAGTTGGCCAGCCGCCGACATGTCCGACGACTATAGGGTCGTCCCCACGACCCCGGGACAAGGTTAGCCCGCCGCCGACATGTCCGACGAATATAGGGCCGTACCCACGACCCCGGGACTAGGCTGACAAGCCGCCAACATGTCCGACGACTATAGGGTCGTCCCCACGACCCCGGGCCAAAGTTGGCAAGCCGCTGAAATGTCCGACGACTTTAGGGTTGTCCCCACGACCCCGATACTACATTGGCCCGCCACCGTCAAGTCCGACGACTATAGGGTCGTCCCCAGGACCTCGGGACTAGATTGGCCCGCCACCGTCAAGTCCGACGACTAAAGGGTCGTCCCCACGACCCCGGGCCAAAGTTGGCAAGCCGCCGAAATGTCCGACGACTATAGGGTCGTCCCCACGACCCCGGGACTAGATTGGCCCGCCACCGTCAAGTCCGACGACTATAGGGTCGTCCCCACGACCTCGGGACTAGGTTGGCCAGGCGCCGACATGTCCGACGATTATAGGGTCGTCCCCACGACCCCGGTACAAGGTTGGCCCGCCGCCGACTTGTCCGACGACTATAGGGTCGTACCCACCACCCCGGGACTAGGCTGACAAGCCGCCAACATGTCCGACGACTATAGGGTCGTCCCCACGACCCCGGGCCAAAGATGTCCAGCCGCCGTCTTGTCCGACGACTATAGGGTCGTCCCTACGACCCCGGGACTAGATTGGCCCGCCACCGTCATGTCCAACGACTATAGGGTCGTCCCCACAACCACGGGCCAAAGTTAGCCAGCCGTCGACATGTCCGACGACTATAGGGTCGTCCCCACGACCCCGGGCCAAAGTTGGCCAGCCGCCGACATGTCCGACGACTATAGGGTCGTCCCCACGACCCAGAGACTAGATTGGCCCGCCACCGTCATGTCCGACGACAATAGGGTCGGCCCCACGACTCCGGGTCCAGGTTGGCCAGCCGCCGACATTTCCGACGACTATAGAGTCGTCCCCACGACACCGGTTCAAAGTTGGCCAGCCGCCGACATGTCCGACGACTATAGGGTCGTCCCCACGACCCCGGGGCTAGATTGGCCCGCCACCGTCATATCCAACGACTATAGGGTCGTCCCCACAACCACGGGCCAAAGTTGGCCAGCCGCCGACATGTCCGACGACTATAGGGTCGTCCCCACGACCCCGGGCCAAAGTTGGCAAGCCGCCGAAATGTCCGACGACTGTAGGGTCGTCCCCACGACCCCGGGACTAGGTTGGCCAGCCGCCGACATGTCCGACGACTATAGGGTCGTCCCCACGACCCCGAGACTAGATTGGCCCGCCACCGTCATGTCCGACGACAATAGGGTCGTCCCCACGACCCCGGGTCCAGGTTGACCAGCCGCCGACATTTCCGACGACTATAGAGTCGTCCCCACGACACCGGGCCAAAGTTGGCCAGCCGCCGACATGTCCGACGACTATAGGGTCGTCCCCACGACCCCGGGACTAGATTGGCCCGCCACCGTCATGTCCAACGACTATAGTGTCGTCCCCACAACCACGGGCCAAAGTTGGCCCGCCGCCGACATGTCCGACGAATATAGGGCCGTACCCACGACCCCGGGACTAGGCTGACAAGCCGCCAACATGTCCGACGACTATAGGGTCGTCCCCACGACCCCGGGCCAAAGTTGGTCAGCCGCCGACTTGTCCGACGACTATAGGGTCGTACCCACCACCCCGGGACTAGGCTGACAAGCCGCCAACATGTCCGACGACTATAGGGTCGTCCCGACGACCCCGGGCCAATGATGGCCAATCGCCAACATGTCCGACGACTATAGGGTCGTCCCTACGACCCCGGGACTAGATTGGCCCGCCACCGACATGTCCAACGATTATAGGGTCGTCCCCACGACCCCGGGACTAGATTGGCCCGCCACCGTCATGTCCGACGAATATAGGGTCGTCCCCACGACCCCGGGACAAGCTTGGCCCGCCGCCGACTTGTCCGACGACTATAGGGTCGTCCCCACGACCCCGGGACTAGATTGGCCCGCCACCGTCATGTCCGACGATTATAGGGTCGTCCCCACGACCCCGGTACAAGGTTGGCCCGCCGCCGACTTGTCCAACGACTACAGGGTCGTACCCACCACCCCGGGACTAGGCTGACAAGCCGCCAACATGTCCGACGACTATAGGGTCGTCCCCATGACCCCGGGCCAAAGATGTCCAGCCGCCGTCTTGTCCGACGACTATACGGTCGTCCCTACGACCCCGGGACTAGATTGGCCCGCCACCGTCATGTCCGACGACAATAGGGTCGTTCCCACGACACCGGGTCCAGGTTGGTCAGCCGCCGACATTTCCGACGACTATAGAGTCGTCCCCACGACACCGGGCCAAAGTTGGCCAGCCGCCGACATGTCCGACGACTATAGGGTCGTCCCCACGACCCCGAGACTAGATTGGCCCGCCACCGTCATGTCCGACGACAATAGGGTCGTCCCCACGACCCCGGGTCCAGGTTGACCAGCCGCCGACATTTCCGACGACTATAGAGTCGTCCCCACGACACCGGGCCAAAGTTGGCCAGCCGCCGACATGTCCGACGACTATAGGGTCGTCCCCACGACCCCGGGACTAGATTGGCCCGCCACCGTCATGTCCAACGACTATAGTGTCGTCCCCACAACCACGGGCCAAAGTTGGCCCGCCGCCGACATGTCCGACGAATATAGGGCCGTACCCACGACCCCGGGACTAGGCTGACAAGCCGCCAACATGTCCGACGACTATAGGGTCGTCCCCACGACCCCGGGCCAAAGTTGGTCAGCCGCCGACTTGTCCGACGACTATAGGGTCGTACCCACCACCCCGGGACTAGGCTGACAAGCCGCCAACATGTCCGACGACTATAGGGTCGTCCCGACGACCCCGGGCCAATGATGGCCAATCGCCAACATGTCCGACGACTATAGGGTCGTCCCTACGACCCCGGGACTAGATTGGCCCGCCACCGACATGTCCAACGATTATAGGGTCGTCCCCACGACCCCGGGACTAGATTGGCCCGCCACCGTCATGTCCGACGAATATAGGGTCGTCCCCACGACCCCGGGACAAGCTTGGCCCGCCGCCGACTTGTCCGACGACTATAGGGTCGTCCCCACGACCCCGGGACTAGATTGGCCCGCCACCGTCATGTCCGACGATTATAGGGTCGGCCCCACGACCCCGGTACAAGGTTGGCCCGCCGCCGACTTGTCCAACGACTACAGGGTCGTACCCACCACCCCGGGACTAGGCTGACAAGCCGCCAACATGTCCGACGACTATAGGGTCATCCCCATGACCCCGGGCCAAAGATGTCCAGCCGCCGTCTTGTCCGACGACTATAGGGTCGTCCCTACGACCCCGGGACTAGATTGGCCCGCCACCGTCATGTCCGACGACAATAGGGTCGTCCCCACGACACCGGGCCAAAGTTGGCCAGCCGCCGACATGTCCGACGACTATAGGGTCGTCCCCACGACCCCGGGACAAGGTTAGCCCGCCGCCGACATGTCCGACGAATATAGGGCCGTACCCACGACCCCGGGACTAGGCTGACAAGCCGCCAACATGTCCGACGACTATAGGGTCGTCCCCACGACCCCGGGCCAAAGTTGGCAAGCCGCTGAAATGTCCGACGACTTTAGGGTTGTCCCCACGACCCCGATACTACATTGGCCCGCCACCGTCAAGTCCGACGACTATAGGGTCGTCCCCAGGACCTCGGGACTAGATTGGCCCGCCACCGTCAAGTCCGACGACTAAAGGGTCGTCCCCACGACCCCGGGCCAAAGTTGGCAAGCCGCCGAAATGTCCGACGACTATAGGGTCGTCCCCACGACCCCGGGACTAGATTGGCCCGCCACCGTCAAGTCCGACGACTATAGGGTCGCCCCACGACCTCGGGACTAGGTTGGCCAGCCGCCGACATGTCCGACCACTATAGGGTCGTCCCCACGACCCCGGGCCAAAGATGTCCAGCCGCCGTCTTCTCCGGCGACTATAGGGTCGTCGTCACGACCCCGGGTCCAGGTTGGCCAGCCGCCGACATTTCCGACGACTATAGAGTCGTCCCCACGACACCGGGCCAAAGTTGGCCAGCCGCCGACATGTCCGACGACTATAGGGTCGTCCCCACGACCCCGGGCCAAAGATGTCCAGCCGCCGTCTTGTCCGACGACTATAGGGTCGTCCCCACGACCCCGAGTCCAGGTTGGCCAGCCGCCGACATTTCCGACGACTATAGAGTCGTCCCCACGACCCCGGGCCAAAGTTGGCCAGACGCCGACATGTCCGACGACTATAGGGTCGTCCCCACGACCCCGAGACTAGATTGGCCCGCCACCGTCATGTCCGACGACAATAGGGTCGTCCCCACGACCCCGGGTCCAGGTTGGCCAGCCGCCGACATTTCCGACGACTGTAGAGTCGTCCCCACGACACCGGGCCAAAGTTGGCCAGCCGCCGACATGTCCGACGACTATAGGGTCGTCCCCACGACCCCGGGACTAGACTGGCCCGCCGCCGTCATGTCCGACGACAATAGGGTCGTCCCCACGACCCCGGGTCTAGGTTGGCCAGCCGCCGATTTGTCCGACGACTATAGGGTCGTACCCACGACCCCGGGACTAGGCTGACAAGCCGCCAACATGTCCGACGACTATAGGGTCGTCCCCACGACCCCGGGCCAAAGATGTCCAGCCGCCGTCTTGTCCGACGACTATAGGGTCGTCCCCACGACCCCGGGACTAGATTGGCCCGCCACCGTCATGTCCAACGACTATAGGGTCGTCCCCACAACCACGGGCCAAAGTTGGCCAGCCGCCGACATGTCCGACGACTATAGGGTCGTCCCCACGACCCCGGGCCAAAGTTGGCCAGCTGCCGACATGTCCGACGACTATAGGGTCGTCCCCACGACCCCGGGACAAGGTTGGCCCGCCGCCGACTTGTCCGACGACTATAGGGTCGTACCCACCACCCCGGGACTAGGCTGTCAAGCCGCCAACATGTCCGACGACTATAGGGTCGTCCCCACGACCCCGGGCCAAAGATGTCCAGCCGCCGTCTTGTCCGACGACTATAGGGTCGTCCCCACGACCCCGAGTCCAGGTTGGCCAGCCGCCGACATTTCCGACGACTATAGAGTCGTCCCCACGACCCCGGGCCAAAGTTGGCCAGCCGCCGACATGTCCGACGACTATAGGGTCGTCCCCATGACCCCGAGACTAGATTGGCCCGCCACCGTCATGTCCGACGACAATAGGGTCGTCCCCACGACCCCGGGTCCAGGTTGGCCAGCCGCCGACATTTCCGACGTCTATAGAGTCGTCCCCACGACACCGGGCCAAAGTTGGCCAGCCGCCGACATGTCCGACGACTATAGGGTCGTCCCCACGACCCCGGGACTAGATTGGCCCGCCACCGTCATATCCGACGATTATAGGGTCGTCCCCACGACCCCGGGACAAGCTTGGCCCGCCGCCGAATTGTTCGACGACTATAGGGTCGTCCCCACGACCCCGGGTCTAGGTTGGCCAGCCGCCGACTTGTCCGACGACTATAGGGTCGTCCCCACGACCCCGGGACTAGATTGGCCCGCCACCGTCATGTCCGACGATTATAGGGTCGTCCCCACGACCCCGGGACAAGCTTGGCCCGCCGCCGCATTGTTCGACGACTATAGGGTCGTCCCCACGACCCCGGGACTAGATTGGCCCGCCACCGTCATGTCCGACGACAATAGGGTCGTCCCCACGACCCCGGGTCTAGGTTGGCCAGCCGCCGACTTGTCCGACGACTATAGGGTCGTCCCCACGACCCCGGGACATGGTTGGCCCGCCGCCGACATGTCCGACGAATATAGGGCCGTACCCACGACCCCGGGGCAAGGTTGGCCCGCCGCCGACTTGTCCGACGACTATAGGGTCGTCCCCACGACCCCGGGCCAAAGTTGGTCAGCCGCCGAAATGTCCGACGACTATAGGGTCGTCCCCACGACCCCGGGCCAAAGTTGGCAAGCCGCTGAAATGTCCGACGACTTTAGGGTTGTCCCCACGACCCCGGGACTACATTGGCCCGCCACCGTCAAGTCCGACGACTATAGGGTCGTCCCCAGGACCTCGCGACTAGATTGGCCCGCCACCGTCAAGTCCGTCGACTATAGGGTCGTCCCCACGACCCCGGGCCAAAGTTGGCAAGCCGCCGAAATGTCCGACGACTGTAGGGTCGTCCCCACGACCCCGGGACTAGATTGGCCCGCCACCGTCAAGTCCGACGAATATAGGGTCGTCCCCACGACCTCGGGACTAGGTTGGCCGGCCGCCGACATGTCCGACCACTATTGGGTCGTCCCCACGACACCGGGCCAAAGTTGGCCAGCCGCCGACATGTCCGACGACTATAGGGTCGTCCCCACGACCCCGGGGCAAGGTTGGCCCGCCGCCGACTTGTCCGACGACTATAGGGTCGTACCCACGACCCCGGGACTAGGCTGACAAGCCGCCAACATGTCCGAAGACTATAGGGTCGTCCCTACGACCCCGGGACTAGATTGGCCCGCCACCGTCATGTCCAACGATTATAGGGTCGTCCCCACGACCCCGGGTCTAGGTTGGCCAGCCCCCGACATGTCCGACGACTATAGAGTCGTCCCCACGACCCCGGGTCTAGGTTGGCCAGCCGCCGACATGTCCGACGACTATAGAGTCGTCCCCACGACACCGGGCCAAAGTTGGACAGCCGCCGAGATGTCCGACTACTATAGGGTCGTCCCCAGGACCTCGGGTCTAGATTGGCCCGCTACCGTCATGTCCGAAGACTATAGGGTTGTCCCCACGACCACGGGACTAGATTGGCCCGCCACCGCCATGTCCGACGACAATAGGGTCGTCCCCACGACCCCGGGTCTAGGGTGGCCAGCCGCCGACATGTCCGACGACAATCGGATCGTCCCCACGCCCACGCGCCAAAGTTGGCCAGCCGCCGACATGTCCGACGACTATTGGATCGTCCCCACGACCACGGGCCAAAGTTGGCCAGCCGCCGACATGTCCGACGACAATCGGATCGTCCCCACGACCACGCGCCAAAGTTGGCCAGCCGCCGACATGTCCGACGACTATAGGGTCGTCCCCACGACCCCGGGACTAGATTGGCCCGCCACCGTCATGTCCAACGACAATAGGGTCGTCCCCACAACCACGGGCCAAAGTTGGCCAGCCGCCGACATGTCCGACGACTGTAGGGTCGTCCCCACGACCCCGGGCCAAAGATGTCCAGCCGCCGTCTTGTCCGACGCCTATAGGGTCGTCCCCACGACCCCGGGACTAGATTGGCCCGCCACCGTCATGTCCAACGACTATAGGGTCGTCCCCACAACCACGGGCCAAAGTTGGCCAGCCGCCGACATGTCCGACGACTGTAGGGTCGTCCCCACGACCCCGGGCCAAAGTTGGCCAGCCGCCGACATGTCCGACGACTATTGGATCGTCCCCACGACCCCGGGCCAAAGTTGGCCAGCCGCCGACATGTCCGACGACTATAGGGTCGTCCCCACGACCCCGAGACTAGATTGGCCCGCCACCGTCATGTCCGACGACAATAGGGTCGGCCCCACGACTCCGGGTCCAGGTTGGCCAGCCGCCGACATTTCCGACGACTATAGAGTCGTCCCCACGACACCGGTTCAAAGTTGGCTAGCCGCCGACATGTCCGACGACTATAGGGTCGTCCCCACGACCCCGGGACTAGATTGGCCCGCCACCGTCATGTCCGACGACAATAGGGTCGTCCCCACGACCCCGGGTCTAGGTTGGCCAGCTGCCGACATGTCCGACGACTATAGAGTCGTCCCCACGACCCCGGGCCAAAGTTGGCCAGCCGCCGACATGTCCGACGACTATTGGATCGTCCCCACGACCCCGGGCCAAAGTTGGCCAGCCGCCGACATGTCCGACGACTATAGCGTCGTCCCCACGACCCCGAGACTAGATTGGCCCGCCACCGTCATGTCCGACGACAATAGGGTCGGCCCCACGACTCCGGGTCCAGGATGGCCAGCCGCCGACATTTCCGACGACTATAGAGTCGTCCCCACGACACCGGTTCAAAGTTGGCCAGCCGCCGACATGTCCGACGACTATAGGGTCGTCCCCACGACCCCGGGACTAGATTGGCCCGCCACCGTCATATCCAACGACTATAGGGTCGTCCCCACAACCACGGTCCAAAGTTGGCCAGCCGCCGACATGTCCGACGACTATAGGGTCGTCCCCACGACCCCGGGCCAAAGTTGGCAAGCCGCCGAAATGTCCGACGACTGTAGGGTCGTCCCCACGACCACGGGACTAGGTTGGCCAGCCGCCGACATGTCCGACGACTATAGGGTCGTCCCGACGACCCCGGGCCAATGATGGCCAATCGCCAACATGTCCGAAGACTATAGGGCCGTCCCTACGACCCCGGGACTAGATTGGCCCGCCACCGTCATGTCCAACGATTATAGGGTCGTCCCCACGACCCCGGGACTAGATTGGCCCGCCACCGTCATGTCCGACGAATATAGGGTCGTCCCCACGACCCCGGGACAAGCATGGCCCGCCGCCGACTTGTCCGACGACTATAGGGTCGTCCCTACGACCCCGGGACTAGGTTGGCCAGCCGCCGACATGACCGACGACTATAGGGTCGTCCCCACGACCCCGGGACTAGATTGGTCCGCCACCGCCATGTCCGACGAATACAGGGTCGTCCCCACGACCCCGGGACAAGCTTGGCCCGCCGCCGACTTGTCCGACGACTATAGGGTCGTCCCCACGACCCCGGGACTAGATTGGCCCGCCACCGTCATGTCCGACGACAATAGGGTCGTCCCCACGACCCCGGGTCTACGTTGGCCAGCTGCCGACATGTCCGACGACTATAGAGTCGTCCCCACGACACCGCGCCAAAGTTGGACAGCCGCCGACATGTCCGACTACTATAGGGTCGTCCCCACGACCCCGGGACAAGGTTAGCCCGCCGCCGACATGTCCGACGAATATAGGGCCGTACCCACGACCCCGGGACTAGGCTGACAAGCCGCCAACATGTCCGACGACTATAGGGTCGTCCCCACGACCCCGGGCCAAAGTTGGCAAGCCGCTGAAATGTCCGACGACTTTAGGGTTGTCCCCACGACCCCGGGACTACATTGGCCCGCCACCGTCAAGTCCGACGACTATAGGGTCGTCTCCACCACCACGGGCGAACGTTGGCCAGCCGCCGACATGTCCGACGATTATTGGATCGTCCCCACGACCCCGGGCCAAAGTTGGCCAGCCGCCGACATGTCCGACGACTATAGGGTCGTCCCCACGACCCCGGGACAAGGTTAGCCCGCCGCCGACATGTCCGACGAATATAGGGCCGTACCCACGACCCCGGGACTAGGCTGACAAGCCGCCAACATGTCCGACGACTATAGGGTCGTCCCCACGACCCCGGGCCAAAGTTGGCAAGCCGCTGAAATGTCCGACGACTTTAGGGTTGTCCCCACGACCCCGGGACTACATTGGCCCGCCACCGTCAAGTCCGACGACTATAGGGTCGTCCCCAGGACCTCGGGACTAGATTGGCCCGCCACCGTCAAGTCCGACGACTAAAGGGTCGTCCCCACGACCCCGGGCCAAAGTTGGAAACCGCCGAAATGTCCGACGACTATAGGGTCGTCCCCACGACCCCGGGACTAGATTGGCCCGCCACCGTCAAGTCCGACGACTATAGGGTCGTCCCCACGACCTCGGGACTAGGTTGGCCAGCCGCCGACATGTCCGACCACTATAGGGTCGTCCCCACGACCCCGGGCCAAAGATGTCCAGCCGCCGTCTTCTCCGGCGACTATAGGGTCGTCGTCACGACCCCGGGTCCAGGTTGGCCAGCCGCCGACATTTCCGACGACTATAGAGTCGTCCCCACGACACCGGGCCAAAGTTGGCCAGCCGCCGACATGTCCGACGACTATAGGGTCGTCCCCACGACCCCGGGCCAAAGATGTCCAGCCGCCGTCTTGTCCGACGACTATAGGGTCGTCCCCACGACCCCGAGTCCAGGTTGGCCAGCCGCCGACATTTCCGACGACTATAGAGTCGTCCCCACGACCCCGGGCCAAAGTTGGCCAGACGCCGACATGTCCGACGACTATAGGGTCGTCCCCACGACCCCGAGACTAGATTGGCCCGCCACCGTCATGTCCGACGACAATAGGGTCGTCCCCACGACCCCGGGTCCAGGTTGGCCAGCCGCCGACATTTCCGTCGACTATAGAGTCGTCTCCACGACACCGGGCCAAAGTTGGCCAGCCGCCGACATGTCCGACGACTATAGGGTCGTCCCCACGACCCCGGGACTAGATTGGCCCGCCGCCGTCATGTCCGACGACAATAGGGTCGTCCCCACGACCCCGGGTCTAGGTTGGCCAGCCGCCGAATTGTGCGACGACTATAGGGTCGTACCCACGACCCCGGGACTAGGCTGACAAGCCGCCAACATGTCCGACGACTATAGGGTCGTCCCCACGACCCCGGGCCAAGATGTCCAGCCGCCGTCTTGTCCGACGACTATGGGGTCGTCCCCACGACCCCGGGACTAGATTGGCCCGCCACCGTCATGTCCAACGACTATAGGGTCGTCCCCACAACCACGGGCCAAAGTTGGCCAGCCGCCGACATGTCCGACGACTATAGGGTCGTCCCCACGACCCCGGGCCAAAGTTGGCCAGCTGCCGACATGTCCGACGACTATAGGGTCGTCCCCACGACCCCGGGACAAGGTTGGCCCGCCGCCGACTTGTCCGACGACTATAGGGTCGTACCCACCACCACGGGACTAGGCTGTCAAGCCGCCAACATGTCCGACGACTATAGGGTCGTCCCCACGACCCCGGGCCAAAGATGTCCAGCCGCCGTCTTGTCCGACGACTATAGGGTCGTCCCCACGACCCCGAGTCCAGGTTGGCCAGCCGCCGACATTTCCGACGACTATAGAGTCGTCCCCACGACCCCGGGCCAAAGTTGGCCAGCCGCCGACATGTCCGACGACTATAGGGTCGTCCCCATGACCCCGAGACTAGATTGGCCCGCCACCGTCATGTCCGACGACAATAGGGTCGTCCCCACGACCCCGGGTCCAGGTTGGCCAGCCGCCGACATTTCCGACGTCTATAGAGTCGTCCCCACGACACCGGGCCAAAGTTGGCCAGCCGCCGACATGTCCGACGACTATAGGGTCGTCCCCACGACCCCGGGACTAGATTGGCCCGCCACCGTCATGTCCGACGATTATAGGGTCGTCCCCACGACCCCGGGACAAGCTTGGCCCGCCGCCGAATTGTTCGACGACTATAGGGTCGTCCCCACGACCCCGGGACTAGATTGGCCCGCCACCGTCATGTCCGACGACAATAGGGTCGTCCCCACGACCCCGGGTCTAGGTTGGCCAGCCGCCGTCTTGTCCGACGACTATAGGGTCGTCCCCACGACCCCGAGTCCAGGTTGGCCAGCCGCCGACATTTCCGACGACTATAGAGTCGTCCCCACGACCCCGGGCCAAAGTTGGCAAGCCGCCGAAATGTCCGACGACTATAGGGTCGTCCCCACGACCCCGGGACTAGATTGGCCCGCCACCGTCAAGTCCGACGACTATAGGGTCGTCCCCACGACCTCGGGACTAGGTTGGCCAGCCGCCGACATATCCGACCACTATAGGGTCGTCCCCACGACCCCGGGCCAAAGATGTCCAGCCGCCGTCTTCTCCGGCGACTATAGGGTCGTCGTCACGACCCCGGGTCCAGGTTGGCCAGCCGCCGACATTTCCGACGACTATAGAGTCGTCCCCACGACACCGGGCCAAAGTTGGCCAGCCGCCGACATGTCCGACGACTATAGGGTCGTCCCCACGACCCCGGGCCAAAGATGTCCAGCCGCCGTCTTGTCCGACGACTATAGGGTCGTCCCCACGACCCCGAGTCCAGGTTGGCCAGCCGCCGACATTTCCGACGACTATAGAGTCGTCCCCACGACCCCGGGCCAAAGTTGGCCAGACGCCGACATGTCCGACGACTATAGGGTCGTCCCCACGACCCCGAGACTAGATTGGCCCGCTACCGTCATGTCCGACGACAATAGGGTCGTCCCCACGACCCCGGGTCCAGGTTGGCCAGCCGCCGACATTTCCGACGACTATAGAGTCGTCTCCACGACACCGGGCCAAAGTTGGCCAGCCGCCGACATGTCCGACGACTATAGGGTCGTCCCCACGACCCCGGGACTAGATTGGCCCGCCGCCGTCATGTCCGACGACAATAGGGTCGTCCCCACGACCCCGGGTCTAGGTTGGCCAGCCGCCGAATTGTGCGACGACTATAGGGTCGTACCCACGACCCCGGGACTAGGCTGACAAGCCGCCAACATGTCCGACGACTATAGGGTCGTCCCCACGACCCCGGGCCAAAGATGTCCAGCCGCCGTCTTGTCCGACGACTATAGGGTCGTCCCCACGACCCCGGGACTAGATTGGCCCGCCACCGTCATGTCCAACGACTATAGGGTCGTCCCCACAACCACGGGCCAAAGTTGGCCAGCCGCCGACATGTCCGACGACTATAGGGTCGTCCCCACGACCCCGGGCCAAAGTTGGCCAGCTGCCGACATGTCCGACGACTATAGGGTCGTCCCCACGTCCCCGGGACAAGGTTGGCCCGCCGCCGACTTGTCCGACGACTATAGGGTCGTACCCACCACCTCGGGACTAGGCTGTCAAGCCGCCAACATGTCCGACGACTATAGGGTCGTCCCCACGACCCCGGGCCAAAGATGTCTAGCCGCCGTCTTGTCCGACGACTATAGGGTCGTCCCCACGACCCCGAGTCCAGGTTGGCCAGCCGCCGACATTTCCGACGACTATAGAGTCGTCCCCACGACCCCGGGCCAAAGTTGGCCAGCCGCCGACATGTCCGACGACTATAGGGTCGTCCCCATGACCCCGAGACCAGATTGGCCCGCCACCGTCATGTCCGACGACAATAGGGTCGTCCCCACGACCCCGGGTCCAGGTTGGCCAGCCGCCGACATTTCCGACGTCTATAGAGTCGTCCCCACGACACCGGGCCAAAGTTGGCCAGCCGCCGACATGTCCGACGACTATAGGGTCGTCCCCACGACCCCGGGACTAGATTGGCCCGCCACCGTCATGTCCGACGATTATAGGGTCGTCCCCACGACCCCGGGACAAGCTTGGCCCGCCGCCGAATTGTTCGACGACTATAGGGTCGTCCCCACGACCCCGGGACTAGATTGGCCCGCCACCGTCATGTCCGACGACAATAGGGTCGTCCCCACGACCCCGGGTCTAGGTTGGCCAGCCGCCGACTTGTCCGACGACTATAGGGTCGTCCCCAGGACCTCGGGACTAGATTGGCCCGCCACCGTCAAGTCCGACGACTATAGGGTCGTCCCCACGACCCCGAGACTAGATTGGCCCGCCACCGTCATGTCCGACGACAATAGGGTCGTCCCCACGACCCCGGGTCAAGGTTGGCCAGCCGCCGACATTTCCGACGACTATAGAGTCGTCTCCACGGCACCGGGCCAAAGTTGGCCAGCCGCCGACATGTCCGACGACTATAGGGTCGTCCCCACGACCCCGGGACTAGATTGGCCCGCCACCGTCAAGTCCGACGACTATAGGGTCGTCCCCACGACCCCGGGACTAGATTGGCCCGCCACCGTCATGTCCGACGATTATAGGGTCGTCCCCACGACCCCGGGACAAGCTTGGCCCGCCGCCGAATTGTTCGACGACTATAGGGTCGTCCCCACGACCCCGGGACTAGATTGGCCCGCCACCGTCATGTCCGACGACAATAGGGTCGTCCCCACGACCCCGGGTCTAGGTTGGCCAGCCGCTGACTTGTCCGACGACTATAGGGTCGTCCCCACGACCTCGGGACTAGGTTGGCCGGCCGCCGACATGTCCGACCACTATTGGGTCGTCCCCACGACACGGGGCCAAAGTTGGCCAGCCGCCGACATGTCCGACGACTATAGGGTCGTCCCCACGACCCCGGGACAAGGTTGGCCCGCCGCCGACTTGTCCGACGACTATAGGGTCGTACCCACGACCCCGGGACTAGGCTGACAAGCCGCCAACATGTCCGAAGACTATAGGGTCGTCCCCACGACCCCGGGACTAGATTGGCCAGCCACCGTCATGTCCAACGACTATAGTGTCGTCCCCACAACCACGGGCCAAAGTTGGCCAGCCGCCGACATGTCCGACGACTATAGGGTCGTCCCCACGACCCCGAGACTAGATTGGCCCGCTACCGTCATGTCCGACGACAATAGGGTCGTCCCCACGACCCCGGGTCCAGGTTGGCCAGCCGCCGACATTTCCGACGACTATAGAGTCGTCCCCACGACACCGGGCCAAAGTTGGCCAGCCGCCGATATGTCCGACGACTATAGGGTCGTCCCCACGACCCCGGGACAAGGTTGGCCCGCCGCCGACATGTCCGACGAATATAGGGCCGTACCCACGACCCCGGGACTAGGCTGACAAGCCGCCAACATGTCCGACGACTATAGGGTCGTCCCCACGACCCCGGGCCAAAGTTGGTCAGCCGCCGAAATGTCCGACGACTATAGGGTAGTCCCCACGACCCCGGGCCAAAGATGTCCAGCCGCCGTCTTGTCCGACGCCTATAGGGTCGTCCCCACGACCCCGGGACTAGATTGGCCTGCCACCGTCATGTCCAACGACTATAGGGTCGTCCCCACCACCACGGGCCAAAGTTGGCCAGCCGCCGACATGTCCGACGATTATTGGATCGTCCCCACGACCCCGGGCCAAAGTTGGCCAGCCGCCCACATGTCCGACGACTATGGGGTCGTCCCCACGACCCCGAGACTAGATTGGCCCGCTACCGTCATGTCCGACGACAATAGGGTCGTCCCCACGACCCCGGGTCCAGGTTGGCCAGGCGCCGACATTTCCGACGACTATAGAGTCGTCCCCACGACACCGGGCCAAAGTTGGCCAGCCGCCGATATGTTCGACGACTATAGGGTCGTCCCCACGACCCCGGGACAAGGTTGGCCCGCCGCCGACATGTCCGACGAATATAGGGCCGTACCCACGACCCCGGGTCTAGATTGGCCCGCTACCGTCATGTCCGAAGACTCTAGGGCCGTACCCACGACCCCGGGACTAGGCTGACAAGCCGCCAACATGTCCGACGACTATAGGGTCGTCCCCACGACCCCGGGCCAAAGTTGGTCAGCCGCCGAAATGTCCGACGACTATAGGGTAGTCCCCACGACCCCGGGCCAAAGATGTCCAGCCGCCGTCTTGTCCGACGCCTATAGGGTCGTCCCCACGACCCCGGGACTAGATTGGCCTGCCACCGTCATGTCCAACGACTATAGGGTCGTCCCCACCACCACGGGCCAAAGTTGGGCAGCCGCCGACATGTCCGGCGATTATTGGATCGTCCCCACGACCCCGGGCCAAAGTTGGCCAGCCGCCCACATGTCCGACGACTATGGGGTCGTCCCCACGACCCCGAGACTAGATTGGCCCGCTACCGTCATGTCCGACGACAATAGGGTCGTCCCCACGACCCCGGGTCCAGGTTGGCCAGGCGCCGACATTTCCGACGACTATAGAGTCGTCCCCACGACACCGGGCCAAAGTTGGCCAGCCGCCGATATGTCCGACGACTATAGGGTCGTCCCCACGACCCCGGGACTAGGTTGGCCTGCCGCCGACATGTCCGACGACTATAGGGTCGTCCCGACGACCCCGGGCCAATGTTGGCCAATCGCCATCATGTCCGACGACTATAGGGTCGTCCCTACGACCCCGGGACTAGATTGGCCCGCCACCGTCATGTCCAACGATTATAGGGTCGTCCCCACGACCCCGGGACTAGATCGGCCCGCCACCGTCATGTCCGACGATTATAGGGTCGTCCCCACGACCCCGGGACAAGCTTGGCCCGCCACCGTCAAGTCCGACGACTATAGGGTCGTCCCCACGACCCCGGGACTAGATTGGCCCGCCACCGTCATGTCCGACGACAATAGGGTCGTCCCCACGACCCCGGGTCTACGTTGGCCAGCTGCCGACATGTCCGACGACTATAGAGTCGTCCCCACGACACCGCGCCAAAGTTGGACAGCCGACGACATGTCCGACTACTATAGGGTCGTCCCCACGACCTCGGGTCTAGATTGGCCCGCTACCGTCATGTCCGAAGACTCTAGGGTCGTCCCCACGACCTCGGGCCTAGATTGGCCAGCCGCCGACATGTCCGACCACTATTGGGTCGTCCCACGACGCCGGGCCAAAGTTGGCAAGCCGCCGAAATGTCCGACGACTGTAGGGTCGTCTCCACGACCCCGGGACTAGATTGGCCCGCCACCGTCAAGTCCGACGACTATAGGGTCGTCCCCACGACCTCGGGACTAGGTTGGCCAGCCGCCGACATGTCCGACCACTATTGGGTCGTCCCCACGACCACGGGCCAATGTTGGCCAGCCGCCGACATGTCCGACGACTATAGGGTCGTCCCCACGACCCCGGGCCAAGGATGTCCAGCCGCCGTCTTGTCCGACACCTATAGGGTCGTCCCCACGACCCCGGGACTAGATTGGCCCGCCACCGTCATGTCCAACGACTATAGGGTCGTCCCCACCTCCACGGGCCAAAGTTGGCCAGCCGCCGACATGTCCGACGATTATTGGATCGTCCCCACGACCCCGGGCCAAAGTTGGCCAGCCGCCGACATGTCCGACGACTATAGGGTCGTCCCCACGACCCCGAGACTAGATTGGCCCGCTACCGTCATGTCCGACGACAATAGGGTCGTCCCCACGACCCCGGGTCCAGGTTGGCCAGCCGCCGACATTTCCGACGACTATAGAGTCGTCCCCACGACACCGGGCCAAAGTTGGCCAGCCGCCGACATGTCCGACGATTATAGGGTCGTCCCCACGACCCCGAGACAAGGTTGGCCCGCCGCCGACATGTCCGACGAATATAGGGCCGTACCCACGACCCCGGGACTAGGCTGACAAGCCGCCAACATGTCCGACGACTATAGGGTCGTACCCACCACCTCGGGACTAGGCTGTCAAGCCGCCAACATGTCCGACGACTATAGGGTCGTCCCCACGACCCCGGGCCAAAGATGTCTAGCCGCCGTCTTGTCCGACGACTATAGGGTCGTCCCCACGACCCCGAGTCCAGGTTGGCCAGCCGCCGACATTTCCGACGACTATAGAGTCGTCCCCACGACCCCGGGCCAAAGTTGGCCAGCCGCCGACATGTCCGACGACTATAGGGTCGTCCCCATGACCCCGAGACTAGATTGGCCCGCCACCGTCATGTCCGACGACAATAGGGTCGTCCCCACGACCCCGGGTCCAGGTTGGCCAGCCGCCGACATTTCCGACGTCTATAGAGTCGTCCCCACGACACCGGGCCAAAGTTGGCCAGCCGCCGACATGTCCGACGTCTATAGGGTGGTCCCCACGACCCCGGGACTAGATTGGCCCGCCACCGTCATGTCCGACGATTATAGGGTCGTCCCCACGACCCCGGGACAAGCTTGGCCCGCCGCCGAATTGTTCGACGACTATAGGGTCGTCCCCACGACCCCGGGACTAGATTGGCCCGCCACCGTCATGTCCGACGACAATAGGGTCGTCCCCACGACCCCGAGACTAGATTGGCCCGCCACCATCATGTCCGACGACAATAGGGTCGTCCCCACGACCACGGGTCCAGGTTGGCCAGCCGCCGTCATTTCCGACGACTATAGAGTCGTCCCCGCGACACCGGTCCAAAGTTGGCCAGCCGCCGACATGTCCGACGACTATAGGGTCGTCCCCACGACCCCGGGACTAGATTGGCCCGCCACCGTCATGTCCAACGACTATAGGGTCGTCCCCACAACCACGGGCCAAAGTTGGCCAGCCGCCGACATGTCCGACGACTATAGGGTCGTCCCCACGACCCCGGGCCAAAGTTGGCAAGCCGCCGAAATGTCCGACGACTATAGGGTCGTCCCCACGACCCCGGGACTAGATTGGCCCGCCACCGTCATGTCCGACGATTATAGGGTCGTCCCCACGACCGCGAGACTAGATTGGCCCGCCACCGTCATGTCCGACGACAATAGGGTCGTCCCCACGACCCCGGGTCCAGGTTGGCCAGCCGCCGACATTTCCGACGACTATAGAGTCGTCCCCACGACACCGGGCCAAAGTTGGCCAGCCGCCGACATGTCCGATGACTATAGGGTCGTCCCCACGACCCCGGGACAAGGTTGGCCCGCCGCCGACTTGTCCGATGACTATAGGGTCGTACCCACGACCCTGGGACTAGGCTGACAAGCCGCCAACATGTCCAACGACTATAGGGTCGTCCCCACATCCACGGGCCAAAGTTGGCCAGCCGCCGACATGTCCGACGACTATAGGGTCGTCCCCACGACCCCGGGACTAGGTTGGCCAGCCGCCGTCATGGCCGACGAGTATAGGGTCGTCCCGACGACCCCGGGCCAATGTTGGCCAATCGCCAACATGTCCGACGACTATAGGGTCGTCCCTACGACCCCGGGACTAGATTGGCCCGCCACCGTCATGTCCGACGAATATAGGGTCGTCCCCACGACCCCGGGACAAGCTTGGCCCGCCGCCGACTTGTCCGACGACTATAGGGTCGTCCCCACGACCCCGGGACTAGATTGGCCCGCCACCGTCATGTCCGACGACAATAGGGTCGTCCCCACGACCCCGGGACTAGATTGGCCCGCCACCGTCATGTCCGACGACAATAGGGTCGTCCCCACGACCCCGGGTCTACGTTGGCCAGCTGCCGACATGTCCGACGAATATAGGGTCGTCCCCACGACCCCGGGACAAGCTTGGCCCGCCGCCGACTTGTCCGACGACTATAGGGTCGTCCCCACGACCCCGGGACTAGATTGGCCCGCCACCGTCATGTCCGACGACAATAGGGTCGTCCCCACGACCCCGGGTCTACGTTGGCCAGCTGCCGACATGTCCGACGACTATAGAGTCGTCCCCACGACACCGCGCCAAAGTTGGACAGCCGACGACATGTCCGACTACTATAGGGTCGTCCCCACGACCTCGGGTCTAGATTGGCCCGCTACCGTCATGTCCGAAGACTATAGGGTCGTCCCCACGACCTCGGGACTAGATTGGCCAGCCGCCGACATGTCCGACGACTATAGGGTCGTCCCCACGACCCCGGGCCAAGGATGTCCAGCCGCCGTCTTGTCCGACACCTATAGGGTCGTCCCCACGACCCCGGGACTAGATTGGCCCGCCACCGTCATGTCCAACGACTATAGGGTCGTCCCCACCACGACGGGCCAAAGTTGGCCAGCCGCCGACATGTCCGACGATTATAGGGTCGTCCCCACGACCCCGAGACAAGGTTGGCCCGCCGCCGACATGTCCGACGAATATAGGGCCGTACCCACGACCCCGGGACTAGGCTGACAAGCCGCCAACATGTCCGACGACTATAGGGTCGTACCCACCACCTCGGGACTAGGCTGTCAAGCCGCCAACATGTCCGACGACTATAGGGTCGTCCCCACGACCCCGGGCCAAAGATGTCTAGCCGCCGTCTTGTCCGACGACTATAGGGTCGTCCCCACGACCCCGAGTCCAGGTTGGCCAGCCGCCGACATTTCCGACGACTATAGAGTCGTCCCCACGACCCCGGGCCAAAGTTGGCCAGCCGCCGACATGTCCGACGACTATAGGGTCGTCCCCATGACCCCGAGACTAGATTGGCCCGCCACCGTCATGTCCGACGACAATAGGGTCGTCCCCACGACCCCGGGTCCAGGTTGGCCAGCCGCCGACATTTCCGACGTCTATAGAGTCGTCCCCACGACACCGGGCCAAAGTTGGCCAGCCGCCGACATGTCCGACGACTATAGGGTCGTCCCCACGACCCCGGGACTAGATTGGCCCGCCACCGTCATGTCCGACGATTATAGGGTCGTCCCCACGACCCCGGGACAAGCTTGGCCCGCCGCCGAATTGTTCGACGACTATAGGGTCGTCCCCACGACCCCGGGACTAGATTGGCCCGCCACCGTCATGTCCGACGACAATAGGGTCGTCCCCACGACCCCGAGACTAGATTGGCCCGCCACCATCATGTCCGACGACAATAGGGTCGTCCCCACGACCTCGGGTCCAGGTTGGCCAGCCGCCGTCATTTCCGACGACTATAGAGTCGTCCCCGCGACACCGGTCCAAAGTTGGCCAGCCGCCGACATGTCCGACGACTATAGGGTCGTCCCCACGACCCCGGGACTAGATTGGCCCGCCACCGTCATGTCCAACGACTATAGGGTCGTCCCCACAACCACGGGCCAAAGTTGGCCAGCCGCCGACATGTCCGACGACTATAGGGTCGTCCCCACGACCCCGGGCCAAAGTTGGCAAGCCGCCGAAATGTCCGACGACTATAGGGTCGTCCCCACGACCCCGGGACTAGATTGGCCCGCCACCGTCATGTCCGACGATTATAGGGTCGTCCCCACGACCGCGAGACTAGATTGGCCCGCCACCGTCATGTCCGACGACAATAGGGTCGTCCCCACGACCCCGGGTCCAGGTTGGCCAGCCGCCGACATTTCCGACGACTATAGAGTCGTCCCCACGACACCGGGCCAAAGTTGGCCAGCCGCCGACATGTCCGATGACTATAGGGTCGTCCCCACGACCCCGGGACAAGGTTGGCCCGCCGCCGACTTGTCCGATGACTATAGGGTCGTACCCACGACCCTGGGACTAGGCTGACAAGCCGCCAACATGTCCAACGACTATAGGGTCGTCCCCACATCCACGGGCCAAAGTTGGCCAGCCGCCGACATGTCCGACGACTATAGGGTCGTCCCCACGACCCCGGGACTAGGTTGGCCAGCCGCCGTCATGGCCGACGAGTATAGGGTCGTCCCGACGACCCCGGGCCAATGTTGGCCAATCGCCAACATGTCCGACGACTATAGGGTCGTCCCTACGACCCCGGGACTAGATTGGCCCGCCACCGTCATGTCCGACGAATATAGGGTCGTCCCCACGACCCCGGGACAAGCTTGGCCCGCCGCCGACTTGTCCGACGACTATAGGGTCGTCCCCACGACCCCGGGACTAGATTGGCCCGCCACCGTCATGTCCGACGACAATAGGGTCGTCCCCACGACCCCGGGACTAGATTGGCCCGCCACCGTCATGTCCGACGACAATAGGGTCGTCCCCACGACCCCGGGTCTACGTTGGCCAGCTGCCGACATGTCCGACGAATATAGGGTCGTCCCCACGACCCCGGGACAAGCTTGGCCCGCCGCCGACTTGTCCGACGACTATAGGGTCGTCCCCACGACCCCGGGACTAGATTGGCCCGCCACCGTCATGTCCGACGACAATAGGGTCGTCCCCACGACCCCGGGTCTACGTTGGCCAGCTGCCGACATGTCCGACGACTATAGAGTCGTCCCCACGACACCGCGCCAAAGTTGGACAGCCGACGACATGTCCGACTACTATAGGGTCGTCCCCACGACCTCGGGTCTAGATTGGCCCGCTACCGTCATGTCCGAAGACTATAGGGTCGTCCCCACGACCTCGGGACTAGATTGGCCAGCCGCCGACATGTCCGACGACTATAGGGTCGTCCCCACGACCCCGGGCCAAGGATGTCCAGCCGCCGTCTTGTCCGACACCTATAGGGTCGTCCCCACGACCCCGGGACTAGATTGGCCCGCCACCGTCATGTCCAACGACTATAGGGTCGTCCCCACCACGACGGGCCAAAGTTGGCCAGCCGCCGACATGTCCGACGATTATTGGATCGTCCCCACGACCCCGGGCCAAAGTTGGCCAGCCGCCGACATGTCCGACGACTATAGGGTCGTCCCCACGACCCCGAGACTAGATTGGCCCGCTACCGTCATGTCCGACGACAATAGGGTCGTCCCCACGACCCCGGGTCCAGGTTGGCCAGCAGCCGACATTTCCGACGACTATAGAGTCGTCCCCACGACACCGGGCCAAAGTTGGCCAGCCGCCGACATGTCCGACGACTATAGGGTCGTCCCCACGACCCCGGGACTAGGCTGACAAGCCGCCAACATGTCCGAAGACTATAGGGTCGTCCCCACGACCCCGGGCCAATGATGTCCAGCCGCCGTCTTGTCCGACGACTATAGGGTCGTCCCCACGACCCCGGGACTAGATTGGCCCGCCACCGTCATGTCCAACGATTATAGGGTCGTCCCCACAACCACGGGCCAAAGTTGGACAGCCGCCGACATGTCCGACGACTATATGGTCGTCCCCACGATCCCGGGCCAAAGTTGGCCAGCCGCCGACATGTCCGACGACTATAGGGTCGTCCCCACGACCCCGAGACTAGATTGGCCCGCCACCGTCATGTCCGACGACAATAGGGTCGTCCCCACGACCTCGGGTCCAGGTTGGCCAGCCGCCGTCATTTCCGACGACTATAGAGTCGTCCCCACGACACCGGTCCAAAGTTGGCCAGCCGCCGACATGTCCGACGACTATAGGGCCGTCCCCACGACCCCGGGACTAGATTGGCCCGCCACCGTCATGTCCAACGACTATAGGGTCGTCCCCACAACCACGGGCCAAAGTTGGCCAGCCGCCGACATGTCCGACGACTATAGGGTCGTCCCCACGACCCCGGGCCAAAGTTGGCAAGCCGCCGAAATGTCCGACGACTATAGGGTCGTCCCCACGACCCCGGGACTAGGCTGGCCCGCCACCGTCATGTCCGACGACAATAGGGTCGTCCCCACGACCTCGGGTCCAGGTTGGCCAGCCGCCGACCTTTCCGACGACTATAGAGTCCTCCCCACGACACCGGTCCAAAGTTGGCCAGCCGCCGACATGTCCGACGACTATAGGGTCGTCCCCACGACCCCGGGACTAGATTGGCCCGCCACCGTCATGTCCAACGACTATAGGGTCGTCCCCACAACCACGGGCCAAAGTTGGCCAGCCGCCGACATGTCCGACGACTATAGGGTCGTCCCCACGACCCCGGGCCAAAGATGTCCAGCCGCCGTCTTGTCCGACGCCTATAGGGTCGTCCCCACGACCCCGGGACTAGATTGGCCTGCCACCGTCATGTCCGACGACTATAGGGTCGTCCCCACGACCCCGGGCCAAAGTTGGCCAGCCGCCGACATGTCCTACGAATATAGGGTCGTCCCCACGACCCCGGGACTAGATTGGCCCGCCACCGTCATGTCCAACGACTATAGGGTCGTCCCCACGAC
The DNA here is from genome assembly GCA_963932275.1 of Andrena praecox. Classification (NCBI taxonomy): domain Eukaryota; kingdom Metazoa; phylum Arthropoda; class Insecta; order Hymenoptera; family Andrenidae; genus Andrena; species Andrena praecox. Next base: position 282,821 of record CAWVQO010000169.1, read on the forward strand.
CTCGGGACTAGGTTGGCCAGCCGCCGACATGTCCGACCACTATTGGGTCGTCCCCACGACCACGGGCCAATGTTGGCCAGCCGCCGACATGTCCGACGACTATAGGGTCGTCCCCACGACCCCGGGCCAAGGATGTCCAGCCGCCGTCTTGTCCGACACCTATAGGGTCGTCCCCACGACCCCGGGACTAGATTGGCCCGCCACCGTCATGTCCAACGACTATAGGGTCGTCCCCACGACCCCGGGACAAGGTTGGCCCGCCGCCGACTTGTCCGACGACTATAGGGTCGTACCCACGACCCTGGGACTAGGCTGACAAGCCGCCAACATGTCCGACGACTATAGGGTCGTCCCTACGACCCCGGGACTAGATTGGCCCGCCACCGTCATGTCCAACGATTATAGGGTCGTCCCCACGACCCCGGGACTAGATTGGCCCGCCACCGTCATGTCCGACGAATATAGGGTCGTCCCCACGACCCCGGGACAAACTTGGCCCGCCGCCGACTTGTCCGACGACTATAGGGTCGTCCCCACGACCCCGGGACTAGATTGGCCCGCCACCGTCATGTCCGACGACAATAGGGTCGTCCCCACGACCCCGGGTCTACGTTGGCCAGCTGCCGACATGTCCGACGACTATAGAGTCGTCCCCACGACACCGCGCCAAAGTTGGACAGCCGACGACATGTCCGACTACTATAGGGTCGTCCCCACGACCTCGGGTCTAGATTGGCCCGCTACCGTCATGTCCGACGACTATAGGGTCGTCCCCACGACCTCGGGACTAGGTTGGCCAGCCGCCGACATGTCCGACCACTATTGGGTCGTCCCACGACGCCGGGCCAAAGTTGGCAAGCCGCCGAAATGTCCGACGACTGTAGGGTCGTCTCCACGACCCCGGGACTAGATTGGCCCGCCACCGTCAAGTCCGACGACTATAGGGTCGTCCCCACGACCTCGGGACTAGGTTGGCCCGCCACCGTCATGTCCAACGATTATAGGGTCGTCCCCACGACCCCGGGACTAGATTGGCCCGCCACCGTCATGTCCGACGAATATAGGGTCGTCCCCACGACCCCGGGACAAACTTGGCCCGCCGCCGACTTGTCCGACGACTATAGGGTCGTCCCCACGACCCCGGGACTAGATTGGCCCGCCACCGTCATGTCCGACGACAATAGGGTCGTCCCCACGACCCCGGGTCTACGTTGGCCAGCTGCCGACATGTCCGACGACTATAGAGTCGTCCCCACGACACCGCGCCAAAGTTGGACAGCCGACGACATGTCCGACTACTATAGGGTCGTCCCCACGACCTCGGGTCTAGATTGGCCCGCTACCGTCATGTCCGACGACTATAGGGTCGTCCCCACGACCTCGGGACTAGGTTGGCCAGCCGCCGACATGTCCGACCACTATTGGGTCGTCCCACGACGCCGGGCCAAAGTTGGCAAGCCGCCGAAATGTCCGACGACTGTAGGGTCGTCTCCACGACCCCGGGACTAGATTGGCCCGCCACCGTCAAGTCCGACGACTATAGGGTCGTCCCCACGACCTCGGGACTAGGTTGGCCCGCCACCGTCATGTCCAACGATTATAGGGTCGTCCCCACGACCCCGGGACTAGATTGGCCCGCCACCGTCATGTCCGACGAATATAGGGTCGTCCCCACGACCCCGGGACAAACTTGGCCCGCCGCCGTCATGTCCGACGACAATAGGGTCGTCCCCACGACCTCGGGTCCAGGTTGGCCAGCCGCCGACCTTTCCGACGACTATAGAGTCGTCCCCACGACACCGGTCCAAAGTTGGCCAGCCGCCGACATGTCCGACGACTATAGGGTCGTCCCCACGACCCCGGGCCAAGGATGTCCAGCCGCCGTCTTGTCCGACACCTATAGGGTCGTCCCCACGACCCCGGGACTAGATTGGCCCGCCACCGTCATGTCCAACGACTATAGGGTCGTCCCCACCTCCACGGGCCAAAGTGGGCCAGCCGCCGACATGTCCGACGATTATTGGATCGTCCCCACGACCCCGGGCCAAAGTTGGCCAGCCGCCGACATGTCCGACGACTATAGGGTCGTCCCCACGACCCCGAGACTAGATTGGCCCGCTACCGTCATGTCCGACGACAATAGGGTCGTCCCCACGACCCCGGGTCCAGGTTGGCCAGCCGCCGACATTTCCGACGACTATAGAGTCGTCCCCACGACACCGGGCCAAAGTTGGCCAGCCGCCGACATGTCCGACGATTATAGGGTCGTCCCCACGACCCCGAGACAAGGTTGGCCCGCCGCCGACATGTCCGACGAATATAGGGCCGTACCCACGACCCCGGGACTAGGCTGACAAGCCGCCAACATGTCCGACGACTATAGGGTCGTCCCCACGACCCCGGGCCAAAGTTGGTCAGCCGCCGAAATGTCCGACGACTATAGGGTCGTCCCCACGACCCCGGGCCAAAGTTGGCAAGCCGCTGAAATGTCCGACGACTTTAGGGTTGTCCCCACGACCCCGGGACTACATTGGCCCGCCACCGTCAAGTCCGACGACTATAGGGTCGTCCCCACGACCCCGGGACAAGGTTGGCCCGCCGCCGACTTGTCCGACGACTATAGGGTCGTACCCACGACCCCGGGACTAGTCTGACAAGCCGCCAACATGTCCGAAGACTATAGGGTCGTCCCCACGACCCCGGGCCAATAATGTCCAGCCGCCGTCTTGTCCGACGACTATAGGGTCGTCCCCACGACCCCGGGACTAGATTGGCCCGCCACCGTCATGTCCAACGATTATAGGGTCGTCCCCACAACCACGGTTCAAAGTTGGACAGCCGCCGACATGTCCGACGACTATAGGGTCGTCCCCACGACCCCGGGCCAAAGTTGGCCAGCCGCCGACATGTCCGACGACTATAGGGTCGTCCCCACGACCCCGAGACTAGATTGGCCCGCCACCATCATGTCCGACGACAATAGGGTCGTCTCCACGACCCCGGGACTAGATCGGCCCGCCACCGTCATGTCCGACGATTATAGGGTCGTCCCCACGACCCCGGGACAAGCTTGGCCCGCCGCCGACTTGTCCGACGACTATAGGGTCGTCCCCACGACCCCGGGACTAGATTGGCCCGCCACCGTCATGTCCGACGACAATAGGGTCGTCTCCACGACCCCGGGTCTAGGTTGGCCAGCCGCCGACATGTCCGACGACTATAGAGTCGTCCCCACGACACCGGGCCAAAGTTGGACAGCCGCCGACATGTCCGACTACTATAGGGTCGTCCCCAGGATCTCGGGTCTAGATTGGCCCGCTACCGTCATGTCCGAAGACTATAGGGTCGTCCCCACGACCACGGGACTAGATTGGCCCGCCACCGTCAAGTCCGACGACTATAGGGTCGTCACCAGGACCTCGGTACTAGATTGGCCCGCCACCGTCAAGTCCGACGACTATAGGGTCGTCCCCACGACCTCGGGACTAGGTTGGCCGGCCGCCGACATGTCCGACTACTATTGGGTCGTCCCCACGACACCGGGCCAAAGATGGCCAGCCGCCGACATGTCCGACGACTATAGGGTCGTCCCCACGACCCCGGGACTAGATTGGCCCGCCACCGTCATGTCCGACGATTATAGGGTCGTCCCCACGACCGCGAGACTAGATTGGCCCGCCACCGTCATGTCCGACGACAATAGGGTCGTCCCCACGACCCCGGGTCCAGGTTGGCCAGCCGCCGACATTTCCGACGACTATAGAGTCGTCCCCACGACACCGGGCCAAAGTTGGCCAGCCGCCGACATGTCCGACGACTATAGGGTCGTCCCCACGACCCCGGGACAAGGTTGGCCCGCCGCCGACTTGTCCGACGACTATAGGGTCGTACCCACGACCCTGGGACTAGGCTGACAAGCCGCCAACATGTCCAACGACTATAGGGTCGTCCCCACATCCACGGGCCAAAGTTGGCCAGCCGCCGACATGTCCGACGACTATAGGGTCGTCCCCACGACCCCGGGACTAGGTTGGCCAGCCGCCGTCATGGCCGACGACTATAGGGTCGTCCCGACGACCCCGGGCCAATGTTGGCCAATCGCCAACATGTCCGACGACTATAGGGTCGTCCCTACGACCCCGGGACTAGATTGGCCCGCCACCGTCATGTCCGACGAATATAGGGTCGTCCCCACGACCCCGGGACAAGCTTGGCCCGCCGCCGACTTGTCCGACGACTATAGGGTCGTCCCCACGACCCCGGGACTAGATTGGCCAGCCGCCGACATGTCCGACGACTATAGGGTCGTCCCCACGACCTCGGGTCTAGATTGGCCCGCTACCGTCATGTCCGAAGACTATAGGGTCGTCCCCACGACCTCGGGACTAGATTGCCCAGCCGCCGACATGTCCGACGACTATAGGGTCGTCCCCACGACCCCGGGCCAAGGATGTCCAGCCGCCGTCTTGTCCGACGACTATAGGGTCGTCCCCACGACCCCGGGCCAAGGATGTCCAGCCGCCGTCTTGTCCGACACCTATAGGGTCGTCCCCACGACCCCGGGACTAGATTGGCCCGCCACCGTCATGTCCAACGACTATAGGGTCGTCCCCACCACGACGGGCCAAAGTTGGCCAGCCGCCGACATGTCCGACGATTATTGGATCGTCCCCACGACCCCGGGCCAAAGTTGGCCAGCCGCCGACATGTCCGACGACTATAGGGTCGTCCCCACGACCCCGAGACTAGATTGGCCCGCTACCGTCATGTCCGACGACAATAGGGTCGTCCCCACGACCTCGGGTCCAGGTTGGCCAGCAGCCGACATTTCCGACGACTATAGAGTCGTCCCCACGACACCGGGCCAAAGTTGGCCAGCCGCCGACATGTCCGACGACTATAGGGTCGTCCCCACGACCCCGGGACTAGGCTGACAAGCCGCCAACATGTCCGAAGACTATAGGGTCGTCCCCACGACCCCGGGCCAATGATGTCCAGCCGCCGTCTTGTCCGACGACTATAGGGTCGTCCCCACGACCCCGGGACTAGATTGGCCCGCCACCGTCATGTCCAACGATTATAGGGTCGTCCCCACAACCACGGGCCAAAGTTGGACAGCCGCCGACATGTCCGACGACTATATGGTCGTCCCCACGATCCCGGGCCAAAGTTGGCCAGCCGCCGACATGTCCGACGACTATAGGGTCGTCCCCACGACCCCGAGACTAGATTGGCCCGCCACCGTCATGTCCGACGACAATAGGGTCGTCCCCACGACCTCGGGTCCAGGTTGGCCAGCCGCCGTCATTTCCGACGACTATAGAGTCGTCCCCACGACACCGGTCCAAAGTTGGCCAGCCGCCGACATGTCCGACGACTATAGGGCCGTCCCCACGACCCTGGGACTAGATTGGCCCGCCACCGTCATGTCCAACGACTATAGGGTCGTCCCCACAACCACGGGCCAAAGTTGGCCAGCCGCCGACATGTCCGAAGACTATAGGGTCGTCCCCACGACCTCGGGCCTAGATTGGCCAGCCGCCGACATGTCCGACCACTATTGGGTCGTCCCACGACGCCGGGCCAAAGTTGGCAAGCCGCCGAAATGTCCGACGACTGTAGGGTCGTCTCCACGACCCCGGGACTAGATTGGCCCGCCACCGTCAAGTCCGACGACTATAGGGTCGTCCCCACGACCTCGGGACTAGGTTGGCCAGCCGCCGACATGTCCGACCACTATTGGGTCGTCCCCACGACCACGGGCCAATGTTGGCCAGCCGCCGACATGTCCGACGACTATAGGGTCGTCCCCACGACCCCGGGCCAAGGATGTCCAGCCGCCGTCTTGTCCGACACCTATAGGGTCGTCCCCACGACCCCGGGACTAGATTGGCCCGCCACCGTCATGTCCAACGACTATAGGGTCGTCCCCACCTCCACGGGCCAAAGTGGGCCAGCCGCCGACATGTCCGACGATTATTGGATCGTCCCCACGACCCCGGGCCAAAGTTGGCCAGCCGCCGACATGTCCGACGACTATAGGGTCGTCCCCACGACCCCGAGACTAGATTGGCCCGCTACCGTCATGTCCGACGACAATAGGGTCGTCCCCACGACCCCGGGTCCAGGTTGGCCAGCCGCCGACATTTCCGACGACTATAGAGTCGTCCCCACGACACCGGGCCAAAGTTGGCCAGCCGCCGACATGTCCGACGATTATAGGGTCGTCCCCACGACCCCGAGACAAGGTTGGCCCGCCGCCGACATGTCCGACGAATATAGGGCCGTACCCACGACCCCGGGACTAGGCTGACAAGCCGCCAACATGTCCAACGACTATAGGGTCGTCCCCACATCCACGGGCCAAAGTTGGCCAGCCGCCGACATGTCCGACGACTATAGGGTCGTCCCCACGACCCCGGGACTAGGTTGGCCAGCCGCCGTCATGGCCGACGACTATAGGGTCGTCCCGACGACCCCGGGCCAATGTTGGCCAATCGCCAACATGTCCGACGACTATAGGGTCGTCCCTACGACCCCGGGACTAGATTGGCCCGCCACCGTCATGTCCGACGAATATAGGGTCGTCCCCACGACCCCGGGACAAGCTTGGCCCGCCGCCGACTTGTCCGACGACTATAGGGTCGTCCCCACGACCCCGGGACTAGATTGGCCAGCCGCCGACATGTCCGACGACTATTGGGTCGTCCCCACGACCTCGGGTCTAGATTGGCCCGCTACCGTCATGTCCGAAGACTATAGGGTCGTCCCCACGACCTCGGGACTAGATTGCCCAGCCGCCGACATGTCCGACGACTATAGGGTCGTCCCCACGACCCCGGGCCAAGGATGTCCAGCCGCCGTCTTGTCCGACGACTATAGGGTCGTCCCCACGACCCCGGGCCAAGGATGTCCAGCCGCCGTCTTGTCCGACACCTATAGGGTCGTCCCCACGACCCCGGGACTAGATTGGCCCGCCACCGTCATGTCCAACGACTATAGGGTCGTCCCCACCACGACGGGCCAAAGTTGGCCAGCCGCCGACATGTCCGACGATTATTGGATCGTCCCCACGACCCCGGGCCAAAGTTGGCCAGCCGCCGACATGTCCGACGACTATAGGGTCGTCCCCACGACCCCGAGACTAGATTGGCCCGCTACCGTCATGTCCGACGACAATAGGGTCGTCCCCACGACCTCGGGTCCAGGTTGGCCAGCAGCCGACATTTCCGACGACTATAGAGTCGTCCCCACGACACCGGGCCAAAGTTGGCCAGCCGCCGACATGTCCGACGACTATAGGGTCGTCCCCACGACCCCGGGACTAGGTTGGCCAGCCGCCGTCATGGCCGACGACTATAGGGTCGTCCCGACGACCCCGGGCCAATGTTGGCCAATCGCCAACATGTCCGACGACTATAGGGTCGTCCCTACGACCCCGGGACTAGATTGGCCCGCCACCGTCATGTCCGACGAATATAGGGTCGTCCCCACGACCCCGGGACAAGCTTGGCCCGCCGCCGACTTGTCCGACGACTATAGGGTCGTCCCCACGACCCCGGGACTAGATTGGCCAGCCGCCGACATGTCCGACGACTATAGGGTCGTCCCCACGACCTCGGGTCTAGATTGGCCCGCTACCGTCATGTCCGAAGACTATAGGGTCGTCCCCACGACCTCGGGACTAGATTGCCCAGCCGCCGACATGTCCGACGACTATAGGGTCGTCCCCACGACCCCGGGACAAGGTTGGCCCGCCGCCGACTTGTCCGACGACTATAGGGTCGTACCCACGACCCCGGGACTAGGCTGACAAGCCGCCAACATGTCCGAAGACTATAGGGTCGTCCCCACGACCCCGGGCCAATGATGTCCAGCCGCCGTCTTGTCCGACGACTATAGGGTCGTCCCCACGACCCCGGGCCAAAGTTGGCAAGCCGCCGAAATGTCCGACGACTATAGGGTCGTCCCCACGACCCCGGGACTAGGTCGGCCAGCCGCCGACATGTCCGACGACTATAGGGTCGTCCCGACGACCCCGGGCCAATGTTGGCCAATCGCCAACATGTCCGACGACTATAGGGTCGTCCCTACGACCCCGGGACTAGATTGGCCCGCCACCGTCATGTCCAACGATTATAGGGTCGTCCCCACGACCCCGGGACTAGATTGGCCCGCCACCGTCATGTCCGACGAATATAGGGTCGTCCCCACGACCCCGGGACAAGCTTGGCCCGCCGCCGACTTGTCCGACGACTATAGGGTCGTCCCCACGACCCCGGGACTAGATTGGCCCGCCACCGTCATGTCCGACGACAATAGGGTCGTCCCCACGACCCCGGGACAAGCTTGGCCCGCCGCCGACTTGTCCGACGACTATAGGGTCGTCCCCACGACCCCGGGACTAGATTGGCCCGCCACCGTCGTGTCCGACGACAATAGGGTCGTCCCCACGACGCCGGGTCTAGGTTGCCCAGCTGCCGACATGTCCGACGACTATAGAGTCGTCCCCACGACACCGCGCCAAAGTTGGACAGCCGCCGACATGTCCGACTACTATAGGGTCGTCCCCACGACCTCGGGTCTAGATTGGCCCGCTACCGTCATGTCCGAAGACTATAGGGTCGTCCCTACGACCTCGGGACTAGATTGGCCCGCCACCGTCATGTCCGACGATTATAGGGTCGTCCCCACGACCGCGAGACTAGATTGGCCCGCCACCGTCATGTCCGACGACAATAGGGTCGTCCCCACGACCCCGGGTCCAGGTTGGCCAGCCGCCGACATTTCCGACGACTATAGAGTCGTCCCCACGACACCGGGCCAAAGTTGGCCAGCCGCCGAAATGTCCGACGACTGTAGGGTCGTCCCCACGACCCCGGGTCCAGGTTGGCCAGCCGCCGACATTTCCGACGACTATAGAGTCGTCCCCACGACACCGGGCCAAAGTTGGCCAGCCGCCGACATGTCCGACGACTATAGGGTCGTCCCCACGACCCCGGGACTAGATTGGCCCGCCACCGTCATGTCCGACGATTATAGGGTCGTCCCCACGACCGCGAGACTAGATTGGCCCGCCACCGTCATGTCCGACGACAATAGGGTCGTCCCCACGACCCCGGGTACAGGTTGGCCAGCCGCCGACATTTCCGACGACTATAGAGTCGTCCCCACGACACCGGGCCAAAGTTGGCCAGCCGCCGACATGTCCGACGACTATAGGGTCGTCCCCACGACCCCGGGACAAGGTTGGCCTGCCGCCGACTTGTCCGACGACTATAGGGTCGTACCCACGACCCTGGGACTAGGCTGACAAGCCGCCAACATGTCCAACGACTATAGGGTCGTCCCCACATCCACGGGCCAAAGTTGGCCAGCCGCCGTCATGGCCGACGACTATAGGGTCGTCCCGACGACCCCGGGCCAATGTTGGCCAATCGCCAACATGTCCGACGACTATAGGGTCGTCCCTACGACCCCGGGACTAGATTGGCCCGCCACCGTCATGTCCGACGAATATAGGGTCGTCCCCACGACCCCGGGACAAGCTTGGCCCGCCGCCGACTTGTCCGACGACTATAGCGTCGTCCCCACGACACCGCGCCAAAGTTGGACAGCCGACGACATGTCCGACCACTATTGGGTCGTCCCCACGACCACGGGCCAATGTTGGCCAGCCGCCGACATGTCCGAAGACTATAGGGTCGTCCCCACGACCCCGGGACAAGCTTGGCCCGCCGCCGACTTGTCCGACGACTATAGCGTCGTCCCCACGACCCCGGGACTAGATTGGCCCGCCACCGTCATGTCCGACGACTATCGGATCGTCCCCACGACCACAGGCCAAAGTTGGCCAATCGCCGACATGTCCGACGACTATAGGGTCGCCCCCACGACCCCGGTACAAGGTTCGCCCGCCGCCGACTTGCCCGGCGACTATAGGGTAGTCCCCACGACCCCGGGACTAGGTAGACCCACCGCCGACGTGTCCGACAACTATAGGGTCGTCCCCACGACCACGGGCCAAAGTTGGCCAGCCACCGACATGTCCGACGACCATAGGATCGTACCTACGACCCCGGGACTAGATTGGCCCGCCACCGTCAAGTCCGACGACTATAGGGTCGTCCCCACGACCCCGGGACTAGATTGGCCCGCCACCGTCATGTCCAACGACTATAGGGTCGTCCCCACAACCACGGGCCAAAGTTGGCAAGCCGTCGAAATTTCCGACGACTATAGAGTCGTCCCCACGACACCGGGCCAAAGTTGGCCAGCCGCCGACATGTCCGACGACTATAGGGTCGTCCCCACGACCCCGGGACAAGGTTGGCCCGCCGCCGACATTTCCCACGAATATAGGGCCGTACCCACGACCCCGGGACTAGATTGGCCCGCCGCCGACTTGTCCGACGACTATAGGGTCGTCCCCACGACCCCGGGACTAGATTGGCCCGCCACCGTCATGTCCGACGACAATAGGGTCGTCTCCACGACCCCGGGTCTAGGTTGGCCAGCCGCCGACATGTCCGACGACTATAGAGTCGTCCCCACGACACCGGGCCAAAGTTGGACAGCCGCCGACATGTCCGACTACTATAGGGTCGTCCCCAGGACCTCGGGTCTAGATTGGCCCGCTACCGTCATGTCCGAAGACTATAGGGTCGTCCCCACGACCACGGGACTAGATTGGCCCGCCACCGTCATGTCCGACGAATATAGGGTCGTCCCCACGACCCCGGGACAAGCTTGGCCCGCCGCCGACTTGTCCGACGACTATAGGGTCGTCCCCACGACCCCAGGACTAGATTGGCCCGCCACCGTCATGTCCGACGACAATAGGGTCGTCCCCACGACCCCGGGTCTAGGTTGCCCAGCTGCCGACATGTGCGACGACTATAGAGTCGTCCCCACGACACCGCGCCAAAGTTGGACAGCCGACGACATGTCCGACTACTATAGGGTCGTCCCCACGCCCTCGGGTCTAGATTGGCCCGCTACCGTCATGTCCGCAGACTATAGGGTCGTCCCCACGACCTCGGGACTAGATTGGCCCGCTTCCGTCAAGTCCGACGACTATAGGGTCGTCCCACGACGCCGGGCCAAAGTTGGCAAGCCGCCGAAATGTCCGACGACTGTAGGGTCGTCCCCACGACCCCGGGACTAGATTGGCCCGCCACCGTCTTGTCCGACGACTATAGGGTCGTCCCCACGACCCCGGGACTAGATTGGCCCGCCACCGTCTTGTCCGACGACTATAGAGTCGTCCCCACGACCCCGGGACTAGATTGGCCCGCCGCCGACATGTCCGAGCACTATAGGGTCGTCCCACGACCCTGGGACTAGGTTGGCTCGCCGCCGACATGTCCGACGACTATAGGTTCGTCCCCACGACCCCCGGAGTAGGTTGGCTCGCCGCCGACTTGTCCGACGACTATAGGGTCGTCCCCACGACCCCGGGACTAGATTGGCCCGCCACCGTCTTGTCCGACGACTATAGGGTCGTCCCCACGACAGCGGGCCTACGTTGGCCAGCCGCCGACATGTCCGACCACTATAGGGTCGTCCCCACGACACCGGGACTAGGTTGGCTCGCCGCCGACATATCCGACGACTATAGGGTCGTTCCCACGACACCGGGACTATGTTGGCCAGCTGCCGACATGTCCGACGACTGTAGGGTCGTCCCCACGACCCCGGGACAAGGGTGGCCAGCAGCCGACATGTCCGACGACTATAGAGTCGTCTCCACGACACCGGGCCAAAGTTGGTCAGCCGCCGACATGTCCGACGACTATAGGGTCGTCCCCACGACCCCGGGCCAAAGATGTCCAGCCACCGTCTTGTCCGACGACTATAGGGTCGGCCCCACGACCCCGGGACTAGATTGGCCCGCCACCGTCAAGTCCGACGACCTCGGGACTAGGTTGGCCAGCCGCCGACATGTCCGACGACTATTGGGCCGTCCCCACGACCACGGGCCAAAGTTGGCCAGCCGCCGACATGTCTGACGACTATAGGGTCGTCCCCACCACCCCGGGCCAAGTTGGCAAGCCGCCGAAATGTCCGACGACTGTAGGGTCGTTCCCACGACACCGGGACTAGGTTGGCTCGCCGCCGACTTGTCGGACCACTATAGGGTCGTCCCCACGACCCCGGGACTAGGTTGGCTCGCCGCCGACATGTCCGACGACTATAGGGTCGTCCCCACCACCCCGGGCCAAGTTGGCAAGCCGCCGAAATGTCCGACGACTGTAGGGTCGTCCCCAAGACCCCGGGACTAGATTGGCCCGCCACCGTCAAGTCCGACGACTATTGGGTCGTCCCCACGACCCCGGGCCAAAGTTGGCGAGCCGCCGAAATGTCCGACGACTGTAGGGTCGTCCCCACGACCCCGGGACAAGGGTGGCCAGCAGCCGACATGTCCGACGACTATAGAGTCGTCCCCACGACACCGGGCCAAAGTTGGTCAGCCGCCGACATGTCCGACGACTATAGGGTCGTCCCCACGACTCCGGGCCAAAGATGTCCAGCCACCGACATGTCCGACGACTATAGGGTCGTTCCCACGACACCGGGACTAGGTTGGCTCGCCGCCGACTTGTCGGACCACTATAGGGTCGTCCCCACGACCCCGGGACTAGGTTGGCTCGCCGCCGACATGTCCGACGACTATAGGGTCGTCCCCACCACCCCGGGCCAAGTTGGCAAGCCGCCGAAATGTCCGACGACTGTAGGGTCGTCCCCAAGACCCCGGGACTAGATTGGCCCGCCACCGTCAAGTCCGACGACTAGTGGGTCGTCCCCACGACCCCGGGCCAAAGTTTGCGAGCCGCCGAAATGTCCGACGACTGTAGGGTCGTCCCCACGACCCCGGGACAAGGGTGGCCAGCAGCCGACATGTCCGACGACTATAGAGTCGTCCCCACGACACCGGGCCAAAGTTGGTCAGCCGCCGACATGTCCGACGACTATAGGGTCGTCCCCACGACCCCGGGCCAAAGATGTCCAGCCACCGTCTTGTCCGACGACTATAGGGTCGTCCCCACGACCCCGGGACTAGATTGGCCCGCCACCGTCAAGTCCGACGACCTCGGGACTTGGTTGGCCAGCCGCCGACATGTCCGACGACTATTGGGCCGTCCCCACGACCACGGGCCAAAGTTGGCCAGCCGCCGACATGTCTGACGACTATAGGGTCGTCCCCACGACCCCGGGCCAATGTTGGCCAGCCGCCGACATGTTCAACGACTATTGGGCCGTCCCCACGACCACGGGCCAAAGTTGACCAGCCGCTGACTTGTCCGACGACTATAGGGTCGTCCCCACGACCACGGGCCAAAGTTGGCCAGCCGCCGACTTGTCCGACGACTATGGGGTCGTCCCCACGACCCCAGGACTAGATTGGCCCGCCACCGTCATGTCCGACGACAATAGGGTCGTCCCCACGACCCCGGGGCTAGGATGGCCCGCCGCCGACATGTTCAACGACTATTGGGTCGTCCCCACGACCCCGGGCTAATGTTGGCCAGCCGCCGACTTGTCCGACGACTATGGGGTCGTCCCCACGACCCCAGGACTAGATTGGCCCGCCACCGTCATGTCCGACGACAATAGGGTCGTCCCCACGACCCTGGGTCTAGGTTGGCCAGCCGCCGACATGTCCGACGACTAAACAGTCGTCCCAACGACCACGGGCAAAAGTTGGCCAGCCGCCGACATGTCCGACGACTATAGGGTCGTCCCCACGACCCCGGGACTAGATTGGCCCGCCACCGTCATGTCCGACGTCTATTGGGTCGTCCCCACGACAGAGGGCCTACGTTGGCCAGCCACCGACATGCCCGACGACCATAGGATCGTACCTACGACCCCGGGACTAGATTGGACCGCCACCGTCATGTCCGACGACAATAGGGTCGTCCCCACAACCCTGGGTCTAGGTTGGCCAGCCGCCGACATGTCCGACGACTAAACAGTCGTCCCAACGACCACGGGCAAAAGTTGGCCAATCGCCGTCATGTCCGACGACAATAGGGTCGTCCCCACGACCCCGGGACTAGATTGGCCCGCCACCGTCATGTCCGACGACCTCGGGACTAGGTTGGCCAGCCGCCGACATGTCCGACGACTATTGGGCCGTCCCCACGACCACGGGCCAAAGTTGGCCAGCCGCCGACATGTCTGACGACTATTGGGTCGTCCCCACCACCCCGGGCCAAGTTGGCAAGCCGCCGAAATGTCCGACGACTGTAGGGTCGTTCCCACGACACCGGGACTAGATTGGCCCGCCACCGTCATGTCCGACGACCTCGGGACTAGGTTGGCCAGCCGCCGACATGTCCGACGACTATTGGGTCGTCCCCACGACCACGGGCCAAAGTTGGCCCGCCGCCGACTTGCCCGGCGACTATAGGGTAGTCCCCACGACCCCGGGACTAGGTAGACCCACCGCCGACGTGTCCGACAACTATAGGGTCGTCCCCACGACCACGGGCCAAAGTTGGCCAGCCACCGACATGTCCGACGACCATAGGATCGTACCTACGACACCGGGACTAGATTGGCCCGCCACCGTCAAGTCCGACGACTATAGGGTCGTTCCCACGACACCGGGACTAGATTGGCCCGCCACCGTCAAGTCCGACGACCTCGGGACTAGGTTGGCCAGCCGCCGACATGTCCGACGACTATTGGGCCGTCCCCACGACCACGGGCCAAAGTTGGCCAGCCGCCGACATGTCTGACGACTATTGGGTCGTCCCCACCACCCCGGGCCAAGTTGGCAAGCCGCCGAAATGTCCGACGACTGTAGGGTCGTTCCCACGACACCGGGACTAGGTTGGCTCGCCGCCGACTTGTCGGACCACTATAGGGTCGTCCCCACGACCCCGGGACTAGGTTGGCTCGCCGCCGACATGTCCGACGACTATAGGGTCGTCCCCACCACCCCGGGCCAAGTTGGCAAGCCGCCGAAATGTCCGACGACTGTAGGGTCGTCCCCAAGACCCCGGGACTAGATTGGCCCGCCACCGTCAAGTCCGACGACTATTGGGTCGTCCGCACGACCTCGGGCCAAAGTTGGCGAGCCGCCGAAATGTCCGACGACTATAGGGTCGTCCCCACGACCCCGGGACTAGATTGGCCCGCCACCGTCATGTCCGACGACAATAGGGTCGTCCCCACGACCCCGGGTCTAGGTTGGCCAGCTGCCGACATGTCCGACGACTATAGAGTCGTCCCCACGACACCGCGCCAAAGTTGGACAGCCGCCGACATGTCCGACTACTATAGGGTCGTCCCCACGACCTCGGGTCTAGATTGGCCCGCTACCGTCATGTCCGAAGACTATAGGGTCGTCCCCACGACCTCGGGACTAGATTGGCCCGCTGCCGTCAAGTCCGACGACTATAGGGTCGTCCCACGACCCCGGGCCAAAGTTGGCAAGCCGCCGAAATGTCCGACGACTGTAGGGTCGTCTCCACGACCCCGGGACTAGATTGGCCCGCCACCGTCAAGTCCGACGACTATAGGGTCGTCCCCACAACCTCGGGACTAGGTTGGCCAGCCGCCGACTTGTCCGACCACTATTGGGTCGTCCCCACGACCACGGGCCAAAGTTGGCCAGCCGCCGACATGTCCGACGACTATAGGGTCGTCCCCACGACCCGGGCCAAAGATGTCCAGCCGCCGTCTTGTCCGACGCCTATAGGGTCGTCCCCACGACCCCGGGACTAGATTGGCCTGCCACCGTCATGTGCAACGACTATAGGGTCGTCCCCACCACCACGGGCCAAAGTTGGCCAGCCGCCGACATGTCCGACGATTATTGGATCGTCCCCACGACCCCGGGCCAAAGTTGGCCAGCCGCCGACATGTCCGACGACTATAGGGTCGTCCCCACGACCCCGAGACTAGATTGGCCTGCTACCGTCATGTCCGACGACAATAGGGTCGTCCCCACGACCCCGGGTCCAGGTTGGCCAGCCGCCGACATTTCCGACGAATATAGAGTCGTCCCCACGACACCGGGCCAAAGTTGGCCAGCCGCCGACATGTCCGACGACTATAGGGTCGTCCCCACGACACCGGGACTAGATTGGCCCGCCACCGTCAAGTCCGACGACCCCGGGTCCAGGTTGGCCAGCCGCCGACATTTCCGACGAATATAGAGTCGTCCCCACGACACCGGGCCAAAGTTGGCCAGCCGCCGACATGTCCGACGACTATAGGGTCGTCCCCACGACCCCGGGACTAGATTGGCCCGCCACCGTCAAGTCCGACGACTATAGGGTCGTCCCCACGACCCCGGGTCCAGGTTGGCCAGCCGCCGACATTTCCGACGAAAATAGAGTCGTCCCCACGACACCGGGCCAAAGTTGGCCAGCCGCCGACATGTCCGACGACTATAGGGTCGTCCCCACGACACCGGGACTAGATTGGCCCGCCACCGTCAAGTCCGACGACCTCGGGACTAGGTTGGCCAGCCCCCGACATGTCCGACGACTATAGGGTCGTCCCCACGACCCCGGGACTAGATTGGCCCGCCACCGTCATGTCCGACGATTATAGGGTCGTCCCCACGACCCCGGGACTAGATTGGCCCGCCACCGTCATGTCCGACGATTATAGGGTCGTCCCCACGATCGCGAGACTAGATTGGCCCGCCACCGTCATGTCCGACGACAATAGGGTCGTCCCCACGACCCCGGGTCCAGGTTGGCCAGCCGCCGACATTTCCGACGAATATAGAGTCGTCCCCACGACACCGGGCCAAAATTGGCCAGCCGCCGACATGTCCGACGACTATAGGGTCGTCCCCACGATACCGGGCCAAAGTTGGTCAGCCGCCGACATGTCCGACGACTATAGGGTCGTCCCCACGACCCCGGGCCAAAGATGTCCAGCCACCGTCTTGTCCGACGACTATAGGGTCGGCCCCACGACCCCGGGACTAGATTGGCCCGCCACCGTCAAGTCCGACGACCTCGGGACTAGGTTGGCCAGCCGCCGTCATGTCCGACGACTATCGGATCGTCCCCACGACCACGGGCCAAAGTTGGCCAATCGCCGACATGTCCGACGACTATAGGGTCGCCCCCACGACCCCGGTACAAGGTTCGCCCGCCGCCGACTTGCCCGGCGACTATAGGGTAGTCCCCACGACCCCGGGACTAGGTAGACCCACCGCCGACGTGTCCGACAACTATAGGGTCGTCCCCACGACCACGGGCCAAAGTTGGCCAGCCACCGACATGTCCGACGACCATAGGATCGTACCTACGACCCCGGGACTAGATTGGCCCGCCACCGTCAAGTCCGACGACTATAGAGTCGTCCCCACGACACCGGGCCAAAGTTGGTCAGCCGCCGACATGTCCGACGACTATAGGGTCGTCCCCACGACCCCGGGCCAAAGATGTCCAGCCACCGTCTTGTCCGACGACTATAGGGTCGGCCCCACGACCCTGGGACTAGATTGGCCCGCCACCGTCAAGTCCGACGACCTTGGGACTAGGTTGGCCAGCCGCCGACATGTCCGACGACTATTGGGCCGTCCCCACGACCACGGGCCAAAGTTGGCCAGCCGCCGACATGTCTGACGACTATAGGGTCGTCCCCACCACCCCGGGCCAAGTTGGCAAGCCGCCGAAATGTCCGACGACTGTAGAGTCGTCCCCACGACACCGCGCCAAAGTTGGACAGCCGCCGACATGTCCGACTACTATAGGGTCGTCCCCACGACCTCGGGTCTAGATTGGCCCGCTACCGTCATGTCCGAAGACTATAGGGTCGTCCCCACGACCTCGGGACTAGATTGGCCCGCTACCGTCAAGTCCGACGACTATAGGGTCGTCCCACGACCCCGGGCCAAAGTTGGCAAGCCGCCGAAATGTCCGACGACTGTAGGGTCGTCTCCACGACCCCGGGACTAGATTGACCCGCCACCGTCAAGTCCGACGACTATAGGGTCGTCCCCACAACCTCGGGACTAGGTTGGCCAGCCGCCGACATGTCCGACCACTATTGGGTCGTCCCCACGACCACGGGCCAAAGTTGGCCAGCCGCCGACATGTCCGACGACTATAGGGTCGTCCCCACGACCCCGGGCCAAAGATGTCCAGCCGCCGACATGTCCGACCACTATTGGGTCGTCCCCACGACCACGGGCCAAAGTTGGCCAGCCGCCGACATGTCCGACGACTATAGGGTCGTCCCCACGACCCCGGGCCAAAGATGTCCAGCCGCCGTCTTGTCCGACGCCTATAGGGTCGTCCCCACGACCCCGGGACTAGATTGGCCTGCCACCGTCATGTGCAACGACTATAGGGTCGTCCCCACCACCACGGGCCAAAGTTGGCCAGCCGCCGACATGTCCGACGATTATTGGATCGTCCCCACGACCCCGGGCCAAAGTTGGCCAGCCGCCGACATGTCCGACGACTATAGGGTCGTCCCCACGACCCCGAGACTAGATTGGCCTGCTACCGTCATGTCCGACGACAATAGGGTCGTCCCCACGACCCCGGGTCCAGGTTGGCCAGCCGCCGACATTTCCGACGACTATAGAGTCGTCCCCACGACCCCGGGCCAAAGTTGGCCAGCCGCCGACATGTCCGACGACTATAGGGTCGTCCCAACGACCCCGAGACTAGATTGGCCCGCCACCGTCATGTCCAACGACTATAGGGTCGTCCCCACAACCACGGGCCAAAGTTGGCCAGCCGCCGACATGTCCGACGACTATTGGATCGTGCCCACGACCACGGGCCAAAGTTGGCCAGCCGCCTACATGTCCGACGAGTATAGGGTCGTACCTACGACCCCGGGACTAGATTGGCCCGCCACCGTCATGTCCGACGACAATAGGGTCGTCCCCACGACCCTGGGTCTAGGTTGGCCAGCCGCCGACATGTCCGACGACTAAACAGTCGTCCCAACGACCACGGGCAAAAGTTGGCCAATCGCCGTCATGTCCGACGACAATAGGGTCGTCCCCACGACCCCGGGACTAGATTGGCCCGCCACCGTCATGTCCGACGACTATCGGATCGTCCCCACGACCACGGGCCAAAGTTGGCCAATCGCCGACATGTCCGACGACTATAGGGTCGCCCCCACGACCCCGGTACAAGGTTCGCCCGCCGCCGACTTGCCCGGCGACTATAGGGTAGTCCCCACGACCCCGGGACTAGGTAGACCCACCGCCGACGTGTCCGACAACTATAGGGTCGTCCCCACGACCACGGGCCAAAGTTGGCCAGCCACCGACATGTCCGACGACCATAGGATCGTACCTACGACCCCGGGACTAGATTGGCCCGCCACCGTCAAGTCCGACGACTATAGGGTCGTCCCCACGACCCCGGGACTAGATTGGCCCGCCACCGTCCTGTCCAACGATTATAGGGTCGTCCCCACAACCACGGGCCAAAGTTGGACAGCCGCCGACATGTCCGACGACTATAGGGTCGTCCCCACGACCCCGGGACTAGGTTGGCCAGCCGCCGACATGTCCGACGACTATAGGGTCGTCCCGACGACCCCGGGCCAATGTTGGCCAATCGCCAACATGTCCGACGACTATAGGGTCGTCCCTACGACCCCGGGACTAGATTGGCCCGCCACCGTCATGTCCAACGATTATAGGGTCGTCCCCACGACCCCGGGACTAGATTGGCCCGCCACCGTCATGTCCGACGATTATAGGGTCGTCCCCACGACCCCGGGACAAGCTTGGCCCGCCGCCGACTTGTCCGACGACTATAGGGTCGTCCCCACGACCCCGGGACTAGATTGGCCCGCCACCGTCATGTCCGACGACAATAGGGTCGTCTCCACGACCCCGGGTCTAGGTTGGCCAGCCGCCGACATGTCCGACGACTATAGAGTCGTCCCCACGACACCGGGCCAAAGTTGGACAGCCGCCGACATGTCCGACTACTATAGGGTCGTCCCCAGGACCTCGGGTCTAGATTGGCCCGCTACCGTCATGTCCGAAGACTATAGGGTCGTCCCCACGACCACGGGACTAGATTGGCCCGCCACCGCCATGTCCGACGACAATAGGGTCGTCCCCACGACCCCGGGTCTAGGTTGGCCAGCCGCCGACATGTCCGACGACAATCGGATCGTCCCCACGCCCACGCGCCAAAGTTGGCCAGCCGCCGACATGTCCGACGACTATTGGATCGTCCCCACGACCACGGGCCAAAGTTGGCCAGCTGCCGACATGTCCGACGACTATAGGGTCGTCCCCACGACCCCGGGCCAAAGTTGGCAAGCCGCCGAAATGTCCGAAGACTATAGGGTCGTCCCCACGACCCCGGGACTAGGTTGGCCAGCCGCCGACATGTCCGACGACTATAGGGTCGTCCCGACGACCCCGGGCCAATGTTGGCCAATCGCCAACATGTCCGACGACTATAGGGTCGTCCCTACGACCCCGGGACTAGATTGGCCCGCCACCGTCATGTCCAACGATTATAGGGTCGTCCCCACGACCCCGGGACTAGATTGGCCCGCCACCGTCATGTCCGACGAATATAGGGTCGTCCCCACGACCCCGGGACAAGCTTGGCCCGCCGCCGACTTGTCCGACGACTATAGGGTCGTCCCCACGACCCCAGGACTAGATTGGCCCGCCACCGTCATGTCCGACGACAATAGGGTCGTCCCCACGACCCCGGGTCTAGGTTGCCCAGCTGCCGACATGTCCGACGACTATAGAGTCGTCCCCACGACACCGCGCCAAAGTTGGACAGCCGCCGACATGTCCGACTACTATAGGGTCGTCCCCACGCCCTCGGGTCTAGATTGGCCCGCTACCGTCATGTCCGAAGACTATAGGGTCGTCCCCACGACCTCGGGACTAGATTGGCCCGCTTCCGTCAAGTCCGACGACTATAGGGTCGTCCCACGACGCCGGGCCAAAGTTGGCAAGCCGCCGAAATGTCCGACGACTGTAGGGTCGTCCCCACGACCCCGGGACTAGATTGGCCCGCCATCGTCAAGTCCGACGACTATAGGGTCGTCCCCACGACCCCGGGTCCAGGTTGGCCAGCCGCCGACATTTCCGACGAATATAGAGTCGTCCCCACGACACCGGGCCAAAGTTGGCCAGCCGCCGACATGTCCGACGACTATAGGGTCGTCCCCACGACCCCGGGCCAAAGATGTCCAGCCACCGTCTTGTCCGACGCCTATAGGGTCGTCCCCACGACCCCGGGACTAGATTGGCCCGCCACCGTCATGTCCGACGACTATCGGATCGTCCCCACGACCACGGGCCAAAGTTGGCCAATCGCCGACATGTCCGACGACTATAGGGTCGCCCCCACGACCCCGGTACAAGGTTCGCCCGCCGCCGACTTGCCCGGCGACTATAGGGTAGTCCCCACGACCCCGGGACTAGGTAGACCCACCGCCGACGTGTCCGACAACTATAGGGTCGTCCCCACGACCACGGGCCAAAGTTGGCCAGCCACCGACATGTCCGACGACCATAGGATCGTACCTACGACCCCGGGACTAGATTGGCCCGCCACCGTCAAGTCCGACGACTATAGAGTCGTCCCCACGACACCGGGCCAAAGTTGGTCAGCCGCCGACATGTCCGACGACTATAGGGTCGTCCCCACGACCCTGGGCCAAAGATGTCCAGCCACCGTCTTGTCCGACGACTATAGGGTCGGCCCCACGACCCTGGGACTAGATTGGCCCGCCACCGTCAAGTCCGACGACCTTGGGACTAGGTTGGCCAGCCGCCGACATGTCCGACGACTATTGGGCCGTCCCCACGACCACGGGCCAAAGTTGGCCAGCCGCCGACATGTCTGACGACTATAGGGTCGTCCCCACCACCCCGGGCCAAGTTGGCAAGCCGCCGAAATGTCCGACGACTGTAGAGTCGTCCCCACGACACCGCGCCAAAGTTGGACAGCCGCCGACATGTCCGACTACTATAGGGTCGTCCCCACGACCTCGGGTCTAGATTGGCCCGCTACCGTCATGTCCGAAGACTATAGGGTCGTCCCCACGACCTCGGGACTAGATTGGCCCGCTACCGTCATGTCCGACGACTATCGGATCGTCCCCACGACCACGGGCCAAAGTTGGCCAATCGCCGACATGTCCGACGACTATAGGGTCGCCCCCACGACCCCGGTACAAGGTTCGCCCGCCGCCGACTTGCCCGGCGACTATAGGGTAGTCCCCACGACCCCGGGACTAGGTAGACCCACCGCCGACGTGTCCGACAACTATAGGGTCGTCCCCACGACCACGGGCCAAAGTTGGCCAGCCACCGACATGTCCGACGACCATAGGATCGTACCTACGACCCCGGGACTAGATTGGCCCGCCACCGTCAAGTCCGACGACTATAGGGTCGTCCCCACGACCCCGGGACTAGATTGGCCCGCCACCGTCATGTCCAACGATTATAGGGTCGTCCCCACAACCACGGGCCAAAGTTGGACAGCCGCCGACATGTCCGACGACTATAGGGTCGTCCCCACGACCCCGGGACTAGGTTGGCCAGCCGCCGACATGTCCGACGACTATAGGGTCGTCCCGACGACCCCGGGCCAATGTTGGCCAATCGCCAACATGTCCGACGACTATAGGGTCGTCCCTACGACCCCGGGACTAGATTGGCCCGCCACCGTCATGTCCAACGATTATAGGGTCGTCCCCACGACCCCGGGACTAGATTGGCCCGCCACCGTCATGTCCGACGATTATAGGGTCGTCCCCACGACCCCGGGACAAGCTTGGCCCGCCGCCGACTTGTCCGACGACTATAGGGTCGTCCCCACGACCCCGGGACTAGATTGGCCCGCCACCGTCATGTCCGACGACAATAGGGTCGTCTCCACGACCCCGGGTCTAGGTTGGCCAGCCGCCGACATGTCCGACGACTATAGAGTCGTCCCCACGACACCGGGCCAAAGTTGGACAGCCGCCGACATGTCCGACTACTATAGGGTCGTCCCCAGGACCTCGGGTCTAGATTGGCCCGCTACCGTCATGTCCGAAGACTATAGGGTCGTCCCCACGACCACGGGACTAGATTGGCCCGCCACCGCCATGTCCGACGACAATAGGGTCGTCCCCACGACCCCGGGTCTAGGTTGGCCAGCCGCCGACATGTCCGACGACAATCGGATCGTCCCCACGCCCACGCGCCAAAGTTGGACAGCCGCCGACATGTCCGACTACTATAGGGTCGTCCCCAGGACCTCGGGTCTAGATTGGCCCGCTACCGTCATGTCCGAAGACTATAGGGTCGTCCCCACGACCACGGGACTAGATTGGCCCGCCACCGCCATGTCCGACGACAATAGGGTCGTCCCCACGACCCCGGGTCTAGGTTGGCCAGCCGCCGACATGTCCGACGACAATCGGATCGTCCCCACGCCCACGCGCCAAAGTTGGCCAGCCGCCGACATGTCCGACGATTATACGGTCGTCCCCACGACCCCGGGACTAGATTGGCCCGCCACCGTCATGTCCGACGACTATTGGATCGTGCCCACGACCACGGGCCAAAGTTGGCCAGCCGCCTACATGTCCGACGAGTATAGGGTCGTACCTACGACCCCGGGACTAGATTGGCCCGCCACCGTCATGTCCGACGACAATAGGGTCGTCCCCACGACCCTGGGTCTAGGTTGGCCAGCCGCCGACATGTCCGACGACTATTGGATCGTGCCCACGACCACGGGCAAAAGTTGGCCAGCCGCCGACATGTCCGACGAGTATAGGGTCGTACCTACGACCCCGGGACTAGATTGGCCCGCCACCGTCATGTCCAACGACTATAGGGTCGTCCCCACAACCACGGGCCAAAGTTGGCCAGCCGCCGACATGTCCGACGACTATTGGATCGTGCCCACGACCACGGGCAAAAGTTGGCCAGCCGCCGACATGTCCGACGAGTATAGGGTCGTACCTACGACCCCGGGACTAGATTGGCCCGCCACCGTCATGTCCGACGACAATAGGGTCGTCCCCACGACCCTGGGTCTAGGTTGGCCAGCCGCCGACATGTCCGACGACTAAACAGTCGTCCCAACGACCACGGGCAAAAGTTGGCCAGCCGCCGACATGTCCGACGACTATAGGGTCGTCCCCACGACCCCGGGACTAGATTGGCCCGCCACCGTCATGTCCGACGTCTATTGGGTCGTCCCCACGACAGCGGGCCTACGTTGGCCAGCCACCGACATGCCCGACGACCATAGGATCGTACCTACGACCCCGGGACTAGATTGGACCGCCACCGTCATGTCCGACGACAATAGGGTCGTCCCCACAACCCTGGGTCTAGGTTGGCCAGCCGCCGACATGTCCGACGACTAAACAGTCGTCCCAACGACCACGGGCAAAAGTTGGCCAATCGCCGTCATGTCCGACGACAATAGGGTCGTCCCCACGACCCCGGGACTAGATTGGCCCGCCACCGTCATGTCCGACGACTATCGGATCGTCCCCACGACCACGGGCCAAAGTTGGCCAATCGCCGACATGTCCGACGACTATAGGGTCGCCCCCACGACCCCGGTACAAGGTTCGCCCGCCGCCGACTTGCCCGGCGACTATAGGGTAGTCCCCACGACCCCGGGACTAGGTAGACCCACCGCCGACGTGTCCGACAACTATAGGGTCGTCCCCACGACCACGGGCCAAAGTTGGCCAGCCACCGACATGTCCGACGACCATAGGATCGTACCTACGACCCCGGGACTAGATTGGCCCGCCACCGTCAAGTCCGATGACTATAGAGTCGTCCCCACGACACCGGGCCAAAGTTGGCCAGCCGCCGGCATGTCCGACGACTATAGGGTCGTCCCAACGACCCCGAGACTAGATTGGCCCGCCACCGTCATGTCCAACGACTATAGGGTCGTCCCCACAACCACGGGCCAAAGTTGGCCAGCCGCCGACATGTCCGACGACTATTGGATCGTGCCCACGACCACGGGCAAAAGTTGGCCAGCCGCCGACATGTCCGACGAGTATAGGGTCGTACCTACGACCCCGGGACTAGATTGGCCCGCCACCGTCATGTCCGACGACAATAGGGTTGTCCCCACGACCCTGGGTCTAGGTTGGCCAGCCGCCGACATGTCCGACGACTAAACAGTCGTCCCAACGACCACGGGCAAAAGTTGGCCAGCCGCCGACATGTCCGACGACTATAGGGTCGTCCCCACGACCCCGGGACTAGATTGGCCCGCCACCGTCATGTCCGACGTCTATTGGGTCGTCCCCACGACAGCGGGCCTACGTTGGCCAGCCACCGACATGCCCGACGACCATAGGATCGTACCTACGACCCCGGGACTAGATTGGACCGCCACCGTCATGTCCGACGACAATAGGGTCGTCCCCACAACCCTGGGTCTAGGTTGGCCAGCCGCCGACATGTCCGACGACTAAACAGTCGTCCCAACGACCACGGGCAAAAGTTGGCCAATCGCCGTCATGTCCGACGACAATAGGGTCGTCCCCACGACCCCGGGACTAGATTGGCCCGCCACCGTCATGTCCGACGACTATCGGATCGTCCCCACGACCACGGGCCAAAGTTGGCCAATCGCCGACATGTCCGACGACTATAGGGTCGCCCCCACGACCCCGGTACAAGGTTCGCCCGCCGCCGACTTGCCCGGCGACTATAGGGTAGTCCCCACGACCTCGGGACTAGGTAGACCCACCGCCGACGTGTCCGACAACTATAGGGTCGTCCCCACGACCACGGGCCAAAGTTGGCCAGCCACCGACATGTCCGACGACCATAGGATCGTACCTACGACCCCGGGACTAGATTGGCCCGCCACCGTCATGTCCGACGACTATCGGATCGTCCCCACGACCACGGGCCAAAGTTGGCCAATCGCCGACATGTCCGACGACTATAGGGTCGCCCCCACGACCCCGGTACAAGGTTCGCCCGCCGCCGACTTGTCGGACCACTATAGGGTCGTCCCCACGACACCGGGACTAGGTTGGCTCGCCGCCGACATGTCCGACGACTATAGGGTCGTCCCCACCACCCCGGGCCAAGTTGGCAAGCCGCCGAAATGTCCGACGACTGTAGGGTCGTCCCCAAGACCCCGGGACTAGATTGGCCCGCCACCGTCAAGTCCGACGACTATTGGGTCGTCCCCACGACCCCGGGCCAAAGTTTGCGAGCCGCCGAAATGTCCGACGACTGTAGGGTCGTCCCCACGACCCCGGGACAAGGGTGACCAGCAGCCGACATGTCCGACGACTATAGAGTCGTCCCCACGACACCGGGCCAAAGTTGGTCAGCCGCCGACATGTCCGACGACTATAGGGTCGTCCCCACGACCCCGGGCCAAAGATGTCCAGCCACCGTCTTGTCCGACGACTATAGGGTCGTCCCCACGACCCCGGGACTAGATTGGCCCGCCACCGTCAAGTCCGACGACCTCGGGACTAGGTTGGCCAGCCGCCGACATGTCCGACGACTATTGGGCCGTCCCCACGACCACGGGCCAAAGTTGGCCAGCCGCCGACATGTCTGACGACTATAGGGTCGTCCCCACGACCCCGGGCCAATGTTGGCCAGCCGCCGACATGTTCAACGACTATTGGGCCGTCCCCACGACCACGGGCCAAAGTTGACCAGCCGCTGACTTGTCCGACGACTATAGGGTCGTCCCCACGACCACGGGCCAAAGTTGGCCAGCCGCCGACTTGTCCGACGACTATGGGGTCGTCCCCACGACCCCAGGACTAGATTGGCCCGCCACCGTCATGTCCGACGACTATCGGATCGTCCCCACGACCACGGGCCAAAGTTGGCCAATCGCCGACATGTCCGACGACTATAGGGTCGCCCCCACGACCCCGGTACAAGGTTCGCCCGCCGCCGACTTGCCCGGCGACTATAGGGTAGTCCCCACGACCCCGGGACTAGGTAGACCCACCGCCGACGTGTCCGACAACTATAGGGTCGTCCCCACGACCACGGGCCAAAGTTGGCCAGCCACCGACATGTCCGACGACCATAGGATCGTACCTACGACCCCGGGACTAGATTGGCCCGCCACCGTCAAGTCCGATGACTATAGAGTCGTCCCCACGACACCGGGCCAAAGTTGGCCAGCCGCCGGCATGTCCGACGACTATAGGGTCGTCCCAACGACCCCGAGACTAGATTGGCCCGCCACCGTCATGTCCAACGACTATAGGGTCGTCCCCACAACCACGGGCCAAAGTTGGCCAGCCGCCGACATGTCCGACGACTATTGGATCGTGCCCACGACCACGGGCAAAAGTTGGCCAGCCGCCGACATGTCCGACGAGTATAGGGTCGTACCTACGACCCCGGGACTAGATTGGCCCGCCACCGTCATGTCCGACGACAATAGGGTCGTCCCCACGACCCTGGGTCTAGGTTGGCCAGCCGCCGACATGTCCGACGACTAAACAGTCGTCCCAACGACCACGGGCAAAAGTTGGCCAGCCGCCGACATGTCCGACGACTATAGGGTCGTCCCCACGACCCCGGGACTAGATTGGCCCGCCACCGTCATGTCCGACGTCTATTGGGTCGTCCCCACGACAGCGGGCCTACGTTGGCCAGCCACCGACATGCCCGACGACCATAGGATCGTACCTACGACCCCGGGACTAGATTGGACCGCCACCGTCATGTCCGACGACCTTGGGACTAGGTTGGCCAGCCGCCGACATGTCCGACGACTATTGGGCCGTCCCCACGACCACGGGCCAAAGTTGGCCAGCCGCCGACATGTCTGACGACTATAGGGTCGTCCCCACCACCCCGGGCCAAGTTGGCAAGCCGCCGAAATGTCCGACGACTGTAGGGTCGTCCCCACGACCCCGGGACTAGATTGGCCCGCCACCGTCATGTCCGACGACAATAGGGTCGTCTCCACAACCCTGAGTCTAGGTTGGCCAGCCGCCGACATGTCCGACGACTAAACAGTCGTCCCAACGACCACGGGCAAAAGTTGGCCAATCGCCGTCATGTCCGACGACAATAGGGTCGTCCCCACGACCCCGGGACTAGATTGGCCCGCCACCGTCATGTCCGACGACTATCGGATCGTCCCCACGACCACGGGCCAAAGTTGGCCAATCGCCGACATGTCCGACGACTATAGGGTCGCCCCCACGACCCCGGTACAAGGTTCGCCCGCCGCCGACTTGCCCGGCGACTATAGGGTAGTCCCCACGACCCCGGGACTAGGTAGACCCACCGCCGACGCGTCCGACAACTATAGGGTCGTCCCCACGACCACGGGCCAAAGTTGGCCAGCCACCGACATGTCCGACGACCATAGGATCGTACCTACGACCCCGGGACTAGATTGGCCCGCCACCGTCAAGTCCGACGACTATAGAGTCGTCCCCACGACACCGGGCCAAAGTTGGTCAGCCGCCGACATGTCCGACGACTATAGGGTCGTCCCCACGACCCCGGGCCAAAGATGTCCAGCCACCGTCTTGTCCGACGACTATAGGGTCGGCCCCACGACCCCGGGACTAGATTGGCCCGCCACCGTCAAGTCCGACAACTATAGGGTCGTCCCCACGACCCTGGGTCTAGGTTGGCCAGCCGCCGACATGTCCGACGACTAAACAGTCGTCCCAACGACCACGGGCAAAAGTTGGCCAATCGCCGTCATGTCCGACGACAATAGGGTCGTCCCCACGACCCCGGGACTAGATTGGCCCGCCACCGTCATGTCCGACGACTATCGGATCGTCCCCACGACCACGGGCCAAAGTTGGCCAGCCGCCGGCATGTCCGACGACTATAGGGTCGTCCCAACGACCCCGAGACTAGATTGGCCCGCCACCGTCATGTCCAACGACTATAGGGTCGTCCCCACAACCACGGGCCAAAGTTGGCCAGCCGCCGACATGTCCGACGACTATTGGATCGTGCCCACGACCACGGGCAAAAGTTGGCCAGCCGCCGACATGTCCGACGAGTATAGGGTCGTACCTACGACCCCGGGACTAGATTGGCCCGCCACCGTCATGTCCGACGACAATAGGGTCGTCCCCACGACCCTGGGTCTAGGTTGGCCAGCCGCCGACATGTCCGACGACTAAACAGTCGTCCCAACGACCACGGGCAAAAGTTGGCCAGCCGCCGACATGTCCGACGACTATAGGGTCGTCCCCACGACCCCGGGACTAGATTGGCCCGCCACCGTCATGTCCGACGTCTATTGGGTCGTCCCCACGACAGCGGGCCTACGTTGGCCAGCCACCGACATGCCCGACGACCATAGGATCGTACCTACGACCCCGGGACTAGATTGGACCGCCACCGTCATGTCCGACGACAATAGGGTCGTCCCCACAACCCTGGGTCTAGGTTGGCCAGCCGCCGACATGTCCGACGACTAAACAGTCGTCCCAACGACCACGGGCAAAAGTTGGCCAATCGCCGTCATGTCCGACGACAATAGGGTCGTCCCCACGACCCCGGGACTAGATTGGCCCGCCACCGTCATGTCCGACGACTATCGGATCGTCCCCACGACCACGGGCCAAAGTTGGCCAATCGCCGACATGTCCGACGACTATAGGGTCGCCCCCACGACCCCGGTACAAGGTTCGCCCGCCGCCGACTTGCCCGGCGACTATAGGGTAGTCCCCACGACCCCGGGACTAGGTAGACCCACCGCCGACGTGTCCGACAACTATAGGGTCGTCCCCACGACCACGGGCCAAAGCTGGCCAGCCACCGACATGTCCGACGACCATAGGATCGTACCTACGACCCCGGGACTAGATTGGCCCGCCACCGTCAAGTCCGATGACTATAGAGTCGTCCCCACGACACCGGGCCAAAGTTGGCCAGCCGCCGGCATGTCCGACGACTATAGGGTCGTCCCAACGACCCCGAGACTAGATTGGCCCGCCACCGTCATGTCCAACGACTATAGGGTCGTCCCCACAACCACGGGCCAAAGTTGGCCAGCCGCCGACATGTCCGACGACTATTGGATCGTGCCCACGACCACGGGCAAAAGTTGGCCAGCCGCCGACATGTCCGACGAGTATAGGGTCGTACCTACGACCCCGGGACTAGATTGGCCCGCCACCGTCATGTCCGACGACAATAGGGTCGTCCCCACGACCCTGGGTCTAGGTTGGCCAGCCGCCGACATGTCCGACGACTAAACAGTCGTCCCAACGACCACGGGCAAAAGTTGGCCAGCCGCCGACATGTCCGACGACTATAGGGTCGTCCCCACGACCCCGGGACTAGATTGGCCCGCCACCGTCATGTCCGACGTCTATTGGGTCGTCCCCACGACAGCGGGCCTACGTTGGCCAGCCACCGACATGCCCGACGACCATAGGATCGTACCTACGACCCCGGGACTAGATTGGACCGCCACCGTCATGTCCGACGACAATAGG
Organism: Andrena praecox; assembly: GCA_963932275.1. Classification (NCBI taxonomy): domain Eukaryota; kingdom Metazoa; phylum Arthropoda; class Insecta; order Hymenoptera; family Andrenidae; genus Andrena; species Andrena praecox. The sequence goes on from CAWVQO010000169.1 coordinate 313,268, forward strand.
GTCGTCCCCACAACCCTGGGTCTAGGTTGGCCAGCCGCCGACATGTCCGACGACTAAACAGTCGTCCCAACGACCACGGGCAAAAGTTGGCCAATCGCCGTCATGTCCGACGACAATAGGGTCGTCCCCACGACCCCGGGACTAGATTGGCCCGCCACCGTCATGTCCGACGACTATCGGATCGTCCCCACGACCACGGGCCAAAGTTGGCCAATCGCCGACATGTCCGACGACTATAGGGTCGCCCCCACGACCCCGGTACAAGGTTCGCCCGCCGCCGACTTGCCCGGCGACTATAGGGTAGTCCCCACGACCTCGGGACTAGGTAGACCCACCGCCGACGTGTCCGACAACTATAGGGTCGTCCCCACGACCACGGGCCAAAGTTGGCCAGCCACCGACATGTCCGACGACCATAGGATCGTACCTACGACCCCGGGACTAGATTGGCCCGCCACCGTCAAGTCCGACGACTATAGAGTCGTCCCCACGACACCGGGCCAAAGTTGGTCAGCCGCCGACATGTCCGACGACTATAGGGTCGTCCCCACGACCCCGGGCCAAAGATGTCCAGCCACCGTCTTGTCCGACGACTATAGGGTCGGCCCCACGACCCCGGGACTAGATTGGCCCGCCACCGTCAAGTCCGACGACCTTGGGACTAGGTTGGCCAGCCGCCGACATGTCCGACGACTATTGGGCCGTCCCCACGACCACGGGCCAAAGTTGGCCAGCCGCCGACATGTCTGACGACTATAGGGTCGTCCCCACCACCCCGGGCCAAGTTGGCAAGCCGCCGAAATGTCCGACGACTGTAGGGTCGTTCCCACGACACCGGGACTAGGTTGGCTCGCCGCCGACTTGTCGGACCACTATAGGGTCGTCCCTACGACCCCGGGACTAGGTTGGCTCGCCGCCGACATGTCCGACGACTATAGGGTCGTCCCCACCACCCCGGGCCAAGTTGGCAAGCCGCCGAAATGTCCGACGACTGTAGGGTCGTCCCCAAGACCCCGGGACTAGATTGGCCCGCCACCGTCAAGTCCGACGACTATTGGGTCGTCCCCACGACCCCGGGCCAAAGTTGGCGAGCCGCCGAAATGTCCGACGACTGTAGGGTCGTCCCCACGACCCCGGGACAAGGGTGGCCAGCAGCCGACATGTCCGACGACTATAGAGTCGTCCCCACGACACCGGGCCAAAGTGGGTCAGCCGCCGACATGTCCGACGACTATAGGGTCGTCCCCACGACCCCGGGCCAAAGATGTCCAGCCACCGACATGTCCGACGACTATAGGGTCGTTCCCACGACACCGGGACTAGATTGGCCCGCCACCGTCAAGTCCGACGACCTCGGGACTAGGTTGGCCAGCCGCCGACATGTCCGACGACTATTGGGCCGTCCCCACGACCACGGGCCAAAGTTGGCCAGCCGCCGACATGTCTGACGACTATAGGGTCGTCCCCACGACCCCGGGCCAATGTTGGCCAGCCGCCGACATGTTCAACGACTATTGGGCCGTCCCCACGACCACGGGCCAAAGTTGACCAGCCGCTGACTTGTCCGACGACCAAAGGGTCGTCCCCACGACCACGGGCCAAAGTTGGCCAGCCGCCGACTTGTCCGACGACTATGGGGTCGTCCCCACGACCCCAGGACTAGATTGGCCCGCCACCGTCATGTCCGACGACAATAGGGTCGTCCCCACGACCCCGGGGCTAGGATGGCCCGCCGCCGACATGTTCAACGACTATTGGGTCGTCCCCACGACCCCGGGCTAATGTTGGCCAGCCGCCGACTTGTCCGACGACTATGGGGTCGTCCCCACGACCCCAGGACTAGATTGGCCCGCCACCGTCATGTCCGACGACAATAGGGTCGTCCCCACGACCCCGGGGCTAGGATGGCCCGCCGCCGACATGTTCAACGACTATTGGGCCGTCCCCACGACCCCGGGCCAATGCTGGCCAGCCGCCGAAATGTCCGACGACTATAGAGTCGTCCCCACAACCCCGGGCCAAAGTTGGCAAGCTGCCGACTTGTCCGACGACTATAGGGTCGTCCCCACGACTCCGGGACTAGGTAGACCCGCCGCCGACGTGTCCGACAACTATAGGGTCGTCCCCACGACCCCGGGCCAAAGTTGGCAAGCTGCCGAGTTGTCCGACGACTATAGGGTCGTGCCCACGACCCCGGGACTAGGTAGACCCGCCGCCGACGTGTCCGACAACTATAGGGTCGTCCCCACGACCACGGGCCAAAGTTGGCCAGCCGCCGGCTTGCCCGACGACTATAGGGTCGTCCCCACGACCCCGGGACTAGGTTGACCAGCCGGCAACATGTCCGACGACTATAGCGTCGTGCCCACGACCCCGGGCCAAAGTTGGCAAGCCGCCGAAGTGTCCGACGACTATAGGGTCGTCCCCACAACCCCGGGACTAGATTGGTCCGCCACCGTCAAGTCCGACGACCTCGGGACTAGGTTGGCCAGCCGCCGACATGTCCGACGACTACAGGGTCGCCCCCACGACCCCGGGACTAGATTGGCCCGCCACCGTCTTGTCCGACGACTATAGGGTCGTCCCCACGACCCCGGGACTAGATTGGCCAGCCGCCGACATGTCCGACGACTACAGGGTCGCCCCCACGACCCCGGGACTAGATTGGCCCGCCACCGTCTTGTCCGACGACTATAGGGTCGTCCCCACGACCCCGGGACTAGATTGGCCCGCCACCGTCTTGTCCGACGACTATAGGGTCGTCCCCACGACAGCGGGCCTACGTTGGCCAGCCGCCGACATGTCCGACCACTATAGGGTCGTCCCCACGACACCGGGACTAGGTTGGCTCGCCGCCGACATACCCGACGACTATAGGGTCGTTCCCACGACACCGGGACTATGTTGGCCAGCTGCCGACATGTCCGACGACTGTAGGGTCGTCCCCACGACCCCGGGACAAGGGTGGCCAGCAGCCGACATGTCCGACGACTATAGAGTCGTCCCCACGACACCGGGCCAAAGTTGGTCAGCCGCCGACATGTCCGACGACTATAGGGTCGTCCCCACGACCCCGGGCCAAAGATGTCCAGCCACCGTCTTGTCCGACGACTATAGGGTCGGCCCCACGACCCCGGGACTAGATTGGCCCGCCACCGTCAAGTCCGACGACCTCGGGACTAGGTTGGCCAGCCGCCGACATGTCCGACGACTATTGGGCCGTCCCCACGACCACGGGCCAAAGTTGGCCAGCCGCCGACATGTCTGACGACTACAGGGTCGTCCCCACCACCCCGGGCCAAGTTGGCAAGCCGCCGAAATGTCCGACGACTGTAGGGTCGTTCCCACGACACCGGGACTAGGTTGGCTCGCCGCCGACTTGTCGGACCACTATAGGGTCGTCCCCACGACCCCGGGACTAGGTTGGCTCGCCGCCGACATGTCCGACGACTATAGGGTCGTCCCCACCACCCCGGGCCAAGTTGGCAAGCCGCCGAAATGTCCGACGACTGTAGGGTCGTCCCCAAGACCCCGGGACTAGATTGGCCCGCCACCGTCAAGTCCGACGACTATTGGGTCGTCCCCACGACCCCGGGCCAAAGTTGGCGAGCCGCCGAAATGTCCGACGACTGTAGGGTCGTCCCCACGACCCCGGGACAAGGGTGGCCAGCAGCCGACATGTCCGACGACTATAGAGTCGTCCCCACGACACCGGGCCAAAGTTGGTCAGCCGCCGACATGTCCGACGAATATAGGGTCGTCCCCACGACCCCGGGCCAAAGATGTCCAGCCGCCGACATGTCCGACGACTATTGGGTCGTCCCCACGACCCCGGGCCAAAGTTTGCGAGCCGCCGAAATGTCCGACGACTGTAGGGTCGTCCCCACGACCCCGGGACAAGGGTGGCCAGCAGCCGACATGTCCGACGACTATAGAGTCGTCCCCACGACACCGGGCCAAAGTTGGTCAGCCGCCGACATGTCCGACGACTATAGGGTCGTCCCCACGACCCCGGGCCAAAGATGTCCAGCCACCGTCTTGTCCGACGACTATAGGGTCGTCCCCACGACCCCGGGACTAGATTGGCCCGCCACCGGCAAGTCCGACGACCTCGGGACTAGGTTGGCCAGCCGCCGACATGTCCGACGACTATTGGGCCGTCCCCACGACCACGGGCCAAAGTTGGCCAGCCGCCGACATGTCTGACGACTATAGGGTCGTCCCCACGACCCCGGGCCAATGTTGGCCAGCCGCCGACATATTCAACGACTATTGGGCCGTCCCCACGACCACGGGCCAAAGTTGACCAGCCGCTGACTTGTCCGACGACTATAGGGTCGTCCCCACGACCACGGGCCAAAGTTGGCCAGCCGCCGACTTGTCCGACGACTATTGAGTCGTCCCCACGACCACGGGCCAAAGTTGGCCAGCCGCCGACATGTCCGACGGCTATAGGGTCGTCACCACGACCCCGGGACTAGATTGGCCCGCCACCGCCATGTCCGACGACAATAGGGTCGTCCCCACGACCCCGGGTCCAGGTTGGCCATCCGCCGATATGTCCGACGAATATAGAGTCGTCCCCACGACCCCGGGCCAATGTTGGCAAATCGCCGACATGTCCGACGACTATAGGGTCGTCCCCACGACCACGGGCCAAAGTTGGCCAGCCGCCGACATGTCCGACGACTATTGGTTCGTCCCCACGACCCCGGGCCAATGTTGGCCAGCCGCCGACATGTCCGACGACTATTGGGTCGTCCCCACGACCCCGGGACAAGGGTGGCCTGCAGCCGACATGTCCGACGACTATAGAGTCGTCCCCAAGACACCGGGCCAAAGTTGGACAGCCGCCGACATGTCCGACGACTATAGGGTCGTCCACACGATCCTGAGAATAGATTGGGCCGCCGCCGTCATGTCCGACGACTATCGGATCGACCCCACGACCACGGACCAAAGTTGGCCAATCGCCGACATGTCCGACGACTATAGGGTCGTCCCTATGACCCCGGGACTAGATTGGCCCGCCACCGTCATGTCCGACAACAATAGGGTCGTCCCCACGACCCTGGGTCTAGATTGGCCGGCCGCCGACATGACCGACGACTAAACAGTCGTCCCCACGACCACGGGCCAAAGTTGGCCAGCCGCCGACATGTCCGACGGCTATAGGGTCGTCACCACGACCCCGGGACTAGATTGGCCGCCACCGTCATGTCCGACGACTATCGTATCGACCCCACGACCACGGGCCAAAGTTGGCCAATCGCCGACATGTCCGACGACTATAGGGTCGTCCCTATGACCCCGGGACTAGATTGGCCCGCCACCGTCATGTCCGACGACAATAGGGTCGTCCCCACGACCCCGGGTCCAGGTTGGCCAGCCGCCGATATGTCCGACGAATATAGAGTCGTCCCCACGACCCCGGGCCAATGTTGGCAAATCGCCGACATGTCCGACGACAATAGGGTCGTCCCCACGACCCCGGGTCCAGGTCGGCCAGCCGCCGACATGTCCGACGAATATAGAGTCGTCCCCACGACACCGGGCCAAATTTGGCCAGCCGGCGACATGTCCGACGACTATAGGGTCGTCCCCACGACCCCGGGACTAGATTGACCCTAGACCGTCATGTCCGACGACTATCGGATCGTCCCCACGACCACGGGCGAAAGCTGGCCAGCCGCCGACATGTCCGACGACTATTGAGTCGTCCCCACGACCACGGGCCAAAGTTGGCCAGCCGCCGACATGTGCGACGACTATAGGGTCGTCCCCACGACCCCGGGACTAGATTGGCCCGCCACCGTCATGTCCGACGACAATAGGGTCGTCCCCACGACCCCGGTACAAGGTTGGCCCGCCGCCGACTTGCCCGTCGACTATAGGGTCGTCCCCACGACCCCGGGGCTAGATTGGCCCGCCACCGTCATGTCCGACGACTATAGGGTCGTCCCCACGACCACGGGCGAAAGCTGGCCAGCCGCCGACATGTCCGACGACTATTGAGTCGTCCCCACGACCACGGGCCAAAGTTGTCCAGCCGCCGACATGTCCGACGACTATAGGGTCGTCCCCACAACCCCGGGACTAGGTGGGCCGCCACCGTCATGTCCAACGACTATCGGAACGTGCCAACGACCCCGGGCCAATATTGGCCAATCGCCGACATGTCCGACGACTATAGGGTCGTACCTACGACCCCGGGACTAGATTGCCCCGCCACCGTCATGTCCGACGACAATAGGGTCGTCCCCACGACCCTGGGTCTAGATTGGCCAGCCGCCGACATGTCCGACAACTAAACAGTCGTCCCCACGACCACCGGCCAAAGTTGGCCAGCCGCCGTCATGTCCGACGACTATCGGATCGACCCAACGACCACGGACCAAAGTTGGCCAATCGCCGACATGTCCGACGACTATACGGTCGTCCCTATGACCCCGGGACTAGATTGGCCCGCCACCGTCATGTCCGACGACAATAGGGTCGTCCCCACGACCCCGGGTCTAGGTTGGCCAGCCGCCGACATGTCCGACGACTAAACAGTCGTCCCCACGACCACGGGCCAAAGTTGGCCAGCCGCCGTATTGTCCGACGACTATCGGATCGACCCCACGACCACGGACCAAAGTTGGCCAGCCGCCGACATGTGCGACGACTATAGGGTCGTCGCTATGACCCCGGGGCTCGTTTGGCCCGCCACCGTCATGTCCGACGACAATAGGGTCGTCCCCACGACCCCGGGTCCAGGTCGGCCAGCCGCCGACATGTCCGACGAATATAGAGTCGTCCCCACGACACCGGGCCAAAGTTGGCCAGCCGGCGACATGTCCGACGACCATAGGGTCGTCCCCACGACCCCCGGACTAGATTGGCCCTCCACCGTCATGTCCGACGACTATCGGATCGTCCCCACGACCACGGGCCAAAGTTGTCCAATCGCCGACATGTCCGACGACTATAGGGTCGTCCCTATGACCCCGGGACTAGATTGGCCCGCCACCGTCATGCCCGACGACAATAGGGTCGTCCCCACGACCCCGGGTCTAGGTTGGCCAGCCGCCGACATGTCCGACGACTAAACAGTCGTCCCCACGACCACGGGCCAAAGTTGGCCAGCCGCCGTCATGTCCGACGACTATCGGATCGACCCCACGACCACGGACCAAAGTTGGCCAGCCGCCGACATGTGCGACGACTATAGGGTCGTCCCCACGACCCCGGGACTAGATTGGCCCGCCACCGTCATGTCCGACGACTATAGGTTCGTCCCCACGACCCCCGGAGTTGGTTGGCTCGCCGCCGACTTGTCCGACGACTATACGGTCGTCCCCACGACCCCGGGACTAGATTGGCCCGCCACCGTCATGTCCAACGACTATCGGATCGTCCCCACGACCACGGGCCAAAGTTGGCCAGCCGTCGACATGTTCGACGACAATAGGGTCGTCCCCACGACCCCGGGACTAGATTGGCCCGCCGCCGTCATGTCCGACGACTATAGGTTCGTCCCCACGACCCCGGGACTAGATTGGCCCGCCACCGTCATGTCCGACGACAATAGGATCGTTCCCACGACCCTGGGTCTAGATTGGCCAGCCGCCGACATGTCCGACGACTAAACAGTCGTCCCCACGACCACAGGCCAAAGTTGGCCAGCCGCCGACATGTCCGACGGCTATTGGGTCGTCCCCACGACCCCGGGACTAGATTGTCCCTCCACCGTCATGTCCGACGACTATCGGATCGTCCCCACGGCCACGGGCCAAAGTTGGCCAATCGCCGACATGTCCGACGACTATAGGGTCGTCCCTGTGACCCCGGGACTAGATTGGCCAGCCGCCGACATTTCCGACGACTATAGGGTCGTCCCCACGACCCCGGGACTAGGTTGGCTCGCCGCCGACTTGTCCGATGACTATAGGGTCGTCCCCACGACCCCGGGACTAGATTGGCCCGCCACCGTCATGTCCGACGACTATAGGTTCGTCCCCACGACCCCCGGAGTAGGTTGGCTCGCCGCCGACTTGTCCGACGACTATAGGGTCGTCCCCACGACCCCGGGACTAGATTGTCCCTCCACCGTCATGTCCGACGACTATCGGATCGTCCCCACGACCACGGGCCAAAGTTGGCCAATCGCCGACATGTCCGGCGACTATAGGGTCGTCCCTATGACCCCGGGACTAGATTGGCCAGCCGCCGACATTTCCGACGACTATAGGGTCGTCCCCATGACCCGGGACTAGACTGGCCCGCCACCGTCATGTCCGACGACTACAGGGTCGTCCCCACGACCCCCGGACTAGGTGGGTACGCCGCCGACTTGTGCGACGAGTATAGGGTCCTCCCCACGACCACGGGCCAAAGTTGGCCAGCCGCCGACATGTCCGACGACTATAGGGTCGTCCCCACGACCCGGGACTAGACTGGCCCGCCACCGACATGTCCGACGACTATAGAGTCGTCCCCACGACCCCGGGTCAATGTTGGCTCGCCGCCGACATGTCCGACGACTATAGGGTCGTCCCCACGACCCCTGGGCCAAAGTTGGACAGCCACCGACATTTCCGACGACTATACGGTCGTCCCCAGGACCACGGGCCAAAGTTGGCCAGCCGCGGACATGTCCGACGACTATAGGGTTGTCCCTACGACCCCGGGCCAAAGTTGGCCAGTCGCCGACTTGTCCGAGGACTATAGGGTCGTCCCCACGGACCCGGGACTAGGTTGGCCAGCCGCCGACTAGTCCGACGACTATAGGGTCGTCCCCACGACGCGGGACTAGACTGGCCCGCCACCGTCATGTCCGACGACTATAGGGTCGTCCCCACGACCCCGGGACTAGGTTGGCTCGCCACCGACATGTCTGACGACTATAGGGTCGTCCCCACGACCCCGGGACCAGATTGGCCCGCCACCGTCAAGTCCGACGACTATAGGGTCGTCCCCACGACCCCGGGCCAAAGTTGGACAGCCGCCGACTTGTCCGACGACTATAGGGTCGTCCCCACGACCACGGGCCAGAGTTGTCCAGCCGCTGACTTGTCCGACGACTATAGGGTCGTCCCCACGACCACGGGCCAAAGTTGGCCAGCCGCCGACATATCCGACGACTATAGTGTCGTCCCCACGACCACGGGCCAATGTTGGCCAGCCGCTGACTTGTCCGACGACTATTGGGTCGTCCCCACGACCCCTCGGCCAATGTTGGACAGCCACCGACATTTCCGACGACTATAGGGTCGTCCCCACGACCACGGGCCAAAGTTGGCCAGCCGCCGACATGTCCGACGACTATAGGGTCGTCCCCACGACCACGGGCCAAAGTTGGCCAGCCTCCGACTTGTCCGACGACTATAGGGTTGTCCCTACGACCCCGGGCCAAAGTTGGCCAGTCGCCGACTTGTCCGAGGACTATAGGGTCGTCCCCACGGACCCGGGACTAGGTTGGCCAGCCGCCGACTAGTCCGACGACTATAGGGTCGTCCCCACGACCCGGGACTAGACTGGCCCGCCACCGTCATGTCCGACGACTATGGGGTCGTCCCCACGACCTCGGGACTAGGTTGGCCAGCCGCCGACATGTCCGACGACTATAGGGTCGTCCCCACGACCCCGGGCCAAAGTTGGCAAGCCGCCGACATGTCCGACGACTATAGGGTCGTTCCTACGACCCCGGGACTAGATTGGCCGCCACCGTCATGTCCGACGACTATAGGGTCGTCCCCACGACCCCCGGACTAGGTTGGTACGCCGCCGACTTGTCCGACGAGTATAGGGTCCTCCCCACGACCACGGGCCAAAGTTGGCCAGCCGCCGACATGTCCGACGACTATAGGGTCGTCCCCACGACCCGGGACTAGACTGGCCCGCCACCGACATGTCCGACGACTATAGAGTCGTCCCCACGACCCCGGGTCAATGTTGGCTCGCCGCCGACTTGTCCGACGACTATAGGATCGTCCCCACGACCCCGGGCCAAAGTTGGCCAGCCGCCGACATGTCCGACGACTATAGGGTCGTCCCCACGACCCGGGACTAGACTGGCCCGCCACCGTCATGTCCGATGACTATAGGGTCGTCCCCACGACCTCGGGACTAGGTTGGCCAGCCGCCGACATGTCCGACGACTATAGGGTCGTCCCCACGACCCCGGGCCAAAGGTGGCAAGCCGCCGACATGTCCGACGACTATAGGGTCGTTCCTACGACCCCGGGACTAGATTGGCCGCCATCGTCATGTCCAACGACTATAGGGTCGTCCCCACAACCCCGGGACTAGGTTGACAAGCCGCCAACATGTCCGACGACGGCCAAAGCTGGCAAGCCGCCGACATGTCCGACGACTATAGGGTCGTCCCCACGACCCGGGACTAGACTGGCCCGCCACCGTCATGTCCGACGACTATGGGGTCGTCCCCACGACCTCGGGACTAGGTTGGCCAGCCGCCGACATGTCCGACGACTATAGGGTCGTCCCCACGACCCCGGGCCAAAGTTGGCAAGCCGCCGACATGTCCGACGACTATAGGGTCGTTCCTACGACCCCGGGACTAGATTGGCCGCCACCGTCATGTCCAACGACTATAGGGTCGTCCCCACAACCCCGGGACTAGGTTGACAAGCCGCCAACATGTCCGACGACGGCCAAAGCTGGCAAGCCGCCGAAATGTCCGACGAATATAGGGTCGTCCCCACGACCCCGGGACTAGATTGGCCCGCCACCGTCATGTCCGACAACTATCAGATCGTCCCCACGACCACGGGACAAGCTTGTCCCGCCGCCGACTTGTACGACGACTATAGGGTCGTCCCCACGATCCCGGGACTAGATTGGCCCGCCACCGTCATGTCCAACGACTATAGGGTCGTCCCCACGACCCCGGGACTAGGTTGACAAGCCGCCAACATGTCCGACGACTATAGGGTCGTCCCCACGACCCCGGGCCAAAGGTGGCATGCCGCCGAAATGTCCGACGACTATAGGGTCGTCCCCACGACCGCGGGCCAATGATGTCCAGCCACCGTCTTGTCCGACGACTATAGGGTCGTCCCCACGACCGCGGGCCAAAGATGTCAGGCCACCGTCTTGTCCGACGACTATAGGGTCGTCCCCACGACCCCGGGACAAGGTTGGACCGCCGCCGACTTGTCCGACGACTATAGGGTCGTACCCACGACCCCGGGACTAGATTGGCCCGCCACCGTCATGTCCAACGACTATAGGGTCGTCCCCACGACCCCGGGACTAGGTTGACAAGCCGCCGAAATATCCGACGACTATAGGGTCGTCCCCACGACCGCGAGCCAAGGATGTCCAGCCGCCGTCTTGTCCGACGACTATAGGGGCGTCCCCACGACCCGGGACTAGATTGGCCCGCCACCGTCATGTCCGACGACTATAGGGTCGTCCCCACGACCCCGGGACAAGGTTGGCCCGCCGCCGACTTGTCCGACGACTATAGGGTCGTACCCACGACCCCGGGACTAGGCTGAGAAGCCGCCAACATGTCCGACGACTATAGAGTCGTCCCCACGACCCCGGGCCAATGTTGGCCAATCGCCAACATGTCCGACGACTATAGGGTCGTCCCTACGACCCCGGGACTAGATTGGCCCGCCACCGTCATGTCCAACGACTATAGGGTCGTCCCCACGACCACGGGCCAAAGTTAACCAGCCGCCGACATGTCCGACGACTATAGGGTCGTCCCTACGACCCCGGGCCAATGTTGGCCAATCGCCGACATGTCCGACGACTATAGGGTCGTCCCTACGACCCCGGGACTAGATTGGCCCGCCACCGTCATGTCCGACGACTATAGGGTCGTCCCCACGACCCCGGGACTAGGTTGACAAGGCGCCGAATTTTCCGACGACTATAGGGTCCTCCCCACGACCGCGAGCCAAGGATGTCCAGCCGCCGTCTTTTCCGACGACTATAGGGTCGTGCCCACGACCCTGGGCCAAGCTTGGCAAGCCGCCGAAATGTCCGACGACTATAGGGTCGTCCCCACAACCCCGTGACTAGATTGGCCCGCCACCGTCAAGTCCGACGACTATAGGATCGTCTCCACGACAACGGGCCAAAGTTGGCCAGCCGCTGACATGTCCGTCGACTATAGGGTCGTCCCCACGACCCCGGGCCAATGTTGGCCAATCGCCGACATGTCCGACGACTATAGGGTCGTCCCTACGACCCCGGGACTAGATTGGCCCGCCACCGTCATGTCCAACGACTATAGGGTCGTCCCCACGACCATGGGCCAAAGTTGGCCAGCCGCCGATATGTCCAACGACTATTGGGTCGTCCCCACGACCCCGGGACTAGATTAGCCCGCCACCGTCAAGTCCGACGACTATAGGGTCGTCCCCACGACCACGGGCCAAAGTTGGCCAGCCTCCGACTTGTCCGACGACTATAGGATCGTCCCCACGACCCCGGGCCAAAGTTGGCCAGCCGCCGACATGTCCGACGACTATAGGGTCGTCCCCACGACCCGGGACTAGACTGGCCCGCCACCGTCATGTCCGATGACTATAGGGTCGTCCCCACGACCTCGGGACTAGGTTGGCCAGCCGCCGACATGTCCGACGACTATAGGGTCGTCCCCACGACCCCGGGCCAAAGTTGGCAAGCCGCCGACATGTCCGACGACTATAGGGTCGTTCCTACGACCCCGGGACTAGATTGGCCGCCATCGTCATGTCCAACGACTATAGGGTCGTCCCCACAACCCCGGGACTAGGTTGACAAGCCGCCAACATGTCCGACGACGGCCAAAGCTGGCAAGCCGCCGACATGTCCGACGACTATAGGGTCGTCCCCACGACCCGGGACTAGACTGGCCCGCCACCGTCATGTCCGACGACTATGGGGTCGTCCCCACGACCCCCGGACTAGGTTGGCCGGCCGCCGACTTGTCCGACGACTATAGGGTCGTCCCCACGACCCCGGGACTTGATTGGCCCGGCACCGTCATGTCCAACGACTATCGGATCGTCCCTACGACCACGGGCCTAAGTTGACCAGCCGCCGACATGTCCGACGACTATAGGGTCGTCCCTATGACCCCGGGACTAGATTGGCCCGCCACCGTCATGTCCGACGACTATCGGATCGTCCCCACGACCACGGGCCAAAGTTGGCCAGCCGCCGACATGTCCGACGACTATGGGGTCGTCCCCACGTCCACGGGCCAAAGTTGTCCAGCCGCCGACATGTCCGACGACTATAGGGTCGTCTCCACGACCCCGGAACTAGATTGGCCCGCCACCGTCATGTCCGACGACTATAGGGTCGTCCCCACGACCCCGGGCCAAAGTTGGCCAGCCGCCAACATTTCCGACGACAATAGGGTCGTCCTCACGACCACGGGCCAAATTTGGCCAGCCGCCGACTTGTCCGACGACTATAGGGTCGTCCCCACGGCCCCGGGACTAGGTTGGCCCGCAGCCGACTTGTCCGACGACTATAGGGTCGTCCCCACGACTACGGTCTAAAGTTGGCTCGCCGCCGACATGTCCGACGACTATAGGCTCGTCCCCACGACCCCCGGACTAGCTTGGCTCGCCGCCGACTTGTCCGACGACTATAGGGTCGTCCCCACGACCCCGGGTAAACGTTGGCCAGCCGCCGACTTGTCCGACGACTATAGGGTCGTCCCTACGATCCCGGGACTAGATTGGGCAGCCGCCGACTTGTCCGACGACTATAGGGTCGTCCCCACGGCCACGGGCCAAAGTTGGCCAGCCGCCGACATGTCCGACGACTATAGATTCGTCCCCACAACCCCGGGCCAAAGATGGCCAGCCGCCGACTTGTCCGACGACTATAGGGTCGTCCCTACGATCCCGGGACTGGATTGGGCCGCCACCGCCATGTCCGACGACAATAAGGTCGTCCCCACGGCCACGGGCCAAAGTTGGCCAGCCGCCGACATGTCCGACGACTATAGATTCGTCCCCACGACCCCGGGCCAAAGTTGGCCAGCCGCCGACATGTCCGACGACTATGGGGTCGTCCCCACGTCCACGGGCCAAAGTTGTCCAGCCGCCGACATGTCCGACGACTATAGGGTCGTCCCCACGACCCCGGAACTAGATTGGCCCGCCACCGTCATGTCCGACGACTATAGATTCGTCCCCACGACCCCGGGCCAAAGTTGGCTAGCCGCCGACTTGTCCGACGACTATGGGGTCGTCCCTACGATCCCGGGACTAGATTGGGCAGCCGCCGACTTGTCCGACGACTATAGGGTCGTCCCCACGACCCCGGGACTAGATTGGCCCGCCACCGTCTTGTCCGACGACTATAGGGTCGTCTTCACGACCACGGGCCAAAGTTGGCCAGCCGCCGACATTTCCGACGACAATAGGGTCGTCCTCACGACCACGGGCCAAATTTGGCCAGCCGCCGACTTGTCCGACGACTATAGGGTCGTCCCCACGGCCCCGGGACTAGGTTGGCCCGCAGCCGACTTGTCCGACGACTATAGGGTCGTCCCCACGACTACGGTCTAAAGTTGGCTCGCCGCCGACATGTCCGACGACTATAGGCTCGTCCCCACGACCCCCGGACTAGCTTGGCTCGCCGCCGACTTGTCCGACGACTATAGGGTCGTCCCCACGACCCCGGGTAAACGTTGGCCAGCCGCCGACTTGTCCGACGACTATCGGGTCGTCCCTACGATCCCGGGACTAGATTGGGCAGCCGCCGACTTGTCCGACGACTATAGGGTCGTCCCCACGGCCACGGGCCAAAGTTGGCCAGCCGCCGACATGTCCGACGACTATAGATTCGTCCCCACAACCCCGGGCCAAAGATGGCCAGCCGCCGACTTGTCCGACGACTATAGGGTCGTCCCTACGATCCCGGGACTAGATTGGGCAGCCGCCGACTTGTCCGACGACTATAGGGTCGTCCCCACGACCCCGGGACTAGATTGGCCCGCCACCGTCTTGTCCGACGACTATAGGGTCGTCTTCACGACCACGGGCCAAAGTTGGCCAGCCGCCGACATTTCCGACGACAATACGGTCGTCCTCACGACCACGGGACTAGATTGGCCCGCCACCGTCATGTCCAACGACTATAGGGTCGTCCCCACGACCACGGGCCAAAGTTGGCCAGCCTCCGACTTGTCCGACGACTATAGGGTTGTCCCTACAACCCCGGGCCAAAGTTGGCCAGCCGCCGACTTGTCCGAGGACTATAGGGTCGTCCCCACGGACCCGGGACTATGTTGGCCAGCCGCCGACTAGTCCGACCACTATAGGGTCGTCCCCACGACCCCGGGCAAAAGTTGGCCAGCCGCCGACTTGTCCGACGACTATAGGGTCGTCCCCACGACGCCGGGACTAGATTGGCCCGCCACCGTCTTGTCCGACGACTATAGGGTCGTCCCCACGACCCCGGGACTAGATTGGCCCGCCACCGTCAAGTCCGACGACTATAGGGTCGTCCCCACGACCCCGGGACTAGATTGGCTCGCCGCCGACATGTCCGACGACTATAGGCTCGTCCCCACGACCCCCGGACTAGCTTGGCTCGCCGCCGACTTGTCCGACGACTATAGGGTCGTCCCCACGACCCCGGGTAAACGTTGGCCAGCCGCCGACTTGTCCGACGACTATAGGGTCGTCCCTACGATCCCGGGACTAGATTGGGCAGCCGCCGACTTGTCCGACGACTATAGGGTCGTCCCCACGGCCACGGGCCAAAGTTGGCCAGCCGCCGACATGTCCGACGACTATAGATTCGTCCCCACAACCCCGGGCCAAAGATGGCCAGCCGCCGACTTGTCCGACGACTATAGGGTCGTCCCTACGATCCCGGGACTAGATTGGGCAGCCGCCGACTTGTCCGACGACTATAGGGTCGTCCCCACGACCCCGGGACTAGATTGGCCCGCCACCGTCTTGTCCGACGACTATAGGGTCGTCTTCACGACCACGGGCCAAAGTTGGCCAGCCGCCGACATTTCCGACGACAATACGGTCGTCCTCACGACCACGGGCCAAATTTGGCCAGCCGCCGACTTGTCCGACGACTATAGGGTCGTCCCCACGACCCCGGAACTAGATTGGCCCGCCACCGTCATGTCCGACGACTATAGGGTCGTCCCCACGACCCCGGGCCAATGTTGGCCAATCGCCGACATGTCCGACGACTATAGGGTCGTCCCTACGACCCCGGGACTAGATTGGCCCGCCACCGTCATGTCCAACGACTATAGGGTCGTCCCCACGACCACGGGCCAAAGTTGGCCAGCCTCCGACTTGTCCGACGACTATAGGGTTGTCCCTACAACCCCGGGCCAAAGTTGGCCAGCCGCCGACTTGTCCGAGGACTATAGGGTCGTCCCCACGGACCCGGGACTAGGTTGGCCAGCCGCCGACTAGTCCGCCCACTATAGGGTCGTCCCCACGACCCCGGGCCAAAGCTGGACAGCCGCCGACTTGTCCGACGACTATAGGGTCGTCCCCACGACCCCGGGCCAAAGCTGGACAGCCGACGACTTGTCCGACGACTATAGGTTCGTCCCCTCGACCACGGGCCAAAGTTGGCCAGCCGGCGACATTTCCGACGACTATAGGGTCGTGCCCACGACCCGGGACTAGACTGGCCCGCCACCGTCATGTCCAACGACTATGGGGTCGTCCCCACGACCCCGGGACTAGATTGGCCCGCCACCGTCATGTCCGACGACTATAGGGTCGTCCCCACGACCCCCGGACTAGGTTGGCCGGCCGCCGACTTGTTCGACGACTATAGGGTCGTCCCCACGACCCCCGGACTAGGTGGGCTCGCCCCCGACTTGTCCGACGACTATAGGGTCGTTCCCACGACCCCGGGCCAAAGTTGGCAAGCTGCCGACTTATCCGACGACTATAGGGTCGTTCCCACGACCCCGGGACTAGGTAGGCCCGCCCCCGACTTGTCCGACGACTATAGGGTCGTCCCCACGACCCCGGGACTAGATTGGCCCGCCACCGTTCTGTCCGACGACTATAGGGTCGTCCCCCCGACCACGGGCCAAAGTTGGCCCGCCGCCGACTTGTCCGACGACTATAGGGTCGTCCCCACGACCCCGGGACTAGATTGGCCCGCCACCGTCATTTCCGACGACTATAGGGTCGTCCCCACGACCCCGGGTCCAGGTTGGCCAGCCGCCGACATTTCCGACGACTATAGAGTCGTCCCCACGACCCCGAGACTAGATTGGCCCGCCACCGTCATGTCCGACGACAATAGGGTCGTCCCCACGACCCCGGGTCCAGGTTGGCCAGCCGCCGACATTTCCGACGACTGTAGGGTCGTCCCCACGACCCCGGGACTAGATTGGCCCGCCACCGTCAAGTCTGACGACTATAGGGTCGTCCCCACGACCTCGGGACTAGGTTGGCCAGCCGCCGACATGTCCGACGACTATTGGATCATCCCCACGACCACGGGCCAAAGTTGGCCAGCCGCCGACATGTCCGACGACTATAGGGTCGTCCCCACGACCCCGGGACTAGATTGGTCCGCCACCGTCTTGTCCGACGACTATAGGGTCGTCCCCACGATCCCGAGTCCAGGTTGGCCAGCCGCCGACATTTCCGACGACTATAGAGTCGTTCCCACGACCCCGGGCCAAAGTTGGCCAGCCGCCGACTTGTCCGACGACTATGGGGTCGTCCCTACGATCCCGGGACTAGATTGGGCAGCCGCCGACTTGTCCGACGACTATAGGGTCGTCCCCACGACCCCGGGACTAGATTGGCCCGCCACCGTCTTGTCCGACGACTATAGGGTCGTCTTCACGACCACGGGCCAAAGTTGGCCAGCCGCCGACATTTCCGACGACAATAGGGTCGTCCTCACGACCACGGGCCAAATTTGGCCAGCCTCCGACTTGTCCGACGACTATAGGGTTGTCCCTACAACCCCGGGCCAAAGTTGGCCAGCCGCCGACTTGTCCGAGGACTATAGGGTCGTCCCCACGGACCCGGGACTAGGTTGGCCAGCCGCCGACTAGTCCGACCACTATAGGGTCGTCCCCACGACCCCGGGACTAGATTGGCCCGCCACCGTCATGTCCGACGACTATAGATTCGTCCCCACGACCCCGGGCCAAAGTTGGCCAGCCGCCGACTTGTCCGACGACTATGGGGTCGTCCCTACGATCCCGGGACTAGATTGGGCAGCCGCCGACTTGTCCGACGACTATAGGGTCGTCCCCACGACCCCGGGACTAGATTGGCCCGCCACCGTCTTGTCCGACGACTATAGGGTCGTCTTCACGACCACGGGCCGAAGTTGGCCAGCCGCCGACATTTCCGACGACAATAGGGTCGTCCTCACGACCACGGGCCAAATTTGGCCAGCCGCCGACTTGTCCGACGACTATAGGGTCGTCCCCACGGCCCCGGGACTAGGTTGGCCCGCAGCCGACTTGTCCGACGACTATAGGGTCGTCCCCACGACTACGGTCTAAAGTTGGCTCGCCGCCGACATGTCCGACGACTATAGGCTCGTCCCCACGACCCCCGGACTAGCTTGGCTCGCCGCCGACTTGTCCGACGACTATAGGGTCGTCCCCACGACCCCGGGTAAACGTTGGCCAGCCGCCGACTTGTCCGACGACTATAGGGTCGTCCCTACGATCCCGGGACTAGATTGGGCAGCCGCCGACTTGTCCGACGACTATAGGGTCGTCCCCACGGCCACGGGCCAAAGTTGGCCAGCCGCCGACATGTCCGACGACTATAGATTCGTCCCCACAACCCCGGGCCAAAGATGGCCAGCCGCCGACTTGTCCGACGACTATAGGGTCGTCCCCACGACCCCGGAACTAGATTGGCCCGCCACCGTCATGTCCGACGACTATAGGGTCGTCCCCACGACCCCGGGCCAATGTTGGCCAATCGCCGACATGTCCGACGACTATAGGGTCGTCCCTACGACCCCGGGACTAGATTGGGACGCCACCGTCATGTCCAACGACTATAGGGTCGTCCCCACGACCACGGGCCAAAGTTGGCCAGCCTCCGACTTGTCCGACGACTATAGGGTTGTCCCTACAACCCCGGGCCAAAGTTGGCCAGCCGCCGACTTGTCCGAGGACTATAGGGTCGTCCCCACGGACCCGGGACTAGGTTGGCCAGCCGCCGACTAGTCCGACCACTATAGGGTCGTCCCCACGACCCCGGGCAAAAGTTGGCCAGCCTCCGACTTGTCCGACGACTATAGGGTTGTCCCTACAACCCCGGGCCAAAG
Organism: Andrena praecox; assembly: GCA_963932275.1. Classification (NCBI taxonomy): domain Eukaryota; kingdom Metazoa; phylum Arthropoda; class Insecta; order Hymenoptera; family Andrenidae; genus Andrena; species Andrena praecox. The sequence goes on from CAWVQO010000169.1 coordinate 332,543, forward strand.
TTGGCCAGCCGCCGACTTGTCCGAGGACTATAGGGTCGTCCCCACGGACCCGGGACTATGTTGGCCAGCCGCCGACATTTCCGACGACAATACGGTCGTCCTCACGACCACGGGCCAAATTTGGCCAGCCGCCGACTTGTCCGACGACTATAGGGTCGTCCCCACGACCCCGCAACTAGATTGGCCCGCCACCGTCATGTCCGACGACTATAGGGTCGTCCCCACGACCCCGGCCCAATGTTGGCCAATCGCCGACATGTCCGACGACTATAGGGTCGTCCCTACGACCCCGGGACTAGATTGGCCCGCCACCGTCATGTCCAACGACTATAGGGTCGTCCCCACGACCACGGGCCAAAGTTGGCCAGCCTCCGACTTGTCCGACGACTATAGGGTTGTCCCTACAACCCCGGGCCAAAGTTGGCCAGCCGCCGACTTGTCCGAGGACTATAGGGTCGTCCCCACGGACCCGGGACTAGGTTGGCCAGCCGCCGACTAGTCCGACCACTATAGGGTCGTCCCCACGACCCCGGGCCAAAGCTGGACAGCCGCCGACTTGTCCGACGACTATAGGGTCGTCCCCACGACCCCGGGCCAAAGCTGGACAGCCGACGACTTGTCCGACGACTATAGGTTCGTCCCCTCGACCACGGGCCAAAGTTGGCCAGCCGGCGACATTTCCGACGACTATAGGGTCGTGCCCACGACCCGGGACTAGACTGGCCCGCCACCGTCATGTCCAACGACTATGGGGTCGTCCCCACGACCCCGGGACTAGATTGGCCCGCCACCGTCATGTCCGACGACTATGGGGTCGTCCCTACGATCCCGGGACTAGATTGGGCAGCCGCCGACTTGTCCGACGACTATAGGGTCGTCCCCACGACCCCGGGACTAGATTGGCCCGCCACCGTCTTGTCCGACGACTATAGGGTCGTCTTCACGACCACGGGCCAAAGTTGGCCAGCCGCCGACATTTCCGACGACAATAGGGTCGTCCTCACGACCACGGGCCAAATTTGGCCAGCCGCCGACTTGTCCGACGACTATAGGGTCGTCCCCACGGCCCCGGGACTAGGTTGGCCCGCAGCCGACTTGTCCGACGACTATAGGGTCGTCCCCACGACTACGGTCTAAAGTTGGCTCGCCGCCGACATGTCCGACGACTATAGGGTCGTCCCCACGACCCCGGGACTAGATTGGCCCGCCACCGTCATTTCCGACGACTATAGGGTCGTCCCCACGACCCCGGGTCCAGGTTGGCCAGCCGCCGACATTTCCGACGACTATAGAGTCGTCCCCACGACCCCGAGACTAGATTGGCCCGCCACCGTCATGTCCGACGACAATAGGGTCGTCCCCACGACCCCGGGTCCAGGTTGGCCAGCCGCCGACATTTCCGACGACTGTAGGGTCGTCCCCACGACCCCGGGACTAGATTGGCCCGCCACCGTCAAGTCTGACGACTATAGGGTCGTCCCCACGACCTCGGGACTAGGTTGGCCAGCCGCCGACATGTCCGACGACTATTGGATCATCCCCACGACCACGGGCCAAAGTTGGCCAGCCGCCGACATGTCCGACGACTATAGGGTCGTCCCCACGACCCCGGGACTAGATTGGTCCGCCACCGTCTTGTCCGACGACTATAGGGTCGTCCCCACGATCCCGAGTCCAGGTTGGCCAGCCGCCGACATTTCCGACGACTATAGAGTCGTTCCCACGACCCCGGGCCAAAGTTGGCCAGCCGCCGACTTGTCCGACGACTATGGGGTCGTCCCTACGATCCCGGGACTAGATTGGGCAGCCGCCGACTTGTCCGACGACTATAGGGTCGTCCCCACGACCCCGGGACTAGATTGGCCCGCCACCGTCTTGTCCGACGACTATAGGGTCGTCTTCACGACCACGGGCCAAAGTTGGCCAGCCGCCGACATTTCCGACGACAATAGGGTCGTCCTCACGACCACGGGCCAAATTTGGCCAGCCGCCGACTTGTCCGACGACTATAGGGTCGTCCCCACGGCCCCGGGACTAGGTTGGCCCGCAGCCGACTTGTCCGACGACTATAGGGTCGTCCCCACGACTACGGTCTAAAGTTGGCTCGCCGCCGACATGTCCGACGACTATAGGCTCGTCCCCACGACCCCCGGACTAGCTTGGCTCGCCGCCGACTTGTCCGACGACTATAGGGTCGTCCCCACGACCCCGGGTAAACGTTGGCCAGCCGCCGACTTGTCCGACGACTATAGGGTCGTCCCTACGATCCCGGGACTAGATTGGGCAGCCGCCGACTTGTCCGACGACTATAGGGTCGTCCCCACGGCCACGGGCCAAAGTTGGCCAGCCGCCGACATGTCCGACGACTATAGATTCGTCCCCACAACCCCGGGCCAAAGATGGCCAGCCGCCGACTTGTCCGACGACTATAGGGTCGTCCCTACGATCCCGGGACTAGATTGGGCAGCCGCCGACTTGTCCGACGACTATAGGGTCGTCCCCACGACCCCGGGACTAGATTGGCCCGCCACCGTCTTGTCCGACGACTATAGGGTCGTCTTCACGACCACGGGCCAAAGTTGGCCAGCCGGCGACATTTCCGACGACTATAGGGTCGTGCCGACGACCCGGGACTAGACTGGCCCGCCACCGTCATGTCCAACGACTATGGGGTCGTCCCCACGACCCCGGGACTAGATTGGCCCGCCACCGTCATGTCCGACGACTATAGGGTCGTCCCCACGACCCCCGGACTAGGTTGGCCGGCCGCCGACTTGTCCGACGACTATAGGGTCGTCCCCACGACCCCCGGACTAGGTGGGCTCGCCCCCGACTTGTCCGACGACTATAGGGTCGTTCCCACGACCCCGGGCCAAAGTTGGCAAGCTGCCGACTTATCCGACGACTATAGGGTCGTCCCCACGACCCCGGGACTAGGTAGGCCCGCCCCCGACTTGTCCGACGACTATAGGGTCGTCCCCACGACCCCGGGACTAGATTGGCCCGCCACCGTTCTGTCCGACGACTATAGGGTCGTCCCCACGACCACGGGCCAAAGTTGGCCCGCCGCCGACTTGTCCGACGACTATAGGGTCGTCCCCACGACCCCGGGACTAGATTGGCCCGCCACCGTCATTTCCGACGACTATAGGGTCGTCCCCACGACCCCGGGTCCAGGTTGGCCAGCCGCCGACATTTCCGACGACTATAGAGTCGTCCCCACGACCCCGAGACTAGATTGGCCCGCCACCGTCATGTCCGACGACAATAGGGTCGTCCCCACGACCCCGGGTCCAGGTTGGCCAGCCGCCGACATTTCCGACGACTGTAGGGTCGTCCCCACGACCCCGGGACTAGATTGGCCCGCCACCGTCAAGTCTGACGACTATAGGGTCGTCCCCACGACCTCGGGACTAGGTTGGCCAGCCGCCGACATGTCCGACGACTATTGGATCATCCCCACGACCACGGGCCAAAGTTGGCCAGCCGCCGACATGTCCGACGACTATAGGGTCGTCCCCACGACCCCGGGACTATATTGGTCCGCCACCCTCTTGTCCGACGACTATAGGGTCGTCCCCACGATCCCGAGTCCAGGTTGGCCAGCCGCCGACATTTCCGACGACTATAGAGTCGTTCCCACGACCCCGGGCCAAAGTTGGCCAGCCGCCGACTTGTCCGACGACTATGGGGTCGTCCCTACGATCCCGGGACTAGATTGGGCAGCCGCCGACTTGTCCGACGACTATAGGGTCGTCCCCACGACCCCGGGACTAGATTGGCCCGCCACCGTCTTGTCCGACGACTATAGGGTCGTCTTCACGACCACGGGCCAAAGTTGGCCAGCCGCCGACATTTCCGACGACAATAGGGTCGTCCTCACGACCACGGGCCAAATTTGGCCAGCCTCCGACTTGTCCGACGACTATAGGGTTGTCCCTACAACCCCGGGCCAAAGTTGGCCAGCCGCCGACTTGTCCGAGGACTATATGGTCGCCCCCACGGACCCGGGACTAGGTTGGCCAGCCGCCGACTAGTCCGACCACTATAGGGTCGTCCCCACGACCCCGGGACTAGATTGGCCCGCCACCGTCATGTCCGACGACTATAGATTCGTCCCCACGACCCCGGGCCAAAGTTGGCCAGCCGCCGACTTGTCCGACGACTATGGGGTCGTCCCTACGATCCCGGGACTAGATTGGGCAGCCGCCGACTTGTCCGACGACTATAGGGTCGTCCCCACGACCCCGGGACTAGATTGGCCCGCCACCGTCTTGTCCGACGACTATAGGGTCGTCTTCACGACCACGGGCCAAAGTTGGCCAGCCGCCGACATTTCCGACGACAATAGGGTCGTCCTCACGACCACGGGCCAAATTTGGCCAGCCGCCGACTTGTCCGACGACTATAGGGTCGTCCCCACGGCCCCGGGACTAGGTTGGGCCGCAGCCGACTTGTCCGACGACTATAGGGTCGTCCCCACGACTACGGTCTAAAGTTGGCTCGCCGCCGACATGTCCGACGACTATAGGCTCGTCCCCACGACCCCCGGACTAGCTTGGCTCGCCGCCGACTTGTCCGACGACTATAGGGTCGTCCCCACGACCCCGGGTAAACGTTGGCCAGCCGCCGACTTGTCCGACGACTATAGGGTCGTCCCTACGATCCCGGGACTAGATTGGGCAGCCGCCGACTTGTCCGACGACTATAGGGTCGTCCCCACGGCCACGGGCCAAAGTTGGCCAGCCGCCGACATGTCCGACGACTATAGATTCGTCCCCACAACCCCGGGCCAAAGATGGCCAGCCGCCGACTTGTCCGACGTCTATAGGGTCGTCCCTACGATCCCGGGACTAGATTGGGCAGCCGCCGACTTGTCCGACGACTATAGGGTCGTCCCCACGACCCCGGGACTAGATTGGCCCGCCACCGTCTTGTCCGACGACTATAGGGTCGTCTTCACGACCACGGGCCAAAGTTGGCCAGCCGCCGACATTTCCGACGACAATACGGTCGTCCTCACGACCACGGGCCAAATTTGGCCAGCCGCCGACTTGTCCGACGACTATAGGGTCGTCCCCACGACCCCGGAACTAGATTGGCCCGCCACCGTCATGTCCGACGACTATAGGGTCGTCCCCACGACCCCGGGCCAATGTTGGCCAATCGCCGACATGTCCGACGACTATAGGGTCGTCCCTACGACCCCGGGACTAGATTGGCCCGCCACCGTCATGTCCAACGACTATAGGGTCGTCCCCACGACCACGGGCCAAAGTTGGCCAGCCTCCGACTTGTCCGACGACTATAGGGTTGTCCCTACAACCCCGGGCCAAAGTTGGCCAGCCGCCGACTTGTCCGAGGACTATAGGGTCGTCCCCACGGACCCGGGACTAGGTTGGCCAGCCGCCGACTAGTCCGACCACTATAGGGTCGTCCCCACGACCCCGGGCAAAAGTTGGCCAGCCTCCGACTTGTCCGACGACTATAGGGTTGTCCCTACAACCCCGGGCCAAAGTTGGCCAGCCGCCGACTTGTCCGAGGACTATAGGGTCGTCCCCACGGACCCGGGACTATGTTGGCCAGCCGCCGACTAGTCCGACCACTATAGGGTCGTCCCCACGACCCCGGGCAAAAGTTGGCCAGCCGCCGACTTGTCCGACGACTATAGGGTCGTCCCCACGACGCCGGGACTAGATTGGCCCGCCACCGTCTTGTCCGACGACTATAGGGTCGTCCCCACGACCCCGGGACTAGATTGGCCCGCCACCGTCAAGTCCGACGACTATAGGGTCGTCCCCACGACCCCGGGACTAGATTGGCTCGCCGCCGACATGTCCGACGACTATAGGCTCGTCCCCACGACCCCCGGACTAGCTTGGCTCGCCGCCGACTTGTCCGACGACTATAGGGTCGTCCCCACGACCCCGGGTAAACGTTGGCCAGCCGCCGACTTGTCCGACGACTATAGGGTCGTCCCTACGATCCCGGGACTAGATTGGGCAGCCGCCGACTTGTCCGACGACTATAGGGTCGTCCCCACGGCCACGGGCCAAAGTTGGCCAGCCGCCGACATGTCCGACGACTATAGATTCGTCCCCACAACCCCGGGCCAAAGATGGCCAGCCGCCGACTTGTCCGACGACTATAGGGTCGTCCCTACGATCCCGGGACTAGATTGGGCAGCCGCCGACTTGTCCGACGACTATAGGGTCGTCCCCACGACCCCGGGACTAGATTGGCCCGCCACCGTCTTGTCCGACGACTATAGGGTCGTCTTCACGACCACGGGCCAAAGTTGGCCAGCCGCCGACATTTCCGACGACAATACGGTCGTCCTCACGACCACGGGCCAAATTTGGCCAGCCGCCGACTTGTCCGACGACTATAGGGTCGTCCCCACGACCCCGGAACTAGATTGGCCCGCCACCGTCATGTCCGACGACTATAGGGTCGTCCCCACGACCCCGGGCCAATGTTGGCCAATCGCCGACATGTCCGACGACTATAGGGTCGTCCCTACGACCCCGGGACTAGATTGGCCCGCCACCGTCATGTCCAACGACTATAGGGTCGTCCCCACGACCACGGGCCAAAGTTGGCCAGCCTCCGACTTGTCCGACGACTATAGGGTTGTCCCTACAACCCCGGGCCAAAGTTGGCCAGCCGCCGACTTGTCCGAGGACTATAGGGTCGTCCCCACGGACCCGGGACTAGGTTGGCCAGCCGCCGACTAGTCCGACCACTATAGGGTCGTCCCCACGACCCCGGGCCAAAGCTGGACAGCCGCCGACTTGTCCGACGACTATAGGGTCGTCCCCACGACCCCGGGCCAAAGCTGGACAGCCGACGACTTGTCCGACGACTATAGGTTCGTCCCCTCGACCACGGGCCAAAGTTGGCCAGCCGGCGACATTTCCGACGACTATAGGGTCGTGCCCACGACCCGGGACTAGACTGGCCCGCCACCGTCATGTCCAACGACTATGGGGTCGTCCCCACGACCCCGGGACTAGATTGGCCCGCCACCGTCATGTCCGACGACTATAGGGTCGTCCCCACGACCCCCGGACTAGGTTGGCCGGCCGCCGACTTGTCCGACGACTATAGGGTCGTCCCCACGACCCCCGGACTAGGTGGGCTCGCCCCCGACTTGTCCGACGACTATAGGGTCGTTCCCACGACCCCGGGCCAAAGTTGGCAAGCTGCCGACTTATCCGACGACTATAGGGTCGTCCCCACGACCCCGGGACTAGGTAGGCCCGCCCCCGACTTGTCCGACGACTATAGGGTCGTCCCCACGACCCCGGGACTAGATTGGCCCGCCACCGTTCTGTCCGACGACTATAGGGTCGTCCCCACGACCACGGGCCAAAGTTGGCCCGCCGCCGACTTGTCCGACGACTATAGGGTCGTCCCCACGACCCCGGGACTAGATTGGCCCGCCACCGTCATTTCCGACGACTATAGGGTCGTCCCCACGACCCCGGGTCCAGGTTGGCCAGCCGCCGACATTTCCGACGACTATAGAGTCGTCCCCACGACCCCGAGACTAGATTGGCCCGCCACCGTCATGTCCGACGACAATAGGGTCGTCCCCACGACCCCGGGTCCAGGTTGGCCAGCCGCCGACATTTCCGACGACTGTAGGGTCGTCCCCACGACCCCGGGACTAGATTGGCCCGCCACCGTCAAGTCTGACGACTATAGGGTCGTCCCCACGACCTCGGGACTAGGTTGGCCAGCCGCCGACATGTCCGACGACTATTGGATCATCCCCACGACCACGGGCCAAAGTTGGCCAGCCGCCGACATGTCCGACGACTATAGGGTCGTCCCCACGATCCCGAGTCCAGGTTGGCCAGCCGCCGACATTTCCGACGACTATAGAGTCGTTCCCACGACCCCGGGCCAAAGTTGGCCAGCCGCCGACTTGTCCGACGACTATGGGGTCGTCCCTACGATCCCGGGACTAGATTGGGCAGCCGCCGACTTGTCCGACGACTATAGGGTCGTCCCCACGACCCCGGGACTAGATTGGCCCGCCACCGTCTTGTCCGACGACTATAGGGTCGTCTTCACGACCACGGGCCAAAGTTGGCCAGCCGCCGACATTTCCGACGACAATAGGGTCGTCCTCACGACCACGGGCCAAATTTGGCCAGCCTCCGACTTGTCCGACGACTATAGGGTTGTCCCTACAACCCCGGGCCAAAGTTGGCCAGCCGCCGACTTGTCCGAGGACTATAGGGTCGTCCCCACGGACCCGGGACTAGGTTGGCCAGCCGCCGACTAGTCCGACCACTATAGGGTCGTCCCCACGACCCCGGGACTAGATTGGCCCGCCACCGTCATGTCCGACGACTATAGATTCGTCCCCACGACCCCGGGCCAAAGTTGGCCAGCCGCCGACTTGTCCGACGACTATGGGGTCGTCCCTACGATCCCGGGACTAGATTGGGCAGCCGCCGACTTGTCCGACGACTATAGGGTCGTCCCCACGACCCCGGGACTAGATTGGCCCGCCACCGTCTTGTCTGACGACTATAGGGTCGTCTTCACGACCACGGGCCAAAGTTGGCCAGCCGCCGACATTTCCGACGACAATAGGGTCGTCCTCACGACCACGGGCCAAATTTGGCCAGCCGCCGACTTGTCCGACGACTATAGGGTCGTCCCCACGGCCCCGGGACTAGGTTGGCCCGCAGCCGACTTGTCCGACGACTATAGGGTCGTCCCCACGACTACGGTCTAAAGTTGGCTCGCCGCCGACATGTCCGACGACTATAGGCTCGTCCCCACGACCCCCGGACTAGCTTGGCTCGCCGCCGACTTGTCCGACGACTATAGGGTCGTCCCCACGACCCCGGGTAAACGTTGGCCAGCCGCCGACTTGTCCGACGACTATAGGGTCGTCCCTACGATCCCGGGACTAGATTGGGCAGCCGCCGACTTGTCCGACGACTATAGGGTCGTCCCCACGGCCACGGGCCAAAGTTGGCCAGCCGCCGACATGTCCGACGACTATAGATTCGTCCCCACAACCCCGGGCCAAAGATGGCCAGCCGCCGACTTGTCCGACGACTATAGGGTCGTCCCTACGATCCCGGGACTAGATTGGGCAGCCGCCGAATTGTCCGACGACTATAGGGTCGTCCCCACGACCCCGGGACTAGATTGGCCCGCCACCGTCTTGTCCGACGACTATAGGGTCGTCTTCACGACCACGGGCCAAAGTTGGCCAGCCGCCGACATTTCCGACGACAATACGGTCGTCCTCACGACCACGGGCCAAATTTGGCCAGCCGCCGACTTGTCCGACGACTATAGGGTCGTCCCCACGACCCCGGAACTAGATTGGCCCGCCACCGTCATGTCCGACGACTATAGGGTCGTCCCCACGACCCCGGGCCAATGTTGGCCAATCGCCGACATGTCCGACGACTATAGGGTCGTCCCTACGACCCCGGGACTAGATTGGCCCGCCACCGTCATGTCCAACGACTATAGGGTCGTCCCCACGACCACGGGCCAAAGTTGGCCAGCCTCCGACTTGTCCGACGACTATAGGGTTGTCCCTACAACCCCGGGCCAAAGTTGGCCAGCCGCCGACTTGTCCGAGGACTATAGGGTCGTCCCCACGGACCCGGGACTAGGTTGGCCAGCCGCCGACTAGTCCGACCACTATAGGGTCGTCCCCACGACCCCGGGCAAAAGTTGGCCAGCCTCCGACTTGTCCGACGACTATAGGGTTGTCCCTACAACCCCGGGCCAAAGTTGGCCAGCCGCCGACTTGTCCGAGGACTATAGGGTCGTCCCCACGGACCCGGGACTATGTTGGCCAGCCGCCGACTAGTCCGACCACTATAGGGTCGTCCCCACGACCCCGGGCAAAAGTTGGCCAGCCGCCGACTTGTCCGACGACTATAGGGTCGTCCCCACGACGCCGGGACTAGATTGGCCCGCCACCGTCTTGTCCGACGACTATAGGGTCGTCCCCACGACCCCGGGACTAGATTGGCCCGCCACCGTCAAGTCCGACGACTATAGGGTCGTCCCCACGACCCCGGGACTAGATTGGCCCGCCACCGTCAAGTCCGACGACTATAGGGTCGTCCCCACGACCCCGGGACTAGATTGGCCCGCCACCGTCAAGTCCGACGACTATAGGGTCGTCCCCACGACCCCGGGCCAAAGCTGGACAGCCGCCGACTTGTCCGACGACTATAGGGTCGTCCCCACGACCCCGGGCCAAAGCTGGACAGCCGACGACTTGTCCGACGACTATAGGTTCGTCCCCTCGACCACGGGCCAAAGTTGGCCAGCCGGCGACATTTCCGACGACTATAGGGTCGTGCCCACGACCCGGGACTAGACTGGCCCGCCACCGTCATGTCCAACGACTATGGGGTCGTCCCCACGACCCCGGGACTAGATTGGCCCGCCACCGTCATGTCCGACGACTATAGGGTCGTCCCCACGACCCCCGGACTAGGTTGGCCGGCCGCCGACTTGTCCGACGACTATAGGGTCGTCCCCACGACCCCCGGACTAGGTGGGCTCGCCCCCGACTTGTCCGACGACTATAGGGTCGTTCCCACGACCCCGGGCCAAAGTTGGCAAGCTGCCGACTTATCCGACGACTATAGGGTCGTCCCCACGACCCCGGGACTAGGTAGGCCCGCCCCCGACTTGTCCGACGACTATAGGGTCGTCCCCACGACCCCGGGACTAGATTGGCCCGCCACCGTTCTGTCCGACGACTATAGGGTCGTCCCCACGACCACGGGCCAAAGTTGGCCAGCCGGCGACATGTCCGACGACTATAGGGTCGTCCCCACGACCCGGGACTAGACTGGCCCGCCACCGTCATGTCCGACGACTATAGGGTCATCCCCACGACCCCGGGACTAGGTTGGCCCGCCGCCGACTTGTCCGACGACTATAGGGTCGTCCCCACGACCCCGGGACTAGATTGGCCCGCCACCGTCATTTCCGACGACTATAGGGTCGTCCCCACGACCCCGGGTCCAGGTTGGCCAGCCGCCGACATTTCCGACGACTATAGAGTCGTCCCCACGACCCCGAGACTAGATTGGCCCGCCACCGTCATGTCCGACGACAATAGGGTCGTCCCCACGACCCCGGGTCCAGGTTGGCCAGCCGCCGACATTTCCGACGACTGTAGGGTCGTCCCCACGACCCCGGGACTAGATTGGCCCGCCACCGTCAAGTCTGACGACTATAGGGTCGTCCCCACGACCTCGGGACTAGGTTGGCCAGCCGCCGACATGTCCGACGACTATTGGATCATCCCCACGACCACGGGCCAAAGTTGGCCAGCCGCCGACATGTCCGACGACTATAGATTCGTCCCCACAACCCCGGGCCAAAGATGGCCAGCCGCCGACTTGTCCGACGACTATAGGGTCGTCCCTACGATCCCGGGACTAGATTGGGCCGCCACCGCCATGTCCGACGACAATAAGGTCGTCCCCACGGCCACGGGCCAAAGTTGGCCAGCCGCCGACATGTCCGACGACTATAGATTCGTCCCCACGACCCCGGGCCAAAGTTGGCCAGCCGCCGACTTGTCCGACGACTATGGGGTCGTCCCTACGATCCCGGGACTAGATTGGGCAGCCGCCGTCAAGTCCGACGACTATAGGGTCGTCCCCACGACCCCGGGACTAGATTGGCCCGCCACCGTCAAGTCCGACGACTATAGGGTCGTCCCCACGACCCCGGGCCAAAGCTGGACAGCCGCCGACTTGTCCGACGACTATAGGGTCGTCCCCACGACCCCGGGCCAAAGCTGGACAGCCGACGACTTGTCCGACGACTATAGGTTCGTCCCCTCGACCACGGGCCAAAGTTGGCCAGCCGGCGACATTTCCGACGACTATAGGGTCGTGCCCACGACCCGGGACTAGACTGGCCCGCCACCGTCATGTCCAACGACTATGGGGTCGTCCCCACGACCCCGGGACTAGATTGGCCCGCCACCGTCATGTCCGACGACTATAGGGTCGTCCCCACGACCCCCGGACTAGGTTGGCCGGCCGCCGACTTGTCCGACGACTATAGGGTCGTCCCCACGACCCCCGGACTAGGTGGGCTCGCCCCCGACTTGTCCGACGACTATAGGGTCGTTCCCACGACCCCGGGCCAAAGTTGGCAAGCTGCCGACTTATCCGACGACTATAGGGTCGTCCCCACGACCCCGGGACTAGGTAGGCCCGCCCCCGACTTGTCCGACGACTATAGGGTCGTCCCCACGACCCCGGGACTAGATTGGCCCGCCACCGTTCTGTCCGACGACTATAGGGTCGTCCCCACGACCACGGGCCAAAGTTGGCCAGCCGGCGACATGTCCGACGACTATAGGGTCGTCCCCACGACCCGGGACTAGACTGGCCCGCCACCGTCATGTCCGACGACTATAGGGTCATCCCCACGACCCCCGGACTAGGTGGGCTCGCCCCCGACTTGTCCGACGACTATAGGGTCGTTCCCACGACCACGGGCCAAAGTTGGCCAGCCGCCGACATGTCCGACGACTACAGATTCGTCCCCACAACCCCGGGCCAAAGATGGCCAGCCGCCGACTTGTCCGACGACTATAGGGTCGTCCCTACGATCCCGGGACTAGATTGGGCCGCCACCGCCATGTCCGACGACAATAAGGTCGTCCCCACGGCCACGGGCCAAAGTTGGCCAGCCGCCGACATGTCCGACGACTATAGATTCGTCCCCACGACCCCGGGCCAAAGTTGGCCAGCCGCCGACTTGTCCGACGACTATGGGGTCGTCCCTACGATCCCGGGACTAGATTGGGCAGCCGCCGACTTGTCCGACGACTATAGGGTCGTCCCCACGACCCCGGGACTATATTGGCCCGCCACCGTCTTGTCCGACGACTATAGGGTCGTCTTCACGACCACGGGCCAAAGTTGGCCAGCCGCCGACATTTCCGACGACAATAGGGTCGTCCTCACGACCACGGGCCAAATTTGGCCAGCCGGCGACATTTCCGACGACTATAGGGTCGTGCCCACGACCCCGGGCAAAAGTTGGCCAGCCGCCGACTTGTCCGACGACTATAGGGTCGTCCCCACGACGCCGGGACTAGATTGGCCCGCCACCGTCTTGTCCGACGACTATAGGGTCGTCCCCACGACCCCGGGACTAGATTGGCCCGCCACCGTCAAGTCCGACGACTATAGGGTCGTCCCCACGACCCCGGGCCAAAGCTGGACAGCCGCCGACTTGTCCGACGACTATAGGGTCGTCCCCACGACCCCGGGCCAAAGCTGGACAGCCGACGACTTGTCCGACGACTGTTGGGTCGTCCCCACGACCACGGGCCAAAGTTGGCCAGCCGGCGACATTTCCGACGACTATAGGGTCGTGCCCACGACCCGGGACTAGACTGGCCCGCCACCGTCATGTCCAACGACTATGGGGTCGTCCCCACGACCCCGGGACTAGATTGGCCCGCCACCGTCATGTCCGACGACTATAGGGTCGTCCCCACGACCCCCGGACTAGGTTGGCCGGCCGCCGACTTGTCCGACGACTATAGGGTCGTCCCCACGACCCGGACTAGACTGGCCCGCCACCGTCATGTCCGACGACTATAGGGTCATCCCCACGACCCCGGGACTAGGTTGGCCCGCCGCCGACTTGTCCGACGACTATAGGGTCGTCCCCACGACCCCGGGACTAGATTGGCCCGCCACCGTCATTTCCGACGACTATAGGGTCGTCCCCACGACCACGGGCCAAAGTTGGCCAGCCGCCGACATATCCGACGACTGTAGGGTCGTCCCCACGACCCCGGGCCAAAGTTGGCCAGCCGCCGACATTTCCGACGACAATAGGGTCGTCCTCACGACCACGGGCCAAATTTGGCCAGCCGGCGACATTTCCGACGACTATAGGGTCGTGCCCACGACCCCGGGCAAAAGTTGGCCAGCCGCCGACTTGTCCGACGACTATAGGGTCGTCCCCACGACGCCGGGACTAGATTGGCCCGCCACCGTCTTGTCCGACGACTATAGGGTCGTCCCCACGACCCCGGGACTAGATTGGCCCGCCACCGTCAAGTCCGACGACTATAGGGTCGTCCCCACGACCCCGGGACTAGATTGGCCCGCCACCGTCAAGTCCGACGACTATAGGGTCGTCCCCACGACCCCGGGCCAAAGCTGGACAGCCGCCGACTTGTCCGACGACTATAGGGTCGTCCCCACGACCCCCGGACTAGGTTGGCCGGCCGCCGACTTGTCCGACGACTATAGGGTCGTCCCCACGACCCCCGGACTAGGTGGGCTCGCCCCCGACTTGTCCGACGACTATAGGGTCGTTCCCACGACCCCGGGCCAAAGTTGGCAAGCTGCCGACTTATCCGACGACTATAGGGTCGTCCCCACGACCCCGGGACTAGGTAGGCCCGCCCCGACTTGTCCGACGACTATAGGGTCGTCCCCACGACCCCGGGACTAGATTGGCCCGCCACCGTTCTGTCCGACGACTATAGGGTCGTCCCCACGACCACGGGCCAAAGTTGGCCAGCCGGCGACATGTCCGACGACTATAGGGTCGTCCCCACGACCCGGGACTAGACTGGCCCGCCACCGTCATGTCCGACGACTATAGGGTCATCCCCACGACCCCGGGACTAGGTTGGCCCGCCGCCGACTTGTCCGACGACTATAGGGTCGTCCCCACGACCCCGGGACTAGATTGGCCCGCCACCGTCATTTCCGACGACTATAGGGTCGTCCCCACGACCCCGGGTCCAGGTTGGCCAGCCGCCGACATTTCCGACGACTATAGAGTCGTCCCCACGACCCCGAGACTAGATTGGCCCGCCACCGTCATGTCCGACGACAATAGGGTCGTCCCCACGACCCCGGGTCCAGGTTGGCCAGCCGCCGACATTTCCGACGACTGTAGGGTCGTCCCCACGACCCCGGGACTAGATTGGCCCGCCACCGTCAAGTCTGACGACTATAGGGTCGTCCCCACGACCTCGGGACTAGGTTGGCCAGCCGCCGACATGTCCGACGACTATTGGATCATCCCCACGACCACGGGCCAAAGTTGGCCAGCCGCCGACATGTCCGACGACTATAGGGTCGTCCCCACGACCCCGGGACTAGATTGGTCCGCCACCGTCTTGTCCGACGACTATAGGGTCGTCCCCACGATCCCGAGTCCAGGTTGGCCAGCCGCCGACATTTCCGACGACTATAGAGTCGTCCCCACGACCCCGGGACTAGATTGGCCCGCCACCGGCAAGTCCGACGACTATAGGGTCGTCCCCACGACCCCGGGCCAAAGTTGGCCAGCCGCCGACATGTCCGACGACTATAGATTCGTCCCCACAACCCCGGGCCAAAGATGGCCAGCCGCCGACTTGTCCGACGACTATAGGTTCGTCCCCTCGACCACGGGCCAAAGTTGGCCAGCCGGCGACATTTCCGACGACTATAGGGTCGTGCCCACGACCCGGGACTAGACTGGCCCGCCACCGTCATGTCCAACGACTATGGGGTCGTCCCCACGACCCCGGGACTAGATTGGCCCGCCACCGTCATGTCCGACGACTATAGGGTCGTCCCCACGACCCCCGGACTAGGTTGGCCGGCCGCCGACTTGTCCGACGACTATAGGGTCGTCCCCACGACCCCCGGACTAGGTGGGCTCGCCCCCGACTTGTCCGACGACTATAGGGTCGTTCCCACGACCCCGGGCCAAAGTTGGCAAGCTGCCGACTTATCCGACGACTATAGGGTCGTCCCCACGACCCCGGGACTAGGTAGGCCCGCCCCCGACTTGTCCGACGACTATAGGGTCGTCCCCACGACCCCGGGACTAGATTGGCCCGCCACCGTTCTGTCCGACGACTATAGGGTCGTCCCCACGACCACGGGCCAAAGTTGGCCCGCCGCCGACTTGTCCGACGACTATAGGGTCGTCCCCACGACCCCGGGACTAGATTGGCCCGCCACCGTCATTTCCGACGACTATAGGGTCGTCCCCACGACCCCGGGTCCAGGTTGGCCAGCCGCCGACATTTCCGACGACTATAGAGTCGTCCCCACGACCCCGAGACTAGATTGGCCCGCCACCGTCATGTCCGACGACAATAGGGTCGTCCCCACGACCCCGGGTCCAGGTTGGCCAGCCGCCGACATTTCCGACGACTGTAGGGTCGTCCCCACGACCCCGGGACTAGATTGGCCCGCCACCGTCAAGTCTGACGACTATAGGGTCGTCCCCACGACCTCGGGACTAGGTTGGCCAGCCGCCGACATGTCCGACGACTATTGGATCATCCCCACGACCACGGGCCAAAGTTGGCCAGCCGCCGACATGTCCGACGACTATAGGGTCGTCCCCACGATCCCGAGTCCAGGTTGGCCAGCCGCCGACATTTCCGACGACTATAGAGTCGTTCCCACGACCCCGGGCCAAAGTTGGCCAGCCGCCGACTTGTCCGACGACTATGGGGTCGTCCCTACGATCCCGGGACTAGATTGGGCAGCCGCCGACTTGTCCGACGACTATAGGGTCGTCCCCACGACCCCGGGACTAGATTGGCCCGCCACCGTCTTGTCCGACGACTATAGGGTCGTCTTCACGACCACGGGCCAAAGTTGGCCAGCCGCCGACATTTCCGACGACAATAGGGTCGTCCTCACGACCACGGGCCAAATTTGGCCAGCCTCCGACTTGTCCGACGACTATAGGGTTGTCCCTACAACCCCGGGCCAAAGTTGGCCAGCCGCCGACTTGTCCGAGGACTATAGGGTCGTCCCCACGGACCCGGGACTAGGTTGGCCAGCCGCCGACTAGTCCGACCACTATAGGGTCGTCCCCACGACCCCGGGACTAGATTGGCCCGCCACCGTCATGTCCGACGACTATAGATTCGTCCCCACGACCCCGGGCCAAAGTTGGCCAGCCGCCGACTTGTCCGACGACTATGGGGTCGTCCCTACGATCCCGGGACTAGATTGGGCAGCCGCCGACTTGTCCGACGACTATAGGGTCGTCCCCACGACCCCGGGACTAGATTGGCCCGCCACCGTCTTGTCTGACGACTATAGGGTCGTCTTCACGACCACGGGCCAAAGTTGGCCAGCCGCCGACATTTCCGACGACAATAGGGTCGTCCTCACGACCACGGGCCAAATTTGGCCAGCCGCCGACTTGTCCGACGACTATAGGGTCGTCCCCACGGCCCCGGGACTAGGTTGGCCCGCAGCCGACTTGTCCGACGACTATAGGGTCGTCCCCACGACTACGGTCTAAAGTTGGCTCGCCGCCGACATGTCCGACGACTATAGGCTCGTCCCCACGACCCCCGGACTAGCTTGGCTCGCCGCCGACTTGTCCGACGACTATAGGGTCGTCCCCACGACCCCGGGTAAACGTTGGCCAGCCGCCGACTTGTCCGACGACTATAGGGTCGTCCCTACGATCCCGGGACTAGATTGGGCAGCCGCCGACTTGTCCGACGACTATAGGGTCGTCCCCACGGCCACGGGCCAAAGTTGGCCAGCCGCCGACATGTCCGACGACTATAGATTCGTCCCCACAACCCCGGGCCAAAGATGGCCAGCCGCCGACTTGTCCGACGACTATAGGGTCGTCCCTACGATCCCGGGACTAGATTGGGCAGCCGCCGAATTGTCCGACGACTATAGGGTCGTCCCCACGACCCCGGGACTAGATTGGCCCGCCACCGTCTTGTCCGACGACTATAGGGTCGTCTTCACGACCACGGGCCAAAGTTGGCCAGCCGCCGACATTTCCGACGACAATACGGTCGTCCTCACGACCACGGGCCAAATTTGGCCAGCCGCCGACTTGTCCGACGACTATAGGGTCGTCCCCACGACCCCGGAACTAGATTGGCCCGCCACCGTCATGTCCGACGACTATAGGGTCGTCCCCACGACCCCGGGCCAATGTTGGCCAATCGCCGACATGTCCGACGACTATAGGGTCGTCCCTACGACCCCGGGACTAGATTGGCCCGCCACCGTCATGTCCAACGACTATAGGGTCGTCCCCACGACCACGGGCCAAAGTTGGCCAGCCTCCGACTTGTCCGACGACTATAGGGTTGTCCCTACAACCCCGGGCCAAAGTTGGCCAGCCGCCGACTTGTCCGAGGACTATAGGGTCGTCCCCACGGACCCGGGACTAGGTTGGCCAGCCGCCGACTAGTCCGACCACTATAGGGTCGTCCCCACGACCCCGGGCAAAAGTTGGCCAGCCTCCGACTTGTCCGACGACTATAGGGTTGTCCCTACAACCCCGGGCCAAAGTTGGCCAGCCGCCGACTTGTCCGAGGACTATAGGGTCGTCCCCACGGACCCGGGACTATGTTGGCCAGCCGCCGACTAGTCCGACCACTATAGGGTCGTCCCCACGACCCCGGGCAAAAGTTGGCCAGCCGCCGACTTGTCCGACGACTATAGGGTCGTCCCCACGACGCCGGGACTAGATTGGCCCGCCACCGTCTTGTCCGACGACTATAGGGTCGTCCCCACGACCCCGGGACTAGATTGGCCCGCCACCGTCAAGTCCGACGACTATAGGGTCGTCCCCACGACCCCGGGACTAGATTGGCCCGCCACCGTCAAGTCCGACGACTATAGGGTCGTCCCCACGACCCCGGGACTAGATTGGCCCGCCACCGTCAAGTCCGACGACTATAGGGTCGTCCCCACGACCCCGGGCCAAAGCTGGACAGCCGCCGACTTGTCCGACGACTATAGGGTCGTCCCCACGACCCCGGGCCAAAGCTGGACAGCCGACGACTTGTCCGACGACTATAGGTTCGTCCCCTCGACCACGGGCCAAAGTTGGCCAGCCGGCGACATTTCCGACGACTATAGGGTCGTGCCCACGACCCGGGACTAGACTGGCCCGCCGCCGACTTGTCCGACGACTATAGGGTCGTCCCCACGACCTCGGGACTAGGTTGGCCAGCCGCCGACATGTCCGACGACTATTGGATCATCCCCACGACCACGGGCCAAAGTTGGCCAGCCGCCGACATGTCCGACGACTATAGATTCGTCCCCACAACCCCGGGCCAAAGATGGCCAGCCGCCGACTTGTCCGACGACTATAGGGTCGTCCCTACGATCCCGGGACTAGATTGGGCCGCCACCGCCATGTCCGACGACAATAAGGTCGTCCCCACGGCCACGGGCCAAAGTTGGCCAGCCGCCGACATGTCCGACGACTATAGATTCGTCCCCACGACCCCGGGCCAAAGTTGGCCAGCCGCCGACTTGTCCGACGACTATGGGGTCGTCCCTACGATCCCGGGACTAGATTGGGCAGCCGCCGTCAAGTCCGACGACTATAGGGTCGTCCCCACGACCCCGGGACTAGATTGGCCCGCCACCGTCAAGTCCGACGACTATAGGGTCGTCCCCACGACCCCGGGCCAAAGCTGGACAGCCGCCGACTTGTCCGACGACTATAGGGTCGTCCCCACGACCCCGGGCCAAAGCTGGACAGCCGACGACTTGTCCGACGACTATAGGTTCGTCCCCTCGACCACGGGCCAAAGTTGGCCAGCCGGCGACATTTCCGACGACTATAGGGTCGTGCCCACGACCCGGGACTAGACTGGCCCGCCACCGTCATGTCCAACGACTATGGGGTCGTCCCCACGACCCCGGGACTAGATTGGCCCGCCACCGTCATGTCCGACGACTATAGGGTCGTCCCCACGACCCCCGGACTAGGTTGGCCGGCCGCCGACTTGTCCGACGACTATAGGGTCGTCCCCACGACCCCCGGACTAGGTGGGCTCGCCCCCGACTTGTCCGACGACTATAGGGTCGTTCCCACGACCCCGGGCCAAAGTTGGCAAGCTGCCGACTTATCCGACGACTATAGGGTCGTCCCCACGACCCCGGGACTAGGTAGGCCCGCCCCCGACTTGTCCGACGACTATAGGGTCGTCCCCACGACCCCGGGACTAGATTGGCCCGCCACCGTTCTGTCCGACGACTATAGGGTCGTCCCCACGACCACGGGCCAAAGTTGGCCAGCCGGCGACATGTCCGACGACTATAGGGTCGTCCCCACGACCCGGGACTAGACTGGCCCGCCACCGTCATGTCCGACGACTATAGGGTCATCCCCACGACCCCCGGACTAGGTGGGCTCGCCCCCGACTTGTCCGACGACTATAGGGTCGTTCCCACGACCACGGGCCAAAGTTGGCCAGCCGCCGACATGTCCGACGACTATAGATTCGTCCCCACAACCCCGGGCCAAAGATGGCCAGCCGCCGACTTGTCCGACGACTATAGGGTCGTCCCTACGATCCCGGGACTAGATTGGGCCGCCACCGCCATGTCCGACGACAATAAGGTCGTCCCCACGGCCACGGGCCAAAGTTGGCCAGCCGCCGACATGTCCGACGACTATAGATTCGTCCCCACGACCCCGGGCCAAAGTTGGCCAGCCGCCGACTTGTCCGACGACTATGGGGTCGTCCCTACGATCCCGGGACTAGATTGGGCAGCCGCCGACTTGTCCGACGACTATAGGGTCGTCCCCACGACCCCGGGACTATATTGGCCCGCCACCGTCTTGTCCGACGACTATAGGGTCGTCTTCACGACCACGGGCCAAAGTTGGCCAGCCGCCGACATTTCCGACGACAATAGGGTCGTCCTCACGACCACGGGCCAAATTTGGCCAGCCGGCGACATTTCCGACGACTATAGGGTCGTGCCCACGACCCCGGGCAAAAGTTGGCCAGCCGCCGACTTGTCCGACGACTATAGGGTCGTCCCCACGACGCCGGGACTAGATTGGCCCGCCACCGTCTTGTCCGACGACTATAGGGTCGTCCCCACGACCCCGGGACTAGATTGGCCCGCCACCGTCAAGTCCGACGACTATAGGGTCGTCCCCACGACCCCGGGCCAAAGCTGGACAGCCGCCGACTTGTCCGACGACTATAGGGTCGTCCCCACGACCCCGGGCCAAAGCTGGACAGCCGACGACTTGTCCGACGACTGTTGGGTCGTCCCCACGACCACGGGCCAAAGTTGGCCAGCCGGCGACATTTCCGACGACTATAGGGTCGTGCCCACGACCCGGGACTAGACTGGCCCGCCACCGTCATGTCCAACGACTATGGGGTCGTCCCCACGACCCCGGGACTAGATTGGCCCGCCACCGTCATGTCCGACGACTATAGGGTCGTCCCCACGACCCCCGGACTAGGTTGGCCGGCCGCCGACTTGTCCGACGA
Source organism: Andrena praecox (assembly GCA_963932275.1). NCBI lineage: Eukaryota > Metazoa > Arthropoda > Insecta > Hymenoptera > Andrenidae > Andrena > Andrena praecox. The sequence continues at coordinate 353,853 of CAWVQO010000169.1, forward strand.
CTATAGGGTCGTCCCCACGACCCGGACTAGACTGGCCCGCCACCGTCATGTCCGACGACTATAGGGTCATCCCCACGACCCCGGGACTAGGTTGGCCCGCCGCCGACTTGTCCGACGACTATAGGGTCGTCCCCACGACCCCGGGACTAGATTGGCCCGCCACCGTCATTTCCGACGACTATAGGGTCGTCCCCACGACCACGGGCCAAAGTTGGCCAGCCGCCGACATATCCGACGACTGTAGGGTCGTCCCCACGACCCCGGGCCAAAGTTGGCCAGCCGCCGACATTTCCGACGACAATAGGGTCGTCCTCACGACCACGGGCCAAATTTGGCCAGCCGGCGACATTTCCGACGACTATAGGGTCGTGCCCACGACCCCGGGCAAAAGTTGGCCAGCCGCCGACTTGTCCGACGACTATAGGGTCGTCCCCACGACGCCGGGACTAGATTGGCCCGCCACCGTCTTGTCCGACGACTATAGGGTCGTCCCCACGACCCCGGGACTAGATTGGCCCGCCACCGTCAAGTCCGACGACTATAGGGTCGTCCCCACGACCCCGGGACTAGATTGGCCCGCCACCGTCAAGTCCGACGACTATAGGGTCGTCCCCACGACCCCGGGCCAAAGCTGGACAGCCGCCGACTTGTCCGACGACTATAGGGTCGTCCCCACGACCCCCGGACTAGGTTGGCCGGCCGCCGACTTGTCCGACGACTATAGGGTCGTCCCCACGACCCCCGGACTAGGTGGGCTCGCCCCCGACTTGTCCGACGACTATAGGGTCGTTCCCACGACCCCGGGCCAAAGTTGGCAAGCTGCCGACTTATCCGACGACTATAGGGTCGTCCCCACGACCCCGGGACTAGGTAGGCCCGCCCCGACTTGTCCGACGACTATAGGGTCGTCCCCACGACCCCGGGACTAGATTGGCCCGCCACCGTTCTGTCCGACGACTATAGGGTCGTCCCCACGACCACGGGCCAAAGTTGGCCAGCCGGCGACATGTCCGACGACTATAGGGTCGTCCCCACGACCCCGGGCCAAAGCTGGACAGCCGACGACTTGTCCGACGACTATAGGTTCGTCCCCTCGACCACGGGCCAAAGTTGGCCAGCCGGCGACATTTCCGACGACTATAGGGTCGTCCCCACGACCCCGGGACTAGATTGGCCCGCCACCGTCTTGTCCGACGACTATAGGGTCGTCTTCACGACCACGGGCCAAAGTTGGCCAGCCGCCGACATTTCCGACGACAATACGGTCGTCCTCACGACCACGGGCCAAATTTGGCCAGCCGCCGACTTGTCCGACGACTATAGGGTCGTCCCCACGACCCCGGAACTAGATTGGCCCGCCACCGTCATGTCCGACGACTATAGGGTCGTCCCCACGACCCCGGGCCAATGTTGGCCAATCGCCGACATGTCCGACGACTATAGGGTCGTCCCTACGACCCCGGGACTAGATTGGCCCGCCACCGTCATGTCCAACGACTATAGGGTCGTCCCCACGACCACGGGCCAAAGTTGGCCAGCCTCCGACTTGTCCGACGACTATAGGGTTGTCCCTACAACCCCGGGCCAAAGTTGGCCAGCCGCCGACTTGTCCGAGGACTATAGGGTCGTCCCCACGGACCCGGGACTAGGTTGGCCAGCCGCCGACTAGTCCGACCACTATAGGGTCGTCCCCACGACCCCGGGCAAAAGTTGGCCAGCCTCCGACTTGTCCGACGACTATAGGGTTGTCCCTACAACCCCGGGCCAAAGTTGGCCAGCCGCCGACTTGTCCGAGGACTATAGGGTCGTCCCCACGGACCCGGGACTATGTTGGCCAGCCGCCGACTAGTCCGACCACTATAGGGTCGTCCCCACGACCCCGGGCAAAAGTTGGCCAGCCGCCGACTTGTCCGACGACTATAGGGTCGTCCCCACGACGCCGGGACTAGATTGGCCCGCCACCGTCTTGTCCGACGACTATAGGGTCGTCCCCACGACCCCGGGACTAGATTGGCCCGCCACCGTCAAGTCCGACGACTATAGGGTCGTCCCCACGACCCCGGGACTAGATTGGCCCGCCACCGTCAAGTCCGACGACTATAGGGTCGTCCCCACGACCCCGGGACTAGATTGGCCCGCCACCGTCAAGTCCGACGACTATAGGGTCGTCCCCACGACCCCGGGCCAAAGCTGGACAGCCGCCGACTTGTCCGGCGACTATAGGGTCGTCCCCACGACCCCGGGCCAAAGCTGGACAGCCGACGACTTGTCCGACGACTATAGGTTCGTCCCCTCGACCACGGGCCAAAGTTGGCCAGCCGGCGACATTTCCGACGACTATAGGGTCGTGCCCACGACCCGGGACTAGACTGGCCCGCCGCCGACTTGTCCGACGACTATAGGGTCGTCCCCACGACCCCGGGACTAGATTGGCCCGCCACCGTCATTTCCGACGACTATAGGGTCGTCCCCACGACCCCGGGTCCAGGTTGGCCAGCCGCCGACATTTCCGACGACTATAGAGTCGTCCCCACGACCCCGAGACTAGATTGGCCCGCCACCGTCATGTCCGACGACAATAGGGTCGTCCCCACGACCCCGGGTCCAGGTTGGCCAGCCGCCGACATTTCCGACGACTGTAGGGTCGTCCCCACGACCCCGGGACTAGATTGGCCCGCCACCGTCAAGTCTGACGACTATAGGGTCGTCCCCACGACCTCGGGACTAGGTTGGCCAGCCGCCGACATGTCCGACGACTATTGGATCATCCCCACGACCACGGGCCAAAGTTGGCCAGCCGCCGACATGTCCGACGACTATAGATTCGTCCCCACAACCCCGGGCCAAAGATGGCCAGCCGCCGACTTGTCCGACGACTATAGGGTCGTCCCTACGATCCCGGGACTAGATTGGGCCGCCACCGCCATGTCCGACGACAATAAGGTCGTCCCCACGGCCACGGGCCAAAGTTGGCCAGCCGCCGACATGTCCGACGACTATAGATTCGTCCCCACGACCCCGGGCCAAAGTTGGCCAGCCGCCGACTTGTCCGACGACTATGGGGTCGTCCCTACGATCCCGGGACTAGATTGGGCAGCCGCCGTCAAGTCCGACGACTATAGGGTCGTCCCCACGACCCCGGGACTAGATTGGCCCGCCACCGTCAAGTCCGACGACTATAGGGTCGTCCCCACGACCCCGGGCCAAAGCTGGACAGCCGCCGACTTGTCCGACGACTATAGGGTCGTCCCCACGACCCCGGGCCAAAGCTGGACAGCCGACGACTTGTCCGACGACTATAGGTTCGTCCCCTCGACCACGGGCCAAAGTTGGCCAGCCGGCGACATTTCCGACGACTATAGGGTCGTGCCCACGACCCGGGACTAGACTGGCCCGCCACCGTCATGTCCAACGACTATGGGGTCGTCCCCACGACCCCGGGACTAGATTGGCCCGCCACCGTCATGTCCGACGACTATAGGGTCGTCCCCACGACCCCCGGACTAGGTTGGCCGGCCGCCGACTTGTCCGACGACTATAGGGTCGTCCCCACGACCCCCGGACTAGGTGGGCTCGCCCCCGACTTGTCCGACGACTATAGGGTCGTTCCCACGACCCCGGGCCAAAGTTGGCAAGCTGCCGACTTATCCGACGACTATAGGGTCGTCCCCACGACCCCGGGACTAGGTAGGCCCGCCCCCGACTTGTCCGACGACTATAGGGTCGTCCCCACGACCCCGGGACTAGATTGGCCCGCCACCGTTCTGTCCGACGACTATAGGGTCGTCCCCACGACCACGGGCCAAAGTTGGCCAGCCGGCGACATGTCCGACGACTATAGGGTCGTCCCCACGACCCGGGACTAGACTGGCCCGCCACCGTCATGTCCGACGACTATAGGGTCATCCCCACGACCCCCGGACTAGGTGGGCTCGCCCCCGACTTGTCCGACGACTATAGGGTCGTTCCCACGACCACGGGCCAAAGTTGGCCAGCCGCCGACATGTCCGACGACTATAGATTCGTCCCCACAACCCCGGGCCAAAGATGGCCAGCCGCCGACTTGTCCGACGACTATAGGGTCGTCCCTACGATCCCGGGACTAGATTGGGCCGCCACCGCCATGTCCGACGACAATAAGGTCGTCCCCACGGCCACGGGCCAAAGTTGGCCAGCCGCCGACATGTCCGACGACTATAGATTCGTCCCCACGACCCCGGGCCAAAGTTGGCCAGCCGCCGACTTGTCCGACGACTATGGGGTCGTCCCTACGATCCCGGGACTAGATTGGGCAGCCGCCGACTTGTCCGACGACTATAGGGTCGTCCCCACGACCCCGGGACTATATTGGCCCGCCACCGTCTTGTCCGACGACTATAGGGTCGTCTTCACGACCACGGGCCAAAGTTGGCCAGCCGCCGACATTTCCGACGACAATAGGGTCGTCCTCACGACCACGGGCCAAATTTGGCCAGCCGGCGACATTTCCGACGACTATAGGGTCGTGCCCACGACCCCGGGCAAAAGTTGGCCAGCCGCCGACTTGTCCGACGACTATAGGGTCGTCCCCACGACGCCGGGACTAGATTGGCCCGCCACCGTCTTGTCCGACGACTATAGGGTCGTCCCCACGACCCCGGGACTAGATTGGCCCGCCACCGTCAAGTCCGACGACTATAGGGTCGTCCCCACGACCCCGGGCCAAAGCTGGACAGCCGCCGACTTGTCCGACGACTATAGGGTCGTCCCCACGACCCCGGGCCAAAGCTGGACAGCCGACGACTTGTCCGACGACTGTTGGGTCGTCCCCACGACCACGGGCCAAAGTTGGCCAGCCGGCGACATTTCCGACGACTATAGGGTCGTGCCCACGACCCGGGACTAGACTGGCCCGCCACCGTCATGTCCAACGACTATGGGGTCGTCCCCACGACCCCGGGACTAGATTGGCCCGCCACCGTCATGTCCGACGACTATAGGGTCGTCCCCACGACCCCCGGACTAGGTTGGCCGGCCGCCGACTTGTCCGACGACTATAGGGTCGTCCCCACGACCCGGACTAGACTGGCCCGCCACCGTCATGTCCGACGACTATAGGGTCATCCCCACGACCCCGGGACTAGGTTGGCCCGCCGCCGACTTGTCCGACGACTATAGGGTCGTCCCCACGACCCCGGGACTAGATTGGCCCGCCACCGTCATTTCCGACGACTATAGGGTCGTCCCCACGACCACGGGCCAAAGTTGGCCAGCCGCCGACATATCCGACGACTGTAGGGTCGTCCCCACGACCCCGGGCCAAAGTTGGCCAGCCGCCGACATTTCCGACGACAATAGGGTCGTCCTCACGACCACGGGCCAAATTTGGCCAGCCGGCGACATTTCCGACGACTATAGGGTCGTGCCCACGACCCCGGGCAAAAGTTGGCCAGCCGCCGACTTGTCCGACGACTATAGGGTCGTCCCCACGACGCCGGGACTAGATTGGCCCGCCACCGTCTTGTCCGACGACTATAGGGTCGTCCCCACGACCCCGGGACTAGATTGGCCCGCCACCGTCAAGTCCGACGACTATAGGGTCGTCCCCACGACCCCGGGACTAGATTGGCCCGCCACCGTCAAGTCCGACGACTATAGGGTCGTCCCCACGACCCCGGGCCAAAGCTGGACAGCCGCCGACTTGTCCGACGACTATAGGGTCGTCCCCACGACCCCCGGACTAGGTTGGCCGGCCGCCGACTTGTCCGACGACTATAGGGTCGTCCCCACGACCCCCGGACTAGGTGGGCTCGCCCCCGACTTGTCCGACGACTATAGGGTCGTTCCCACGACCCCGGGCCAAAGTTGGCAAGCTGCCGACTTATCCGACGACTATAGGGTCGTCCCCACGACCCCGGGACTAGGTAGGCCCGCCCCGACTTGTCCGACGACTATAGGGTCGTCCCCACGACCCCGGGACTAGATTGGCCCGCCACCGTTCTGTCCGACGACTATAGGGTCGTCCCCACGACCACGGGCCAAAGTTGGCCAGCCGGCGACATGTCCGACGACTATAGGGTCGTCCCCACGACCCGGGACTAGACTGGCCCGCCACCGTCATGTCCGACGACTATAGGGTCATCCCCACGACCCCGGGACTAGGTTGGCCCGCCGCCGACTTGTCCGACGACTATAGGGTCGTCCCCACGACCCCGGGACTAGATTGGCCCGCCACCGTCATTTCCGACGACTATAGGGTCGTCCCCACGACCCCGGGTCCAGGTTGGCCAGCCGCCGACATTTCCGACGACTATAGAGTCGTCCCCACGACCCCGAGACTAGATTGGCCCGCCACCGTCATGTCCGACGACAATAGGGTCGTCCCCACGACCCCGGGTCCAGGTTGGCCAGCCGCCGACATTTCCGACGACTGTAGGGTCGTCCCCACGACCCCGGGACTAGATTGGCCCGCCACCGTCAAGTCTGACGACTATAGGGTCGTCCCCACGACCTCGGGACTAGGTTGGCCAGCCGCCGACATGTCCGACGACTATTGGATCATCCCCACGACCACGGGCCAAAGTTGGCCAGCCGCCGACATGTCCGACGACTATAGGGTCGTCCCCACGACCCCGGGACTAGATTGGTCCGCCACCGTCTTGTCCGACGACTATAGGGTCGTCCCCACGATCCCGAGTCCAGGTTGGCCAGCCGCCGACATTTCCGACGACTATAGAGTCGTCCCCACGACCCCGGGACTAGATTGGCCCGCCACCGGCAAGTCCGACGACTATAGGGTCGTCCCCACGACCCCGGGCCAAAGTTGGCCAGCCGCCGACATGTCCGACGACTATAGATTCGTCCCCACAACCCCGGGCCAAAGATGGCCAGCCGCCGACTTGTCCGACGACTATAGGGTCGTCCCTACGATCCCGGGACTAGATTGGGCCGCCACCGCCATGTCCGACGACAATAAGGTCGTCCCCACGGCCACGGGCCAAAGTTGGCCAGCCGCCGACATGTCCGACGACTATAGATTCGTCCCCACGACCCCGGGCCAAAGTTGGCCAGCCGCCGACTTGTCCGACGACTATGGGGTCGTCCCTACGATCCCGGGACTAGATTGGGCAGCCGCCGACTTGTCCGACGACTATAGGGTCGTCCCCACGACCCCGGGACTAGATTGGCCCGCCACCGTCTTGTCCGACGACTATAGGGTCGTCTTCACGACCACGGGCCAAAGTTGGCCAGCCGCCGACATTTCCGACGACAATAGGGTCGTCCTCACGACCACGGGCCAAATTTGGCCAGCCGGCGACATTTCCGACGACTATAGGGTCGTGCCCACGACCCCGGGCAAAAGTTGGCCAGCCGCCGACTTGTCCGACGACTATAGGGTCGTCCCCACGACGCCGGGACTAGATTGGCCCGCCACCGTCTTGTCCGACGACTATAGGGTCGTCCCCACGACCCCGGGACTAGATTGGCCCGCCACCGTCAAGTCCGACGACTATAGGGTCGTCCGCACGACCCCGGGCCAAAGCTGGACAGCCGCCGACTTGTCCGACGACTATAGGGTCGTCCCCACGACCCCGGGCCAAAGCTGGACAGCCGACGACTTGTCCGACGACTGTTGGGTCGTCCCCACGACCACGGGCCAAAGTTGGCCAGCCGGCGACATTTCCGACGACTATAGGGTCGTGCCCACGACCCGGGACTAGACTGGCCCGCCACCGTCATGTCCAACGACTATGGGGTCGTCCCCACGACCCCGGGACTAGATTGGCCCGCCACCGTCATGTCCGACGACTATAGGGTCGTCCCCACGACCCCCGGACTAGGTTGGCCGGCCGCCGACTTGTCCGACGACTATAGGGTCGTCCCCACGGCCCCGGGACTAGGTTGGCCCGCAGCCGACTTGTCCGACGACTATAGGGTCGTCCCCACGACTACGGTCTAAAGTTGGCTCGCCGCCGACATGTCCGACGACTATAGGCTCGTCCCCACGACCCCCGGACTAGCTTGGCTCGCCGCCGACTTGTCCGACGACTATAGGGTCGTCCCCACGACCCCGGGTAAACGTTGGCCAGCCGCCGACTTGTCCGACGACTATAGGGTCGTCCCTACGATCCCGGGACTAGATTGGGCAGCCGCCGACTTGTCCGACGACTATAGGGTCGTCCCCACGGCCACGGGCCAAAGTTGGCCAGCCGCCGACATGTCCGACGACTATAGATTCGTCCCCACAACCCCGGGCCAAAGATGGCCAGCCGCCGACTTGTCCGACGACTATAGGGTCGTCCCTACGATCCCGGGACTGGATTGGGCCGCCACCGCCATGTCCGACGACAATAAGGTCGTCCCCACGGCCACGGGCCAAAGTTGGCCAGCCGCCGACATGTCCGACGACTATAGATTCGTCCCCACGACCCGGGGCCAAAGTTGGCCAGCCGCCGACATGTCCGACGACTATGGGGTCGTCCCCACGTCCACGGGCCAAAGTTGTCCAGCCGCCGACATGTCCGACGACTATAGGGTCGTCCCCACGACCCCGGAACTAGATTGGCCCGCCACCGTCATGTCCGACGACTATAGATTCGTCCCCACGACCCCGGGCCAAAGTTGGCCAGCCGCCGACTTGTCCGACGACTATGGGGTCGTCCCTACGATCCCGGGACTAGATTGGGCAGCCGCCGACTTGTCCGACGACTATAGGGTCGTCCCCACGACCCCGGGACTAGATTGGCCCGCCACCGTCTTGTCCGACGACTATAGGGTCGTCTTCACGACCACGGGCCAAAGTTGGCCAGCCGCCGACATTTCCGACGACAATAGGGTCGTCCTCACGACCACGGGCCAAATTTGGCCAGCCGCCGACTTGTCCGACGACTATAGGGTCGTCCCCACGGCCCCGGGACTAGTTTGGCCCGCAGCCGACTTGTCCGACGACTATAGGGTCGTCCCCACGACTACGGTCTAAAGTTGGCTCGCCGCCGACATGTCCGACGACTATAGGCTCGTCCCCACGACCCCCGGACTAGCTTGGCTCGCCGCCGACTTGTCCGACGACTATAGGGTCGTCCCCACGACCCCGGGTAAACGTTGGCCAGCCGCCGACTTGTCCGACGACTATAGGGTCGTCCCTACGATCCCGGGACTAGATTGGGCAGCCGCCGACTTGTCCGACGACTATAGGGTCGTCCCCACGGCCACGGGCCAAAGTTGGCCAGCCGCCGACATGTCCGACGACTATAGATTCGTCCCCACGACCCCGGGCCAAAGTTGGCCAGCCGCCGACTTGTCCGACGACTATGGGGTCGTCCCTACGATCCCGGGACTAGATTGGGCAGCCGCCGACTTGTCCGACGACTATAGGGTCGTCCCCACGACCCCGGGACTAGATTGGCCCGCCACCGTCTTGTCCGACGACTATAGGGTCGTCTTCACGACCACGGGCCAAAGTTGGCCAGCCGCCGACATTTCCGACGACAATACGGTCGTCCTCACGACCACGGGCCAAATTTGGCCAGCCGCCGACTTGCCCGACGACTATAGGGTCGTCCCCACGACCCCGGAACTAGATTGGCCCGCCACCGTCATGTCCGACGACTATAGGGTCGTCCCCACTACCCCGGGCCAATGTTGGCCAATCGCCGACATGTCCGACGACTATAGGGTCGTCCCTACGACCCCGGGACTAGATTGGCCCGCCACCGTCATGTCCAACGACTATAGGGTCGTCCCCACGACCACGGGCCAAAGTTGGCCAGCCTCCGACTTGTCCGACGACTATAGGGTTGTCCCTACAACCCCGGGCCAAAGTTGGCCAGCCGCCGACTTGTCCGAGGACTATAGGGTCGTCCCCACGGACCCGGGACTAGGTTGGCCAGCCGCCGACTAGTCCGACCACTATAGGGTCGTCCCCACGACCCCGGGCAAAAGTTGGCCAGCCTCCGACTTGTCCGACGACTATAGGGTTGTCCCTACAACCCCGGGCCAAAGTTGGCCAGCCGCCGACTTGTCCGAGGACTATAGGGTCGTCCCCACGGACCCGGGACTATGTTGGCCAGCCGCCGACTAGTCCGACCACTATAGGGTCGTCCCCACGACCCCGGGCAAAAGTTGGCCAGCCGCCGACTTGTCCGACGACTATAGGGTCGTCCCCACGACCCCGGGACTAGATTGGCCCGCCACCGTCAAGTCCGACGACTATAGGGTCGTCCCCACGACCCCGGGCCAAAGCTGGACAGCCGCCGACTTGTCCGACGACTATAGGGTCGTCCCCACGACCCCGGGCCAAAGCTGGACAGCCGACGACTTGTCCGACGACTATAGGTTCGTCCCCTCGACCACGGGCCAAAGTTGGCCAGCCGGCGACATTTCCGACGACTATAGGGTCGTGCCCACGACCCGGGACTAGACTGGCCCGCCACCGTCATGTCCAACGACTATGGGGTCGTCCCCACGACCCCGGGACTAGATTGGCCCGCCACCGTCATGTCCGACGACTATAGGGTCGTCCCCACGACCCCCGGACTAGGTTGGCCGGCCGCCGACTTGTCCGACGACTATAGGGTCGTCCCCACGACCCCCGGACTAGGTGGGCTCGCCCCCGACTTGTCCGACGACTATAGGGTCGTTCCCACGACCCCGGGCCAAAGTTGGCAAGCTGCCGACTTATCCGACGAGTATAGGGTCGTCCCCACGACCCCGGGACTAGGTAGGCCCGCCCCCGACTTGTCCGACGACTATAGGGTCGTCCCCACGACCCCGGGACTAGATTGGCCCGCCACCGTTCTGTCCGACGACTATAGGGTCGTCCCCACGACCACGGGCCAAAGTTGGCCAGCCGGCGACATGTCCGACGACTATAGGGTCGTCCCCACGACCCGGGACTAGACTGGCCCGCCACCGTCATGTCCGACGACTATAGGGTCATCCCCACGACCCCGGGACTAGGTTGGCCCGCCGCCGACTTGTCCGACGACTATAGGGTCGTCCCCACGACCCCGGGACTAGATTGGCCCGCCACCGTCATTTCCGACGACTATAGGGTCGTCCCCACGACCCCGGGTCCAGGTTGGCCAGCCGCCGACATTTCCGACGACTATAGAGTCGTCCCCACGACCCCGAGACTAGATTGGCCCGCCACCGTCATGTCCGACGACAATAGGGTCGTCCCCACGACCCCGGGTCCAGGTTGGCCAGCCGCCGACATTTCCGACGACTGTAGGGTCGTCCCCACGACCCCGGGACTAGATTGGCCCGCCACCGTCTTGTCCGACGACTATAGGGTCCTCCCCACGACCCCGGGACTAGATTGGCCCGCCACCGTCAAGTCCGACGACTATAGGGTCGTCCCCACGACCCCGGGACTAGATTGGCCCGCCACCGTCAAGTCCGACGACTATAGGGTCGTCCCCACGACCCCGGGCCAAAGCTGGACAGCCGCCGACTTGTCCGACAACTATAGGGTCGTCCCCACGACCCCGGGCCAAAGCTGGACAGCCGCCGACTTGTCCGACGACTATAGGGTCGTCCCCACGACCACGGGCCAAAGTTGGCCAGCCGGCGACATTTCCGACGACTATAGGGTCGTGCCCACGACCCGGGACTAGACTGGCCCGCCACCGTCATGTCCAACGACTATGGGGTCGTCCCCACGACCCCGGGACTAGATTGGCCCGCCACCGTCATGTCCGACGACTATAGGGTCGTCCCCACGACCCCCGGACTAGGTTGGCCGGCCGCCGACTTGTCCGAAGACTATAGGGTCGTCCCCACGACCCCCGGACTAGGTGGGCTCGCCCCCGACTTGTCCGACGACTATAGGGTCGTTCCCACGACCCAGGGCCAAAGTTGGCAAGCTGCCGACTTATCCGACGACTATAGGGTCGTCCCCACGACCCCGGGACTAGGTAGGCCCGCCCCCGACTTGTCCGACGACTATAGGGTCGTCCCCACGACCCCGGGACTAGATTGGCCCGCCACCGTTCTGTCCGACGACTATAGGGTCGTCCCCACGACCATGGGCCAAAGTTGGCCAGCCGGCGACATGTCCGACGACTATAGGGTCGTCCCCACGACCCCGGAACTAGATTGGCCCGCCACCGTCATGTCCGACGACTATAGGGTCGTCCCCACGACCCCGGGCCAATGTTGGCCAATCGCCGACATGTCCGACGACTATAGGGTCGTCCCTACGACCCCGGGACTAGATTGGGACGCCACCGTCATGTCCAACGACTATAGGGTCGTCCCCACGACCACGGGCCAAAGTTGGCCAGCCTCCGACTTGTCCGACGACTATAGGGTTGTCCCTACAACCCCGGGCCAAAGTTGGCCAGCCGCCGACTTGTCCGAGGACTATAGGGTCGTCCCCACGGACCCGGGACTAGGTTGGCCAGCCGCCGACTAGTCCGACCACTATAGGGTCGTCCCCACGACCCCGGGCAAAAGTTGGCCAGCCTCCGACTTGTCCGACGACTATAGGGTTGTCCCTACAACCCCGGGCCAAAGTTGGCCAGCCGCCGACTTGTCCGAGGACTATAGGGTCGTCCCCACGGACCCGGGACTATGTTGGCCAGCCGCCGACATTTCCGACGACAATACGGTCGTCCTCACGACCACGGGCCAAATTTGGCCAGCCGCCGACTTGTCCGACGACTATAGGGTCGTCCCCACGACCCCGCAACTAGATTGGCCCGCCACCGTCATGTCCGACGACTATAGGGTCGTCCCCACGACCCCGGCCCAATGTTGGCCAATCGCCGACATGTCCGACGACTATAGGGTCGTCCCTACGACCCCGGGACTAGATTGGCCCGCCACCGTCATGTCCAACGACTATAGGGTCGTCCCCACGACCACGGGCCAAAGTTGGCCAGCCTCCGACTTGTCCGACGACTATAGGGTTGTCCCTACAACCCCGGGCCAAAGTTGGCCAGCCGCCGACTTGTCCGAGGACTATAGGGTCGTCCCCACGGACCCGGGACTAGGTTGGCCAGCCGCCGACTAGTCCGACCACTATAGGGTCGTCCCCACGACCCCGGGCCAAAGCTGGACAGCCGCCGACTTGTCCGACGACTATAGGGTCGTCCCCACGACCCCGGGCCAAAGCTGGACAGCCGACGACTTGTCCGACGACTATAGGTTCGTCCCCTCGACCACGGGCCAAAGTTGGCCAGCCGGCGACATTTCCGACGACTATAGGGTCGTGCCCACGACCCGGGACTAGACTGGCCCGCCACCGTCATGTCCAACGACTATGGGGTCGTCCCCACGACCCCGGGACTAGATTGGCCCGCCACCGTCATGTCCGACGACTATGGGGTCGTCCCTACGATCCCGGGACTAGATTGGGCAGCCGCCGACTTGTCCGACGACTATAGGGTCGTCCCCACGACCCCGGGACTAGATTGGCCCGCCACCGTCTTGTCCGACGACTATAGGGTCGTCTTCACGACCACGGGCCAAAGTTGGCCAGCCGCCGACATTTCCGACGACAATAGGGTCGTCCTCACGACCACGGGCCAAATTTGGCCAGCCGCCGACTTGTCCGACGACTATAGGGTCGTCCCCACGGCCCCGGGACTAGGTTGGCCCGCAGCCGACTTGTCCGACGACTATAGGGTCGTCCCCACGACTACGGTCTAAAGTTGGCTCGCCGCCGACATGTCCGACGACTATAGGGTCGTCCCCACGACCCCGGGACTAGATTGGCCCGCCACCGTCATTTCCGACGACTATAGGGTCGTCCCCACGACCCCGGGTCCAGGTTGGCCAGCCGCCGACATTTCCGACGACTATAGAGTCGTCCCCACGACCCCGAGACTAGATTGGCCCGCCACCGTCATGTCCGACGACAATAGGGTCGTCCCCACGACCCCGGGTCCAGGTTGGCCAGCCGCCGACATTTCCGACGACTGTAGGGTCGTCCCCACGACCCCGGGACTAGATTGGCCCGCCACCGTCAAGTCTGACGACTATAGGGTCGTCCCCACGACCTCGGGACTAGGTTGGCCAGCCGCCGACATGTCCGACGACTATTGGATCATCCCCACGACCACGGGCCAAAGTTGGCCAGCCGCCGACATGTCCGACGACTATAGGGTCGTCCCCACGACCCCGGGACTAGATTGGTCCGCCACCGTCTTGTCCGACGACTATAGGGTCGTCCCCACGATCCCGAGTCCAGGTTGGCCAGCCGCCGACATTTCCGACGACTATAGAGTCGTTCCCACGACCCCGGGCCAAAGTTGGCCAGCCGCCGACTTGTCCGACGACTATGGGGTCGTCCCTACGATCCCGGGACTAGATTGGGCAGCCGCCGACTTGTCCGACGACTATAGGGTCGTCCCCACGACCCCGGGACTAGATTGGCCCGCCACCGTCTTGTCCGACGACTATAGGGTCGTCTTCACGACCACGGGCCAAAGTTGGCCAGCCGCCGACATTTCCGACGACAATAGGGTCGTCCTCACGACCACGGGCCAAATTTGGCCAGCCGCCGACTTGTCCGACGACTATAGGGTCGTCCCCACGGCCCCGGGACTAGGTTGGCCCGCAGCCGACTTGTCCGACGACTATAGGGTCGTCCCCACGACTACGGTCTAAAGTTGGCTCGCCGCCGACATGTCCGACGACTATAGGCTCGTCCCCACGACCCCCGGACTAGCTTGGCTCGCCGCCGACTTGTCCGACGACTATAGGGTCGTCCCCACGACCCCGGGTAAACGTTGGCCAGCCGCCGACTTGTCCGACGACTATAGGGTCGTCCCTACGATCCCGGGACTAGATTGGGCAGCCGCCGACTTGTCCGACGACTATAGGGTCGTCCCCACGGCCACGGGCCAAAGTTGGCCAGCCGCCGACATGTCCGACGACTATAGATTCGTCCCCACAACCCCGGGCCAAAGATGGCCAGCCGCCGACTTGTCCGACGACTATAGGGTCGTCCCTACGATCCCGGGACTAGATTGGGCAGCCGCCGACTTGTCCGACGACTATAGGGTCGTCCCCACGACCCCGGGACTAGATTGGCCCGCCACCGTCTTGTCCGACGACTATAGGGTCGTCTTCACGACCACGGGCCAAAGTTGGCCAGCCGCCGACATTTCCGACGACAATACGGTCGTCCTCACGACCACGGGCCAAATTTGGCCAGCCGCCGACTTGTCCGACGACTATAGGGTCGTCCCCACGACCCCGGAACTAGATTGGCCCGCCACCGTCATGTCCGACGACTATAGGGTCGTCCCCACGACCCCGGGCCAATGTTGGCCAATCGCCGACATGTCCGACGACTATAGGGTCGTCCCTACGACCCCGGGACTAGATTGGCCCGCCACCGTCATGTCCAACGACTATAGGGTCGTCCCCACGACCACGGGCCAAAGTTGGCCAGCCTCCGACTTGTCCGACGACTATAGGGTTGTCCCTACAACCCCGGGCCAAAGTTGGCCAGCCGCCGACTTGTCCGAGGACTATAGGGTCGTCCCCACGGACCCGGGACTAGGTTGGCCAGCCGCCGACTAGTCCGACCACTATAGGGTCGTCCCCACGACCCCGGGCCAAAGCTGGACAGCCGCCGACTTGTCCGACGACTATAGGGTCGTCCCCACGACCCCGGGCCAAAGCTGGACAGCCGACGACTTGTCCGACGACTATAGGTTCGTCCCCTCGACCACGGGCCAAAGTTGGCCAGCCGGCGACATTTCCGACGACTATAGGGTCGTGCCGACGACCCGGGACTAGACTGGCCCGCCACCGTCATGTCCAACGACTATGGGGTCGTCCCCACGACCCCGGGACTAGATTGGCCCGCCACCGTCATGTCCGACGACTATAGGGTCGTCCCCACGACCCCCGGACTAGGTTGGCCGGCCGCCGACTTGTCCGACGACTATAGGGTCGTCCCCACGACCCCCGGACTAGGTGGGCTCGCCCCCGACTTGTCCGACGACTATAGGGTCGTTCCCACGACCCCGGGCCAAAGTTGGCAAGCTGCCGACTTATCCGACGACTATAGGGTCGTCCCCACGACCCCGGGACTAGGTAGGCCCGCCCCCGACTTGTCCGACGACTATAGGGTCGTCCCCACGACCCCGGGACTAGATTGGCCCGCCACCGTTCTGTCCGACGACTATAGGGTCGTCCCCACGACCACGGGCCAAAGTTGGCCCGCCGCCGACTTGTCCGACGACTATAGGGTCGTCCCCACGACCCCGGGACTAGATTGGCCCGCCACCGTCATTTCCGACGACTATAGGGTCGTCCCCACGACCCCGGGTCCAGGTTGGCCAGCCGCCGACATTTCCGACGACTATAGAGTCGTCCCCACGACCCCGAGACTAGATTGGCCCGCCACCGTCATGTCCGACGACAATAGGGTCGTCCCCACGACCCCGGGTCCAGGTTGGCCAGCCGCCGACATTTCCGACGACTGTAGGGTCGTCCCCACGACCCCGGGACTAGATTGGCCCGCCACCGTCAAGTCTGACGACTATAGGGTCGTCCCCACGACCTCGGGACTAGGTTGGCCAGCCGCCGACATGTCCGACGACTATTGGATCATCCCCACGACCACGGGCCAAAGTTGGCCAGCCGCCGACATGTCCGACGACTATAGGGTCGTCCCCACGACCCCGGGACTATATTGGTCCGCCACCGTCTTGTCCGACGACTATAGGGTCGTCCCCACGATCCCGAGTCCAGGTTGGCCAGCCGCCGACATTTCCGACGACTATAGAGTCGTTCCCACGACCCCGGGCCAAAGTTGGCCAGCCGCCGACTTGTCCGACGACTATGGGGTCGTCCCTACGATCCCGGGACTAGATTGGGCAGCCGCCGACTTGTCCGACGACTATAGGGTCGTCCCCACGACCCCGGGACTAGATTGGCCCGCCACCGTCTTGTCCGACGACTATAGGGTCGTCTTCACGACCACGGGCCAAAGTTGGCCAGCCGCCGACATTTCCGACGACAATAGGGTCGTCCTCACGACCACGGGCCAAATTTGGCCAGCCTCCGACTTGTCCGACGACTATAGGGTTGTCCCTACAACCCCGGGCCAAAGTTGGCCAGCCGCCGACTTGTCCGAGGACTATATGGTCGTCCCCACGGACCCGGGACTAGGTTGGCCAGCCGCCGACTAGTCCGACCACTATAGGGTCGTCCCCACGACCCCGGGACTAGATTGGCCCGCCACCGTCATGTCCGACGACTATAGATTCGTCCCCACGACCCCGGGCCAAAGTTGGCCAGCCGCCGACTTGTCCGACGACTATGGGGTCGTCCCTACGATCCCGGGACTAGATTGGGCAGCCGCCGACTTGTCCGACGACTATAGGGTCGTCCCCACGACCCCGGGACTAGATTGGCCCGCCACCGTCTTGTCCGACGACTATAGGGTCGTCTTCACGACCACGGGCCAAAGTTGGCCAGCCGCCGACATTTCCGACGACAATAGGGTCGTCCTCACGACCACGGGCCAAATTTGGCCAGCCGCCGACTTGTCCGACGACTATAGGGTCGTCCCCACGGCCCCGGGACTAGGTTGGGCCGCAGCCGACTTGTCCGACGACTATAGGGTCGTCCCCACGACTACGGTCTAAAGTTGGCTCGCCGCCGACATGTCCGACGACTATAGGCTCGTCCCCACGACCCCCGGACTAGCTTGGCTCGCCGCCGACTTGTCCGACGACTATAGGGTCGTCCCCACGACCCCGGGTAAACGTTGGCCAGCCGCCGACTTGTCCGACGACTATAGGGTCGTCCCTACGATCCCGGGACTAGATTGGGCAGCCGCCGACTTGTCCGACGACTATAGGGTCGTCCCCACGGCCACGGGCCAAAGTTGGCCAGCCGCCGACATGTCCGACGACTATAGATTCGTCCCCACAACCCCGGGCCAAAGATGGCCAGCCGCCGACTTGTCCGACGTCTATAGGGTCGTCCCTACGATCCCGGGACTAGATTGGGCAGCCGCCGACTTGTCCGACGACTATAGGGTCGTCCCCACGACCCCGGGACTAGATTGGCCCGCCACCGTCTTGTCCGACGACTATAGGGTCGTCTTCACGACCACGGGCCAAAGTTGGCCAGCCGCCGACATTTCCGACGACAATACGGTCGTCCTCACGACCACGGGCCAAATTTGGCCAGCCGCCGACTTGTCCGACGACTATAGGGTCGTCCCCACGACCCCGGAACTAGATTGGCCCGCCACCGTCATGTCCGACGACTATAGGGTCGTCCCCACGACCCCGGGCCAATGTTGGCCAATCGCCGACATGTCCGACGACTATAGGGTCGTCCCTACGACCCCGGGACTAGATTGGCCCGCCACCGTCATGTCCAACGACTATAGGGTCGTCCCCACGACCACGGGCCAAAGTTGGCCAGCCTCCGACTTGTCCGACGACTATAGGGTTGTCCCTACATCCCCGGGCCAAAGTTGGCCAGCCGCCGACTTGTCCGAGGACTATAGGGTCGTCCCCACGGACCCGGGACTAGGTTGGCCAGCCGCCGACTAGTCCGACCACTATAGGGTCGTCCCCACGACCCCGGGCAAAAGTTGGCCAGCCTCCGACTTGTCCGACGACTATAGGGTTGTCCCTACAACCCCGGGCCAAAGTTGGCCAGCCGCCGACTTGTCCGAGGACTATAGGGTCGTCCCCACGGACCCGGGACTATGTTGGCCAGCCGCCGACTAGTCCGACCACTATAGGGTCGTCCCCACGACCCCGGGCAAAAGTTGGCCAGCCGCCGACTTGTCCGACGACTATAGGGTCGTCCCCACGACGCCGGGACTAGATTGGCCCGCCACCGTCTTGTCCGACGACTATAGGGTCGTCCCCACGACCCCGGGACTAGATTGGCCCGCCACCGTCAAGTCCGACGACTATAGGGTCGTCCCCACGACCCCGGGACTAGATTGGCTCGCCGCCGACATGTCCGACGACTATAGGCTCGTCCCCACGACCCCCGGACTAGCTTGGCTCGCCGCCGACTTGTCCGACGACTATAGGGTCGTCCCCACGACCCCGGGTAAACGTTGGCCAGCCGCCGACTTGTCCGACGACTATAGGGTCGTCCCTACGATCCCGGGACTAGATTGGGCAGCCGCCGACTTGTCCGACGACTATAGGGTCGTCCCCACGGCCACGGGCCAAAGTTGGCCAGCCGCCGACATGTCCGACGACTATAGATTCGTCCCCACAACCCCGGGCCAAAGATGGCCAGCCGCCGACTTGTCCGACGACTATAGGGTCGTCCCTACGATCCCGGGACTAGATTGGGCAGCCGCCGACTTGTCCGACGACTATAGGGTCGTCCCCACGACCCCGGGACTAGATTGGCCCGCCACCGTCTTGTCCGACGACTATAGGGTCGTCTTCACGACCACGGGCCAAAGTTGGCCAGCCGCCGACATTTCCGACGACAATACGGTCGTCCTCACGACCACGGGCCAAATTTGGCCAGCCGCCGACTTGTCCGACGACTATAGGGTCGTCCCCACGACCCCGGAACTAGATTGGCCCGCCACCGTCATGTCCGACGACTATAGGGTCGTCACCACGACCCCGGGCCAATGTTGGCCAATCGCCGACATGTCCGACGACTATAGGGTCGTCCCTACGACCCCGGGACTAGATTGGCCCGCCACCGTCATGTCCAACGACTATAGGGTCGTCCCCACGACCACGGGCCAAAGTTGGCCAGCCTCCGACTTGTCCGACGACTATAGGGTTGTCCCTACAACCCCGGGCCAAAGTTGGCCAGCCGCCGACTTGTCCGAGGACTATAGGGTCGTCCCCACGGACCCGGGACTAGGTTGGCCAGCCGCCGACTAGTCCGACCACTATAGGGTCGTCCCCACGACCCCGGGCCAAAGCTGGACAGCCGCCGACTTGTCCGACGACTATAGGGTCGTCCCCACGACCCCGGGCCAAAGCTGGACAGCCGACGACTTGTCCGACGACTATAGGTTCGTCCCCTCGACCACGGGCCAAAGTTGGCCAGCCGGCGACATTTCCGACGACTATAGGGTCGTGCCCACGACCCGGGACTAGACTGGCCCGCCACCGTCATGTCCAACGACTATGGGGTCGTCCCCACGACCCCGGGACTAGATTGGCCCGCCACCGTCATGTCCGACGACTATAGGGTCGTCCCCACGACCCCCGGACTAGGTTGGCCGGCCGCCGACTTGTCCGACGACTATAGGGTCGTCCCCACGACCCCCGGACTAGGTGGGCTCGCCCCCGACTTGTCCGACGACTATAGGGTCGTTCCCACGACCCCGGGCCAAAGTTGGCAAGCTGCCGACTTATCCGACGACTATAGGGTCGTCCCCACGACCCCGGGACTAGGTAGGCCCGCCCCCGACTTGTCCGACGACTATAGGGTCGTCCCCACGACCCCGGGACTAGATTGGCCCGCCACCGTTCTGTCCGACGACTATAGGGTCGTCCCCACGACCACGGGCCAAAGTTGGCCCGCCGCCGACTTGTCCGACGACTATAGGGTCGTCCCCACGACCCCGGGACTAGATTGGCCCGCCACCGTCATTTCCGACGACTATAGGGTCGTCCCCACGACCCCGGGTCCAGGTTGGCCAGCCGCCGACATTTCCGACGACTATAGAGTCGTCCCCACGACCCCGAGACTAGATTGGCCCGCCACCGTCATGTCCGACGACAATAGGGTCGTCCCCACGACCCCGGGTCCAGGTTGGCCAGCCGCCGACATTTCCGACGACTGTAGGGTCGTCCCCACGACCCCGGGACTAGATTGGCCCGCCACCGTCAAGTCTGACGACTATAGGGTCGTCCCCACGATCTCGGGACTAGGTTGGCCAGCCGCCGACATGTCCGACGACTATTGGATCATCCCCACGACCACGGGCCAAAGTTGGCCAGCCGCCGACATGTCCGACGACTATAGGGTCGTCCCCACGATCCCGAGTCCAGGTTGGCCAGCCGCCGACATTTCCGACGACTATAGAGTCGTTCCCACGACCCCGGGCCAAAGTTGGCCAGCCGCCGACTTGTCCGACGACTATGGGGTCGTCCCTACGATCCCGGGACTAGATTGGGCAGCCGCCGACTTGTCCGACGACTATAGGGTCGTCCCCACGACCCCGGGACTAGATTGGCCCGCCACCGTCTTGTCCGACGACTATAGGGTCGTCTTCACGACCACGGGCCAAAGTTGGCCAGCCGCCGACATTTCCGACGACAATAGGGTCGTCCTCACGACCACGGGCCAAATTTGGCCAGCCTCCGACTTGTCCGACGACTATAGGGTTGTCCCTACAACCCCGGGCCAAAGTTGGCCAGCCGCCGACTTGTCCGAGGACTATAGGGTCGTCCCCACGGACCCGGGACTAGGTTGGCCAGCCGCCGACTAGTCCGACCACTATAGGGTCGTCCCCACGACCCCGGGACTAGATTGGCCCGCCACCGTCATGTCCGACGACTATAGATTCGTCCCCACGACCCCGGGCCAAAGTTGGCCAGCCGCCGACTTGTCCGACGACTATGGGGTCGTCCCTACGATCCCGGGACTAGATTGGGCAGCCGCCGACTTGTCCGACGACTATAGGGTCGTCCCCACGACCCCGGGACTAGATTGGCCCGCCACCGTCTTGTCTGACGACTATAGGGTCGTCTTCACGACCACGGGCCAAAGTTGGCCAGCCGCCGACATTTCCGACGACAATAGGGTCGTCCTCACGACCACGGGCCAAATTTGGCCAGCCGCCGACTTGTCCGACGACTATAGGGTCGTCCCCACGGCCCCGGGACTAGGTTGGCCCGCAGCCGACTTGTCCGACGACTATAGGGTCGTCCCCACGACTACGGTCTAAAGTTGGCTCGCCGCCGACATGTCCGACGACTATAGGCTCGTCCCCACGACCCCCGGACTAGCTTGGCTCGCCGCCGACTTGTCCGACGACTATAGGGTCGTCCCCACGACCCCGGGTAAACGTTGGCCAGCCGCCGACTTGTCCGACGACTATAGGGTCGTCCCTACGATCCCGGGACTAGATTGGGCAGCCGCCGACTTGTCCGACGACTATAGGGTCGTCCCCACGGCCACGGGCCAAAGTTGGCCAGCCGCCGACATGTCCGACGACTATAGATTCGTCCCCACAACCCCGGGCCAAAGATGGCCAGCCGCCGACTTGTCCGACGACTATAGGGTCGTCCCTACGATCCCGGGACTAGATTGGGCAGCCGCCGAATTGTCCGACGACTATAGGGTCGTCCCCACGACCCCGGGACTAGATTGGCCCGCCACCGTCTTGTCCGACGACTATAGGGTCGTCTTCACGACCACGGGCCAAAGTTGGCCAGCCGCCGACATTTCCGACGACAATACGGTCGTCCTCACGACCACGGGCCAAATTTGGCCAGCCGCCGACTTGTCCGACGACTATAGGGTCGTCCCCACGACCCCGGAACTAGATTGGCCCGCCACCGTCATGTCCGACGACTATAGGGTCGTCCCCACGACCCCGGGCCAATGTTGGCCAATCGCCGACATGTCCGACGACTATAGGGTCGTCCCTACGACCCCGGGACTAGATTGGCCCGCCACCGTCATGTCCAACGACTATAGGGTCGTCCCCACGACCACGGGCCAAAGTTGGCCAGCCTCCGACTTGTCCGACGACTATAGGGTTGTCCCTACAACCCCGGGCCAAAGTTGGCCAGCCGCCGACTTGTCCGAGGACTATAGGGTCGTCCCCACGGACCCGGGACTAGGTTGGCCAGCCGCCGACTAGTCCGACCACTATAGGGTCGTCCCCACGACCCCGGGCAAAAGTTGGCCAGCCTCCGACTTGTCCGACGACTATAGGGTTGTCCCTACAACCCCGGGCCAAAGTTGGCCAGCCGCCGACTTGTCCGAGGACTATAGGGTCGTCCCCACGGACCCGGGACTATGTTGGCCAGCCGCCGACTAGTCCGACCACTATAGGGTCGTCCCCACGACCCCGGGCAAAAGTTGGCCAGCCGCCGACTTGTCCGACGACTATAGGGTCGTCCCCACGACGCCGGGACTAGATTGGCCCGCCACCGTCTTGTCCGACGACTATAGGGTCGTCCCCACGACCCCGGGACTAGATTGGCCCGCCACCGTCAAGTCCGACGACTATAGGGTCGTCCCCACGACCCCGGGCCAAAGCTGGACAGCCGCCGACTTGTCCGACGACTATAGGGTCGTCCCCACGACCACGGGCCAAAGTTGGCCAGCCTCCGACTTGTCCGACGACTATAGGGTTGTCCCTACAACCCCGGGCCAAAGTTGGCAAGCTGCCGACTTATCCGACGACTATAGGGTCGTCCCCACGACCCCGGGACTAGGTAGGCCCGCCCCCGACTTGTCCGACGACTATAGGGTCGTCCCCACGACCCCGGGACTAGATTGGCCCGCCACCGTTCTGTCCGACGACTATAGGGTCGTCCCCACGACCACGGGCCAAAGTTGGCCAGCCGGCGACATGTCCCACGACCCGGGACTAGACTGGCCCGCCACCGTCATGTCCGACGACTATAGGGTCATCCCCACGACCCCGGGACTAGGTTGGCCCGCCGCCGACTTGTCCGACGACTATAGGGTCGTCCCCACGACCCCGGGACTAGATTGGCCCGCCACCGTCATTTCCGACGACTATAGGGTCGTCCCCACGACCCCGGGTCCAGGTTGGCCAGCCGCCGACATTTCCGACGACTATAGAGTCGTCCCCACGACCCCGAGACTAGATTGGCCCGCCACCGTCATGTCCGACGACAATAGGGTCGTCCCCACGACCCCGGGTCCAGGTTGGCCAGCCGCCGACATTTCCGACGACTGTAGGGTCGTCCCCACGACCCCGGGACTAGATTGGCCCGCCACCGTCAAGTCTGACGACTATAGGGTCGTCCCCACGACCTCGGGACTAGGTTGGCCAGCCGCCGACATGTCCGACGACTATTGGATCATCCCCACGACCACGGGCCAAAGTTGGCCAGCCGCCGACATGTCCGACGACTATAGATTCGTCCCCACAACCCCGGGCCAAAGATGGCCAGCCGCCGACTTGTCCGACGACTATAGGGTCGTCCCTACGATCCCGGGACTAGATTGGGCCGCCACCGCCATGTCCGACGA
This sequence comes from Andrena praecox, assembly GCA_963932275.1. Classification (NCBI taxonomy): domain Eukaryota; kingdom Metazoa; phylum Arthropoda; class Insecta; order Hymenoptera; family Andrenidae; genus Andrena; species Andrena praecox. The sequence continues at coordinate 377,994 of CAWVQO010000169.1, forward strand.
CAATAAGGTCGTCCCCACGGCCACGGGCCAAAGTTGGCCAGCCGCCGACATGTCCGACGACTATAGATTCGTCCCCACGACCCCGGGCCAAAGTTGGCCAGCCGCCGACTTGTCCGACGACTATGGGGTCGTCCCTACGATCCCGGGACTAGATTGGGCAGCCGCCGTCAAGTCCGACGACTATAGGGTCGTCCCCACGACCCCGGGACTAGATTGGCCCGCCACCGTCAAGTCCGACGACTATAGGGTCGTCCCCACGACCCCGGGCCAAAGCTGGACAGCCGCCGACTTGTCCGACGACTATAGGGTCGTCCCCACGACCCCGGGCCAAAGCTGGACAGCCGACGACTTGTCCGACGACTATAGGTTCGTCCCCTCGACCACGGGCCAAAGTTGGCCAGCCGGCGACATTTCCGACGACTATAGGGTCGTGCCCACGACCCGGGACTAGACTGGCCCGCCACCGTCATGTCCAACGACTATGGGGTCGTCCCCACGACCCCGGGACTAGATTGGCCAGCCGCCGACATGTCCGACGACTATAGATTCGTCCCCACGACCCCGGGCCAAAGTTGGCCAGCCGCCGACTTGTCCGACGACTATGGGGTCGTCCCTACGATCCCGGGACTAGATTGGGCAGCCGCCGACTTGTCCGACGACTATAGGGTCGTCCCCACGACCCCGGGACTATATTGGCCCGCCACCGTCTTGTCCGACGACTATAGGGTCGTCTTCACGACCACGGGCCAAAGTTGGCCAGCCGCCGACATTTCCGACGACAATAGGGTCGTCCTCACGACCACGGGCCAAATTTGGCCAGCCGGCGACATTTCCGACGACTATAGGGTCGTGCCCACGACCCCGGGCAAAAGTTGGCCAGCCGCCGACTTGTCCGACGACTATAGGGTCGTCCCCACGACGCCGGGACTAGATTGGCCCGCCACCGTCTTGTCCGACGACTATAGGGTCGTCCCCACGACCCCGGGACTAGATTGGCCCGCCACCGTCAAGTCCGACGACTATAGGGTCGTCCCCACGACCCCGGGCCAAAGCTGGACAGCCGCCGACTTGTCCGACGACTATAGGGTCGTCCCCACGACCCCGGGCCAAAGCTGGACAGCCGACGACTTGTCCGACGACTGTTGGGTCGTCCCCACGACCACGGGCCAAAGTTGGCCAGCCGGCGACATTTCCGACGACTATAGGGTCGTGCCCACGACCCGGGACTAGACTGGCCCGCCACCGTCATGTCCAACGACTATGGGGTCGTCCCCACGACCCCGGGACTAGATTGGCCCGCCACCGTCATGTCCGACGACTATAGGGTCGTCCCCACGACCCCCGGACTAGGTTGGCCGGCCGCCGACTTGTCCGACGACTATAGGGTCGTCCCCACGACCCGGACTAGACTGGCCCGCCACCGTCATGTCCGACGACTATAGGGTCATCCCCACGACCCCGGGACTAGGTTGGCCCGCCGCCGACTTGTCCGACGACTATAGGGTCGTCCCCACGACCCCGGGACTAGATTGGCCCGCCACCGTCATTTCCGACGACTATAGGGTCGTCCCCACGACCACGGGCCAAAGTTGGCCAGCCGCCGACATATCCGACGACTGTAGGGTCGTCCCCACGACCCCGGGCCAAAGTTGGCCAGCCGCCGACATTTCCGACGACAATAGGGTCGTCCTCACGACCACGGGCCAAATTTGGCCAGCCGGCGACATTTCCGACGACTATAGGGTCGTGCCCACGACCCCGGGCAAAAGTTGGCCAGCCGCCGACTTGTCCGACGACTATAGGGTCGTCCCCACGACGCCGGGACTAGATTGGCCCGCCACCGTCTTGTCCGACGACTATAGGGTCGTCCCCACGACCCCGGGACTAGATTGGCCCGCCACCGTCAAGTCCGACGACTATAGGGTCGTCCCCACGACCCCGGGACTAGATTGGCCCGCCACCGTCAAGTCCGACGACTATAGGGTCGTCCCCACGACCCCGGGCCAAAGCTGGACAGCCGCCGACTTGTCCGACGACTATAGGGTCGTCCCCACGACCCCCGGACTAGGTTGGCCGGCCGCCGACTTGTCCGACGACTATAGGGTCGTCCCCACGACCCCCGGACTAGGTGGGCTCGCCCCCGACTTGTCCGACGACTATAGGGTCGTTCCCACGACCCCGGGCCAAAGTTGGCAAGCTGCCGACTTATCCGACGACTATAGGGTCGTCCCCACGACCCCGGGACTAGGTAGGCCCGCCCCGACTTGTCCGACGACTATAGGGTCGTCCCCACGACCCCGGGACTAGATTGGCCCGCCACCGTTCTGTCCGACGACTATAGGGTCGTCCCCACGACCACGGGCCAAAGTTGGCCAGCCGGCGACATGTCCGACGACTATAGGGTCGTCCCCACGACCCGGGACTAGACTGGCCCGCCACCGTCATGTCCGACGACTATAGGGTCATCCCCACGACCCCGGGACTAGGTTGGCCCGCCGCCGACTTGTCCGACGACTATAGGGTCGTCCCCACGACCCCGGGACTAGATTGGCCCGCCACCGTCATTTCCGACGACTATAGGGTCGTCCCCACGACCCCGGGTCCAGGTTGGCCAGCCGCCGACATTTCCGACGACTATAGAGTCGTCCCCACGACCCCGAGACTAGATTGGCCCGCCACCGTCATGTCCGACGACAATAGGGTCGTCCCCACGACCCCGGGTCCAGGTTGGCCAGCCGCCGACATTTCCGACGACTGTAGGGTCGTCCCCACGACCCCGGGACTAGATTGGCCCGCCACCGTCAAGTCTGACGACTATAGGGTCGTCCCCACGACCTCGGGACTAGGTTGGCCAGCCGCCGACATGTCCGACGACTATTGGATCATCCCCACGACCACGGGCCAAAGTTGGCCAGCCGCCGACATGTCCGACGACTATAGGGTCGTCCCCACGACCCCGGGACTAGATTGGTCCGCCACCGTCTTGTCCGACGACTATAGATTCGTCCCCACAACCCCGGGCCAAAGATGGCCAGCCGCCGACTTGTCCGACGACTATAGGTTCGTCCCCTCGACCACGGGCCAAAGTTGGCCAGCCGGCGACATTTCCGACGACTATAGGGTCGTGCCCACGACCCGGGACTAGACTGGCCCGCCACCGTCATGTCCAACGACTATGGGGTCGTCCCCACGACCCCGGGACTAGATTGGCCCGCCACCGTCATGTCCGACGACTATAGGGTCGTCCCCACGACCCCCGGACTAGGTTGGCCGGCCGCCGACTTGTCCGACGACTATAGGGTCGTCCCCACGACCCCCGGACTAGGTGGGCTCGCCCCCGACTTGTCCGACGACTATAGGGTCGTTCCCACGACCCCGGGCCAAAGTTGGCAAGCTGCCGACTTATCCGACGACTATAGGGTCGTCCCCACGACCCCGGGACTAGGTAGGCCCGCCCCCGACTTGTCCGACGACTATAGGGTCGTCCCCACGACCCCGGGACTAGATTGGCCCGCCACCGTTCTGTCCGACGACTATAGGGTCGTCCCCACGACCACGGGCCAAAGTTGGCCCGCCGCCGACTTGTCCGACGACTATAGGGTCGTCCCCACGACCCCGGGACTAGATTGGCCCGCCACCGTCATTTCCGACGACTATAGGGTCGTCCCCACGACCCCGGGTCCAGGTTGGCCAGCCGCCGACATTTCCGACGACTATAGAGTCGTCCCCACGACCCCGAGACTAGATTGGCCCGCCACCGTCATGTCCGACGACAATAGGGTCGTCCCCACGACCCCGGGTCCAGGTTGGCCAGCCGCCGACATTTCCGACGACTGTAGGGTCGTCCCCACGACCCCGGGACTAGATTGGCCCGCCACCGTCAAGTCTGACGACTATAGGGTCGTCCCCACGACCTCGGGACTAGGTTGGCCAGCCGCCGACATGTCCGACGACTATTGGATCATCCCCACGACCACGGGCCAAAGTTGGCCAGCCGCCGACATGTCCGACGACTATAGGGTCGTCCCCACGATCCCGAGTCCAGGTTGGCCAGCCGCCGACATTTCCGACGACTATAGAGTCGTTCCTACGACCCCGGGCCAAAGTTGGCCAGCCGCCGACTTGTCCGACGACTATGGGGTCGTCCCTACGATCCCGGGACTAGATTGGGCAGCCGCCGACTTGTCCGACGACTATAGGGTCGTCCCCACGACCCCGGGACTAGATTGGCCCGCCACCGTCTTGTCCGACGACTATAGGGTCGTCTTCACGACCACGGGCCAAATTTGGCCAGCCTCCGACTTGTCCGACGACTATAGGGTTGTCCCTACAACCCCGGGCCAAAGTTGGCCAGCCGCCGACTTGTCCGAGGACTATAGGGTCGTCCCCACGGACCCGGGACTAGGTTGGCCAGCCGCCGACTAGTCCGACCACTATAGGGTCGTCCCCACGACCCCGGGACTAGATTGGCCCGCCACCGTCATGTCCGACGACTATAGATTCGTCCCCACGACCCCGGGCCAAAGTTGGCCAGCCGCCGACTTGTCCGACGACTATGGGGTCGTCCCTACGATCCCGGGACTAGATTGGGCAGCCGCCGACTTGTCCGACGACTATAGGGTCGTCCCCACGACCCCGGGACTAGATTGGCCCGCCACCGTCTTGTCTGACGACTATAGGGTCGTCTTCACGACCACGGGCCAAAGTTGGCCAGCCGCCGACATTTCCGACGACAATAGGGTCGTCCTCACGACCACGGGCCAAATTTGGCCAGCCGCCGACTTGTCCGACGACTATAGGGTCGTCCCCACGGCCCCGGGACTAGGTTGGCCCGCAGCCGACTTGTCCGACGACTATAGGGTCGTCCCCACGACTACGGTCTAAAGTTGGCTCGCCGCCGACATGTCCGACGACTATAGGCTCGTCCCCACGACCCCCGGACTAGCTTGGCTCGCCGCCGACTTGTCCGACGACTATAGGGTCGTCCCCACGACCCCGGGTAAACGTTGGCCAGCCGCCGACTTGTCCGACGACTATAGGGTCGTCCCTACGATCCCGGGACTAGATTGGGCAGCCGCCGACTTGTCCGACGACTATAGGGTCGTCCCCACGGCCACGGGCCAAAGTTGGCCAGCCGCCGACATGTCCGACGACTATAGATTCGTCCCCACAACCCCGGGCCAAAGATGGCCAGCCGCCGACTTGTCCGACGACTATAGGGTCGTCCCTACGATCCCGGGACTAGATTGGGCAGCCGCCGAATTGTCCGACGACTATAGGGTCGTCCCCACGACCCCGGGACTAGATTGGCCCGCCACCGTCTTGTCCGACGACTATAGGGTCGTCTTCACGACCACGGGCCAAAGTTGGCCAGCCGCCGACATTTCCGACGACAATACGGTCGTCCTCACGACCACGGGCCAAATTTGGCCAGCCGCCGACTTGTCCGACGACTATAGGGTCGTCCCCACGACCCCGGAACTAGATTGGCCCGCCACCGTCATGTCCGACGACTATAGGGTCGTCCCCACGACCCCGGGCCAATGTTGGCCAATCGCCGACATGTCCGACGACTATAGGGTCGTCCCTACGACCCCGGGACTAGATTGGCCCGCCACCGTCATGTCCAACGACTATAGGGTCGTCCCCACGACCACGGGCCAAAGTTGGCCAGCCTCCGACTTGTCCGACGACTATAGGGTTGTCCCTACAACCCCGGGCCAAAGTTGGCCAGCCGCCGACTTGTCCGAGGACTATAGGGTCGTCCCCACGGACCCGGGACTAGGTTGGCCAGCCGCCGACTAGTCCGACCACTATAGGGTCGTCCCCACGACCCCGGGCAAAAGTTGGCCAGCCTCCGACTTGTCCGACGACTATAGGGTTGTCCCTACAACCCCGGGCCAAAGTTGGCCAGCCGCCGACTTGTCCGAGGACTATAGGGTCGTCCCCACGGACCCGGGACTATGTTGGCCAGCCGCCGACTAGTCCGACCACTATAGGGTCGTCCCCACGACCCCGGGCAAAAGTTGGCCAGCCGCCGACTTGTCCGACGACTATAGGGTCGTCCCCACGACGCCGGGACTAGATTGGCCCGCCACCGTCTTGTCCGACGACTATAGGGTCGTCCCCACGACCCCGGGACTAGATTGGCCCGCCACCGTCAAGTCCGACGACTATAGGGTCGTCCCCACGACCCCGGGACTAGATTGGCCCGCCACCGTCAAGTCCGACGACTATAGGGTCGTCCCCACGACCCCGGGACTAGATTGGCCCGCCACCGTCAAGTCCGACGACTATAGGGTCGTCCCCACGACCCCGGGCCAAAGCTGGACAGCCGCCGACTTGTCCGACGACTATAGGGTCGTCCCCACGACCCCGGGCCAAAGCTGGACAGCCGACGACTTGTCCGACGACTATAGGTTCGTCCCCTCGACCACGGGCCAAAGTTGGCCAGCCGGCGACATTTCCGACGACTATAGGGTCGTGCCCACGACCCGGGACTAGACTGGCCCGCCACCGTCATGTCCAACGACTATGGGGTCGTCCCCACGACCCCGGGACTAGATTGGCCCGCCACCGTCATGTCCGACGACTATAGGGTCGTCCCCACGACCCCCGGACTAGGTTGGCCGGCCGCCGACTTGTCCGACGACTATAGGGTCGTCCCCACGACCCCCGGACTAGGTGGGCTCGCCCCCGACTTGTCCGACGACTATAGGGTCGTTCCCACGACCCCGGGCCAAAGTTGGCAAGCTGCCGACTTATCCGACGACTATAGGGTCGTCCCCACGACCCCGGGACTAGGTAGGCCCGCCCCCGACTTGTCCGACGACTATAGGGTCGTCCCCACGACCCCGGGACTAGATTGGCCCGCCACCGTTCTGTCCGACGACTATAGGGTCGTCCCCACGACCACGGGCCAAAGTTGGCCAGCCGGCGACATGTCCGACGACTATAGGGTCGTCCCCACGACCCGGGACTAGACTGGCCCGCCACCGTCATGTCCGACGACTATAGGGTCATCCCCACGACCCCGGGACTAGGTTGGCCCGCCGCCGACTTGTCCGACGACTATAGGGTCGTCCCCACGACCCCGGGACTAGATTGGCCCGCCACCGTCATTTCCGACGACTATAGGGTCGTCCCCACGACCCCGGGTCCAGGTTGGCCAGCCGCCGACATTTCCGACGACTATAGAGTCGTCCCCACGACCCCGAGACTAGATTGGCCCGCCACCGTCATGTCCGACGACAATAGGGTCGTCCCCACGACCCCGGGTCCAGGTTGGCCAGCCGCCGACATTTCCGACGACTGTAGGGTCGTCCCCACGACCCCGGGACTAGATTGGCCCGCCACCGTCAAGTCTGACGACTATAGGGTCGTCCCCACGACCTCGGGACTAGGTTGGCCAGCCGCCGACATGTCCGACGACTATTGGATCATCCCCACGACCACGGGCCAAAGTTGGCCAGCCGCCGACATGTCCGACGACTATAGATTCGTCCCCACAACCCCGGGCCAAAGATGGCCAGCCGCCGACTTGTCCGACGACTATAGGGTCGTCCCTACGATCCCGGGACTAGATTGGGCCGCCACCGCCATGTCCGACGACAATAAGGTCGTCCCCACGGCCACGGGCCAAAGTTGGCCAGCCGCCGACATGTCCGACGACTATAGATTCGTCCCCACGACCCCGGGCCAAAGTTGGCCAGCCGCCGACTTGTCCGACGACTATGGGGTCGTCCCTACGATCCCGGGACTAGATTGGGCAGCCGCCGTCAAGTCCGACGACTATAGGGTCGTCCCCACGACCCCGGGACTAGATTGGCCCGCCACCGTCAAGTCCGACGACTATAGGGTCGTCCCCACGACCCCGGGCCAAAGCTGGACAGCCGCCGACTTGTCCGACGACTATAGGGTCGTCCCCACGACCCCGGGCCAAAGCTGGACAGCCGACGACTTGTCCGACGACTATAGGTTCGTCCCCTCGACCACGGGCCAAAGTTGGCCAGCCGGCGACATTTCCGACGACTATAGGGTCGTCCCCACGACCCCGGGACTAGATTGGCCCGCCACCGTCATGTCCGACGACTATAGGGTCGTCCCCACGACCCCGGGTCCAGGTTGGCCAGCCGCCGACATTTCCGACGACTATAGAGTCGTCCCCACGACACCGGGCCAAAGTTGGCCAGCCGCCGACATGTCCGACAACTATAGGGTCGTCCGCACGACCCCGGGACTAGATTGGCCCGCCACCGTCATGTCCGACGATTATAGGGTCGTCCCCACGACCGCGAGTCTAGATTGGCCCGCCACCGTCATGTCCGACGACAATAGGGACGTCCCCACGACCCCGGGTCCAGGTTGGTCAGCCGCCGACATTTCCGACGACTATAGGGTCGTCCCCACGACCCCGGGCCAAAGATGTCCAGCCGCCGTCTTGTCCGACGACTATAGGGTCTTACCCACGACCCCGGGACTAGATTGGCCCGCCGCCGACTTGTCCGACGACTATAGGGCCGTACCCACGACCCCGGGACTAGGCTGACAAGCCGCCAACATGTCCGACGACTATAGGGTCGTCCCCACGATCCCGGGCCAAAGTTGGCCAGCCGCCGAAATGTCCGACGACTGTAGGGTCGTCCCCACGACCCCGGGACTAGGCTGACAAGCCGCCAACATGTCCGACGACTATAGGGTCGTCCCCACGATCCCGGGCCAAAGTTGGCCAGCCGCCGAAATGTCCGACGACTGTAGGGTCGTACCCACGACCCCGGGACTAGGGTGACAAGCCGCCAACATGTCCGACGACTATAGGGTCGTCCCCACGACCCCGGGCCAAAGTTGGCCAGCCGCCGAAATGTCCGACGACTGTAGGGTCGTACCCACGACCCCGGGACTAGATTGGCCCGCCACCGTCATGTCCGACGATTATAGGGTCGTCCCCACGACCGCGAGTCTAGATTGGCCCGCCACCATCATGTCCGACGACAATAGGGACGTCCCCACGACCCCGGGTCCAGGTTGGTCAGCCGCCGACATTTCCGACGACTATAGGGTCGTCCCCACGACCCCGGGCCAAAGATGTCCAGCCGCCGTCTTGTCCGACGACTATAGGGTCTTACCCACGACCCCGGGACTAGATTGGCCCGCCACTGTCATGTCCAACGACTATAGGGTCGTCCCCACAACCACGGGCCAAAGTTGAACAGCCGCCGACATGTCCGACGACTATAGGGTCGTCCCCACGACCCCGGGCCAAAGTTGGCAAGCCGCCGAAATGTCCGACGACTGTAGGGTCGTCCCCACGACCCCGGGCCAAAGATGTCCAGCCGCCGTCTTGTCCGACGACTATAGGGTCGTCCCCAGGACCCCGGGACTAGATTGGCCCGCCACCGTCATGTCCAACGACTATAGGGTCGTCCCCACAACCACGGGCCAAAGTTGGCCAGCCGCCGACATGTCCGACGATTATTGGATTGTCCGCACGACCACGGGCCAAAGTTGGCCAGCCGCCGACATGTGCGACGACTATACGGTCGTCCCCACGACCCCGGGACTAGATTGGTCCGCCACCGTCATGTCCGACGACTATAGGGTCGTCCCCACGACCCCGGGACTAGGCTGACAACCCGCCAACATGTCCGACGACTATAGGGTCGTCCCCACGACCCCGGGCCAAAGATGTCCAGCCGCCGTCTTGTCCGACGACTATAGGGTCTTACCCACGACCCCGGGACTAGATTGGCCCGCCACCGTCATGTCCAACGACTATAGGGTCGTCCCCACAACCACGGGCCAAAGTTGGCCAGCCGCCGACATTTCCGACGACTATAGAGTCGTCCCCACGACACCGGGCCAAAGTTGGCCAGCCGCCGACATGTCCGACGACTATAGGGTCGTCCCCACGACCCCGGGACAAGGTTGGCCCGCCGCCGACTTGTCCGACGACTATAGGGCCGTACCCACGACCCCGGGACTAGGCTGACAAGCCGCCAACATGTCCGACGAATATAGGGTCGTCCCCACGACCCCGGGCCAAAGTTGGCCAGCCGCCGAAATGTCCGACGACTATAGGGTCGTCCCCACGACCCCGGGACTAGATTGGCCCGCCACCGTCATGTCCGACGACTATAGGGTCGTCCCCACGACCCCGGGCCAAAGTTGGCAAGCCGCCGAAATGTCCGACGACTGTAGGGTCGTACCCAAGACCCCGGGACTAGGGTGACAAGCCGCCAACATGTCCGACGACTATAGGGTCGTCCCCACGACCCCGGGCCAAAGTTGGCCAGCCGCCGAAATGTCCGACGACTGTAGGGTCGTACCCACGACCCCGGGACTAGGGTGACAAGCCGCCAACATGTCCGACGACTATAGGGTCATCCCCACGACCCCGGGCCAAAGTTGGCCAGCCGCCGAAATGTCCGACGACTATAGGGTCGTCCCCACGACCCCGGAACTAGATTGGCCCGCCACCGTCATGTCCGACGACTATAGGGTCGTCCCCACGACCCCGGGCCAAAGTTGGCAAGCCGCCGAAATGTCCGACGACTGTAGGGTCGTCCCCACGACACCGGTCCAAAGTTGGCCAGCCGCCGACATGTCCGACGACTATAGGGTCGTCCCCACGAACCCGGGCCAAAGTTGGCACGCCGCCGAAATGTCCGACGACTATAGGGTCGTCCCCACGACCCCGGGACTAGGTTGGCCAGCCGCCAAAATGTCCGACGACTATAGGGTCGTCCCGACGACCCCGGGCCAATGTTGGCCAATCGCCAACATGTCCGACGACTATAGGGTCGTCCCTACGACCCCGGGACTAGATTGGCCCGCCACCGTCATGTCCAACGATTATAGGGTCGTCCCCACGACCCCGGGTCTAGGTTGGCCAGCCGCCAACATGTCCGACGACTATAGGGTCGTCCCCACGACCACGGGCCAAAGTTGGCCAGCCGCCGACATGTGCGACGACTATACGGTCGTCCCCACGACCCCGGGACTAGATTGGTCCGCCACCGTCATGTCCGACGACTATAGGGTCGTCCCCACGACCCCGGGACTAGGCTGACAACCCGCCAACATGTCCGACGACTATAGGGTCGTCCCCACGACCCCGGGCCAAAGATGTCCAGCCGCCGTCTTGTCCGACGACTATAGGGTCTTACCCACGACCCCGGGACTAGATTGGCCCGCCACCGTCATGTCCAACGACTATAGGGTCGTCCCCACAACCACGGGCCAAAGTTGGCCAGCCGCCGACATTTCCGACGACTATAGAGTCGTCCCCACGACACCGGGCCAAAGTTGGCCAGCCGCCGACATGTCCGACGACTATAGGGTCGTCCCCACGACCACGCGCCAAAGTTGGCCAGCCGCCGACATGTCCGGCGATTATAGGGTCGTCCCCACGACCCCGGGCCAATGGTGGCCAATCGCCGACATGTCCAACGACTATAGGGTCGTCCCTACGACCCCGGGACTAGATTAGCCCGCCACCGTCATGTCCAACGACTATAGGGTCGTCCCCACGACCACGGGCCAAAGTTGGCATGCCGCCGAAATGTCCGACGACTATAGGGTCGTCCCCACGACCCCGGGCCAAAGTTGGCAAGCCGCCGAAATGTCCGAAGACTATAGGGTCGTCCCCACGACCACGGGACTAGATTGGCCCGCCACCGCCATGTCCGACGACAATAGGGTCGTCCCCACGACCCCGGGTCTAGGTTGGCCAGCCGCCGACATGTCCGACGACAATCGGATCGTCCCCACGACCACGTGCCAAAGTTGGCCAGCCGCCGACATGTCCGACGACTATTGGATCGTCCCCACGACCACGGGCCAAAGTTGGCCAGCCGCCGAAATGTCCGACGACTGTAGGGTCGTACCCACGACCCCGGGACTAGATTGGCCCGCCACCGTCATGTCCAACGATTATAGGGACGTCCCCACGACCCCGGGTCCAGGTTGGTCAGCCGCCGACATTTCCGACGACTATAGGGTCGTCCCCACGACCCCGGGCCAAAGATGTCCAGCCGCCGTCTTGTCCGACGACTATAGGGTCTTACCCACGACCCCGGGACTAGATTGGCCCGCCACTGTCATGTCCAACGACTATAGGGTCGTCCCCACAACCACGGGCCAAAGTTGAACAGCCGCCGACATGTCCGACGACTATAGGGTCGTCCCCACGACCCCGGGCCAAAGTTGGCAAGCCGCCGAAATGTCCGACGACTGTAGGGTCGTCCCCACGACCCCGGGCCAAAGATGTCCAGCCGCCGTCTTGTCCGACGACTATAGGGTCGTCCCCAGGACCCCGGGACTAGATTGGCCCGCCACCGTCATGTCCAACGACTATAGGGTCGTCCCCACAACCACGGGCCAAAGTTGGCCAGCCGCCGACATGTCCGACGATTATTGGATTGTCCGCACGACCACGGGCCAAAGTTGGCCAGCCGCCGACATGTGCGACGACTATACGGTCGTCCCCACGACCCCGGGACTAGATTGGTCCGCCACCGTCATGTCCGACGACTATAGGGTCGTCCCCACGACCCCGGGACTAGGCTGACAACCCGCCAACATGTCCGACGACTATAGGGTCGTCCCCACGACCCCGGGCCAAAGATGTCCAGCCGCCGTCTTGTCCGACGACTATAGGGTCTTACCCACGACCCCGGGACTAGATTGGCCCGCCACCGTCATGTCCAACGACTATAGGGTCGTCCCCACAACCACGGGCCAAAGTTGGCCAGCCGCCGACATTTCCGACGACTATAGAGTCGTCCCCACGACACCGGGCCAAAGTTGGCCAGCCGCCGACATGTCCGACGACTATAGGGTCGTCCCCACGACCCCGGGACAAGGTTGGCCCGCCGCCGACTTGTCCGACGACTATAGGGCCGTACCCACGACCCCGGGACTAGGCTGACAAGCCGCCAACATGTCCGACGAATATAGGGTCGTCCCCACGACCCCGGGCCAAAGTTGGCCAGCCGCCGAAATGTCCGACGACTATAGGGTCGTCCCCACGACCCCGGGACTAGATTGGCCCGCCACCGTCATGTCCGACGACTATAGGGTCGTCCCCACGACCCCGGGCCAAAGTTGGCAAGCCGCCGAAATGTCCGACGACTGTAGGGTCGTACCCAAGACCCCGGGACTAGGGTGACAAGCCGCCAACATGTCCGACGACTATAGGGTCGTCCCCACGACCCCGGGCCAAAGTTGGCCAGCCGCCGAAATGTCCGACGACTGTAGGGTCGTACCCACGACCCCGGGACTAGGGTGACAAGCCGCCAACATGTCCGACGACTATAGGGTCATCCCCACGACCCCGGGCCAAAGTTGGCCAGCCGCCGAAATGTCCGACGACTATAGGGTCGTCCCCACGACCCCGGAACTAGATTGGCCCGCCACCGTCATGTCCGACGACTATAGGGTCGTCCCCACGACCCCGGGCCAAAGTTGGCAAGCCGCCGAAATGTCCGACGACTGTAGGGTCGTCCCCACGACACCGGTCCAAAGTTGGCCAGCCGCCGACATGTCCGACGACTATAGGGTCGTCCCCACGAACCCGGGCCAAAGTTGGCACGCCGCCGAAATGTCCGACGACTATAGGGTCGTCCCCACGACCCCGGGACTAGGTTGGCCAGCCGCCAAAATGTCCGACGACTATAGGGTCGTCCCGACGACCCCGGGCCAATGTTGGCCAATCGCCAACATGTCCGACGACTATAGGGTCGTCCCTACGACCCCGGGACTAGATTGGCCCGCCACCGTCATGTCCAACGATTATAGGGTCGTCCCCACGACCCCGGGTCTAGGTTGGCCAGCCGCCAACATGTCCGACGACTATAGGGTCGTCCCCACGACCCCGGGACTAGGCTGACAACCCGCCAACATGTCCGACGACTATAGGGTCGTCCCCACGACCCCGGGCCAAAGATGTCCAGCCGCCGTCTTGTCCGACGACTATAGGGTCTTACCCACGACCCCGGGACTAGATTGGCCCGCCACCGTCATGTCCAACGACTATAGGGTCGTCCCCACAACCACGGGCCAAAGTTGGCCAGCCGCCGACATTTCCGACGACTATAGAGTCGTCCCCACGACACCGGGCCAAAGTTGGCCAGCCGCCGACATGTCCGACGACTATAGGGTCGTCCCCACGACCCCGGGACAAGGTTGGCCCGCCGCCGACTTGTCCGACGACTATAGGGCCGTACCCACGACCCCGGGACTAGGCTGACAAGCCGCCAACATGTCCGACGAATATAGGGTCGTCCCCACGACCCCGGGCCAAAGTTGGCCAGCCGCCGAAATGTCCGACGACTATAGGGTCGTCCCCACGACCCCGGGACTAGATTTGCCCGCCACCGTCATGTCCGACGACTATAGGGTCGTCCCCACGACCCCGGGCCAAAGTTGGCAAGCCGCCGAAATGTCCGACGACTGTAGGGTCGTACCCACGACCCCGGGACTAGGGTGACAAGCCGCCAACATGTCCGACGACTATAGGGTCGTCCCCACGACCCCGGGCCAAAGTTGGCCAGCCGCCGAAATGTCCGACGACTGTAGGGTCGTACCCACGACCCCGGGACTAGGGTGACAAGCCGCCAACATGTCCGACGACTATAGGGTCGTCCCCACGACCCCGGGCCAAAGTTGGCCAGCCGCCGAAATGTCCGACGACTATAGGGTCGTCCCCACGACCCCGGGACTAGATTGGCCCGCCACCGTCATGTCCGACGACTATAGGGTCGTCCCCACGACCCCGGGCCAAAGTTGGCAAGCCGCCGAAATGTCCGACGACTGTAGGGTCGTCCCCACGACACCGGTCCAAAGTTGGCCAGCCGCCGACATGTCCGACGACTATAGGGTCGTCCCCACGAACCCGGGCCAAAGTTGGCACGCCGCCGAAATGTCCGACGACTATAGGGTCGTCCCCACGACCCCGGGACTAGGTTGGCCAGCCGCCAAAATGTCCGACGACTATAGGGTCGTCCCGACGACCCCGGGCCAATGTTGGCCAATCGCCAACATGTCCGACGACTATAGGGTCGTCCCTACGACCCCGGGACTAGATTGGCCCGCCACCGTCATGTCCAACGATTATAGGGTCGTCCCCACGACCCCGGGTCTAGGTTGGCCAGCCGCCGACATGTCCGACGACTATAGAGTCGTTCCCACGACACCGGGCCAAAGTTGGACAGCCGCCGACATGTCCGACTACTATAGGGTCGTCCCCACGACCTCGGGTCTAGATTGGCCCGCTACCGTCATGTCCGAAGACTATAGGGTCGTCCCCACGACCACGGGACTAGATTGGCCCGCCACCGCCATGTCCGACGACAATAGGGTCGTCCCCACGACCCCGGGTCTAGGTTGGCCAGCCGCCGACATGTCCGACGACAATCGGATGGTCCCCACGACCACGCGCCAAAGTTGGCCAACCGCCGACATGTCCGACGACTATTGGATCGTCCCCACGACCACGGGCCAAAGTTGGCCAGCCGCCGACATGTCCGACGACTATAGGGTCGTCCCCACGAACCCGGGCCAAAGTTGGCACGCCGCCGAAATGTCCGACGACTATAGGGTCGTCCCCACGACCCCGGGACTAGGTTGGCCAGCCGCCAAAATGTCCGACGACTATAGGGTCGTCCCGACGACCCCGGGCCAATGTTGGCCAATCGCCAACATGTCCGACGACTATAGGGTCGTCCCTACGACCCCGGGACTAGATTGGCCCGCCACCGTCATGTCCAACGATTATAGGGTCGTCCCCACGACCCCGGGTCTAGGTTGGCCAGCCGCCGACATGTCCGACGACTATAGAGTCGTCCCCACGACACCGGGCCAAAGTTGGACAGCCGCCGACATGTCCGACTACTATAGGGTCGTCCCCACGACCCCGGGACTAGATTAGCCCGCCACCGTCATGTCCAACGACTATAGGGTCGTCCCCACGACCACGGGCCAAAGTTGGCATGCCGCCGAAATGTCCGACGACTATAGGGTCGTCCCCACGACCCCGGGCCAAAGTTGGCAAGCCGCCGAAATGTCCGACGACTATAGGGTCGTCCCCACGACCCCGGGACTAGATTGGCCCGCCACCGTCATGTCCGACGACTATAGGGTCGTCCCCACGACCCCGGGCCAAAGTTGGCAAGCCGCCGACATGTCCGACGACAATCGGATCGTCCCCACGACCACGCGCCAAAGTTGGCCAACCGCCGACATGTCCGACGACTATTGGATCGTCCCCACGACCACGGGCCAAAGTTGGCCAGCCGCCGACATGTCCGACGACAATCGGATCGTCCCCACGATCACGCGCCAAAGTTGGCCAGCCGCCGACATGTCCGACGATTATAGGGTCGTCCCCACGACCCCGGGCCAATGTTGGCCAATCGCCGACATGTCCAACGACTATAGGGTCGTCCCTACGACCCCGGGACTAGATTAGCCCGCCACCGTCATGTCCAACGACTATAGGGTCGTCCCCACGACCACGGGCCAAAGTTGGCATGCCGCCGAAATGTCCGACGACTATAGGGTCGTCCCCACGACCCCGGGCCAAAGTTGGCAAGCCGCCGAAATGTCCGAAGACTATAGGGTCGTCCCCACGACCACGGGACTAGATTGGCCCGCCACCGCCATGTCCGACGACAATAGGGTCGTCCCCACGACCCCGGGTCTAGGTTGGCCAGCCGCCGACATGTCCGACGACAATCGGATCGTCCCCACGACCACGTGCCAAAGTTGGCCAGCCGCCGACATGTCCGACGACTATTGGATCGTCCCCACGACCACGGGCCAAAGTTGGCCAGCCGCCGATATGTCCGACGACTATAGGGTCGTCCCCACGACCCCGGGACTAGGCTGACAAGGCGCCAACATGTCCGACGACTATAGGGTCGTCCCCACGACCCCGGGCCAAAGTTGGCAAGCCGCCGAAATGTCCGACGACTGTAGGGTCGTCCCCACGACCCCGGGACTAGATTGGCCCGCCACCGTCAAGTCCGACGACTATAGGGTCGTCCCCACGACCCCGGGACTAGATTGGCCCGCCACCGTCCTGTCCGACGACTATAGGGTCGTCCCCACGACCCCGAGCCAAAGTTGGCAAGCCGCCGAAATGTCCGACGACTGTAGGGTCGTCCCCACGACCACGGGACTAGATTGGCCCGCCACCGCCATGTCCGACGACAATAGGGTCGTCCCCACGACCCCGGGTCTAGGTTGGCCAGCCGCCGACATGTCCGACTACTATAGGGTCGTCCCCACGAACCCGGGCCAAAGTTGGCACGCCGCCGAAATGTCCGACGACTATAGGGTCGTCCCCACGACCCCGGGACTAGGTTGGCCAGCCGCCAAAATGTCCGACGACTATAGGGTCGTCCCGACGACCCCGGGCCAATGTTGGCCAATCGCCAACATGTCCGACGACTATAGGGTCGTCCCTACGACCCCGGGACTAGATTGGCCCGCCACCGTCATGTCCAACGATTATAGGGTCGTCCCCACGACCCCGGGTCTAGGTTGGCCAGCCGCCGACATGTCCGACGACTATAGAGTCGTCCCCACGACACCGGGCCAAAGTTGGACAGCCGCCGACATGTCCGACTACTATAGGGTCGTCCCCACGACCTCGGGTCTAGATTGGCCCGCTACCGTCATGTCCGAAGACTATAGGGTCGTCCCCACGACCACGGGACTAGATTGGCCCGCCACCGCCATGTCCGACGACAATAGGGTCGTCCCCACGACCCCGGGTCTAGGTTGGCCAGCCGCCGACATGTCCGACGACAATCGGATCGTCCCCACGACCACGCGCCAAAGTTGGCCAACCGCCGACATGTCCGACGACTATTGGATCGTCCCCACGACCACGGGCCAAAGTTGGCCAGCCGCCGACATGTCCGACGACAATCGGATCGTCCCCACGACCACGCGCCAAAGTTGGCCAGCCGCCGACATGTCCGACGACTATAGGGTCGTCCCCACGACCCCGGGCCAATGTTGGCCAATCGCCGACATGTCCAACGACTATAGGGTCGTCCCTACGACCCCGGGACTAGATTAGCCCGCCACCGTCATGTCCAACGACTATAGGGTCGTCCCCACGACCACGGGCCAAAGTTGGCATGCCGCCGAAATGTCCGACGACTATAGGGTCGTCCCCACGACCCCGGGCCAAAGTTGGCAAGCCGCCGAAATGTCCGACGACTATAGGGTCGTCCCCACGACCCCGGGACTAGATTGGCCCGCCACCGTCATGTCCGACGACTATAGGGTCGTCCCCACGACCCCGGGCCAAAGTTGGCAAGCCGCCGACATGTCCGACGACAATCGGATCGTCCCCACGACCACGCGCCAAAGTTGGCCAACCGCCGACATGTCCGACGACTATTGGATTGTCCCCACGACCACGGGCCAAAGTTGGCCAGCCGCCGACATGTCCGACGACAATCGGATCGTCCCCACGATCACGCGCCAAAGTTGGCCAGCCGCCGACATGTCCGACGATTATAGGGTCGTCCCCACGACCCCGGGCCAATGTTGGCCAATCGCCGACATGTCCAACGACTATAGGGTCGTCCCTACGACCCCGGGACTAGATTAGCCCGCCACCGTCATGTCCAACGACTATAGGGTCGTCCCCACGACCACGGGCCAAAGTTGGCATGCCGCCGAAATGTCCGACGACTATAGGGTCGTCCCCACGACCCCGGGCCAAAGTTGGCAAGCCGCCGAAATGTCCGAAGACTATAGGGTCGTCCCCACGACCACGGGACTAGATTGGCCCGCCACCGCCATGTCCGACGACAATAGGGTCGTCCCCACGACCCCGGGTCTAGGTTGGCCAGCCGCCGACATGTCCGACGACAATCGGATCGTCCCCACGACCACGTGCCAAAGTTGGCCAGCCGCCGACATGTCCGACGACTATTGGATCGTCCCCACGACCACGGGCCAAAGTTGGCCAGCCGCCGATATGTCCGACGACTATAGGGTCGTCCCCACGACCCCGGGACTAGGCTGACAAGCCGCCAACATGTCCGACGACTATAGGGTCGTCCCCACGACCCCGGGCCAAAGTTGGCAAGCCGCCGAAATGTCCGACGACTGTAGGGTCGTCCCCACGACCCCGGGACTAGATTGGCCCGCCACCGTCAAGTCCGACGACTATAGGGTCGTCCCCACGACCCCGGGACTAGATTGGCCCGCCACCGTCATGTCCGACGACTATAGGGTCGTCCCCACGACCCCGAGCCAAAGTTGGCAAGCCGCCGAAATGTCCGACGACTGTAGGGTCGTCCCCACGACCCCGGGACTAGATTGGCCCGCCACCGTCAAGTCCGACGACTATAGGGTCGTCCCCACGACCCCGGGTCCAGGTTGGCCAGCCGCCGACATTTCCGACGACTATAGAGTCGTCCCCACGACACCGGGCCAAAGTTGGCCAGCCGCCGACATGTCCGACAACTATAGGGTCGTCCGCACGACCCCGGGACTAGATTGGCCCGCCACCGTCATGTCCGACGATTATAGGGTCGTCCCCACGACCGCGAGTCTAGATTGGCCCGCCACCGTCATGTCCGACGACAATAGGGACGTCCCCACGACCCCGGGTCCAGGTTGGTCAGCCGCCGACATTTCCGACGACTATAGGGTCGTCCCCACGACCCCGGGCCAAAGATGTCCAGCCGCCGTCTTGTCCGACGACTATAGGGTCTTACCCACGACCCCGGGACTAGATTGGCCCGCCGCCGACTTGTCCGACGACAATCGGATCGTCCCCACGACCACGTGCCAAAGTTGGCCAGCCGCCGAAATGTCCGACGACTGTAGGGTCGTCCCCACGACCCCGGGACTAGGCTGACAAGCCGCCAACATGTCCGACGACTATAGGGTCGTCCCCACGATCCCGGGCCAAAGTTGGCCAGCCGCCGAAATGTCCGACGACTGTAGGGTCGTACCCACGACCCCGGGACTAGGGTGACAAGCCGCCAACATGTCCGACGACTATAGGGTCGTCCCCACGACCCCGGGCCAAAGTTGGCCAGCCGCCGAAATGTCCGACGACTGTAGGGTCGTACCCACGACCCCGGGACTAGGGTGACAAGCCGCCAACATGTCCGACGACTATAGGGTCGTCCCCACGACCCCGGGCCAAAGTTGGCCAGCCGCCGAAATGTCCGACGACTATAGGGTCGTCCCCACGACCCCGGGACTAGAATGGCCCGCCACCGTCATGTCCGACGACTATAGGGTCGTCCCCACGACCCCGGGTCCAGGTTGGCCAGCCGCCGACATTTCCGACGACTATAGAGTCGTCCCCACGACACCGGGCCAAAGTTGGCCAGCCGCCGACATGTCCGACAACTATAGGGTCGTCCGCACGACCCCGGGACTAGATTGGCCCGCCACCGTCATGTCCGACGATTATAGGGTCGTCCCCACGACCGCGAGTCTAGATTGGCCCGCCACCATCATGTCCGACGACAATAGGGACGTCCCCACGACCCCGGGTCCAGGTTGGTCAGCCGCCGACATTTCCGACGACTATAGGGTCGTCCCCACGACCCCGGGCCAAAGATGTCCAGCCGCCGTCTTGTCCGACGACTATAGGGTCTTACCCACGACCCCGGGACTAGATTGGCCCGCCACTGTCATGTCCAACGACTATAGGGTCGTCCCCACAACCACGGGCCAAAGTTGAACAGCCGCCGACATGTCCGACGACTATAGGGTCGTCCCCACGACCCCGGGCCAAAGTTGGCAAGCCGCCGAAATGTCCGACGACTGTAGGGTCGTCCCCACGACCCCGGGCCAAAGATGTCCAGCCGCCGTCTTGTCCGACGACTATAGGGTCGTCCCCAGGACCCCGGGACTAGATTGGCCCGCCACCGTCATGTCCAACGACTATAGGGTCGTCCCCACAACCACGGGCCAAAGTTGGCCAGCCGCCGACATGTCCGACGATTATTGGATTGTCCGCACGACCACGGGCCAAAGTTGGCCAGCCGCCGACATGTGCGACGACTATACGGTCGTCCCCACGACCCCGGGACTAGATTGGTCCGCCACCGTCATGTCCGACGACTATAGGGTCGTCCCCACGACCCCGGGACTAGGCTGACAACCCGCCAACATGTCCGACGACTATAGGGTCGTCCCCACGACCCCGGGCCAAAGATGTCCAGCCGCCGTCTTGTCCGACGACTATAGGGTCTTACCCACGACCCCGGGACTAGATTGGCCCGCCACCGTCATGTCCAACAACTATAGGGTCGTCCCCACAACCACGGGCCAATGTTGGCCAGCCGCCGACATGTCCGACGACAATCGGATCGTCCCCACGACCACGCGCCAAAGTTGGCCAACCGCCGACATGTCCGACGACTATTGGATCGTCCCCACGACCACGGGCCAAAGTTGGCCAGCCGCCGACATGTCCGACGACAATCGGATCGTCCCCACGACCACGCGCCAAAGTTGGCCAGCCGCCGACATGTCCGACGATTATAGGGTCGTCCCCACGACCCCGGGCCAATGTCGGCCAATCGCCGACATGTCCAACGACTATAGGGTCGTCCCTACGACCCCGGGACTAGATTAGCCCGCCACCGTCATGTCCAACGACTATAGGGTCGTCCCCGCGACCACGGGCCAAAGTTGGCATGCCGCCGAAATGTCCGACGACTATAGGGTCGTCCCCACGACCCCGGGCCAAAGTTGGCAAGCCGCCGAAATGTCCGACGACTATAGGGTCGTCCCCACGACCCCGGGACTAGATTGGCCCGCCACCGTCATGTACGACGACTATAGGGTCGTCCTCACGACCCCGGGCCAAAGTTGGCAAGCCGCCGACATGTCCGACGACAATCGGATCGTCCCCACGACCACGCGCCAAAGTTGGCCAACCGCCGACATGTCCGACGACTATTGGATCGTCCCCACGACCACGGGCCAAAGTTGGCCAGCCGCCGACATGTCCGACGACAATCGGATCGTCCCCACGACCACGCGCCAAAGTTGGGAAGCCGCCGACATGTCCGACGATTATAGGGTCGTCCCCACGACCCCGGGCCAATGTTGGCCAATCGCCGACATGTCCAACGACTATAGGGTCGTCCCTACGACCCCGGGACTAGATTAGCCCGCCACCGTCATGTCCAACGACTATAGGGTCGTCCCCACGACCACGGGCCAAAGTTGGCATGCCGCCGAAATGTCCGACGACTATAGGGTCGTCCCCACGACCCCGGGCCAAAGTTGGCAAGCCGCCGAAATGTCCGACGACTATAGGGTCGTCCCCACGACACCGGGCCAAAGTTGGACAGCCGCCGACATGTCCGACTACTATAGGGTCGTCCCCACGACCTCGGGTCTAGATTGGCCCGCTACCGTCATGTCCGAAGACTATAGGGTCGTCCCCACGACCACGGGACTAGATTGGCCCGCCACCGCCATGTCCGACGACAATAGGGTCGTCCCCACGACCCCGGGTCTAGGTTGGCCAGCCGCCGACATGTCCGACGACAATCGGATCGTCCCCACGACCACGCGCCAAAGTTGGCCAATCGCCAACATGTCCGACGACTATTGGATCGTCCCCACGACCACGGGCCAAAGTTGGCCAGCCGCCGACATGTCCGACGACAATCGGATCGTCCCCACGACCACGCGCCAAAGTTGGCCAGCCGCCGACATGTCCGACGACTATAGGGTCGTCCCCACGACCCCGGGCCAATGTTGGCCAATCGCCGACATGTCCAACGACTATAGGGTCGTCCCTACGACCCCGGGACTAGATTAGCCCGCCACCGTCATGTCCAACGACTATAGGGTCGTCCCCACGACCACGGGCCAAAGTTGGCATGCCGCCGAAATGTCCGACGACTATAGGGTCGTCCCCACGACCCCGGGCCAAAGTTGGCAAGCCGCCGAAATGTCCGACGACTATAGGGTCGTCCCCACGACCCCGGGACTAGATTGGCCCGCCACCGTCATGTCCGACGACTATAGGGTCGTCCCCACGACCCCGGGCCAAAGTTGGCAAGCCGCCGACATGTCCGACGACAATCGGATCGTCCCCACGACCACGCGCCAAAGTTGGCCAACCGCCGACATGTCCGACGACTATTGGATTGTCCCCACGACCACGGGCCAAAGTTGGCCAGCCGCCGACATGTCCGACGACAATCGGATCGTCCCCACGATCACGCGCCAAAGTTGGCCAGCCGCCGACATGTCCGACGATTATAGGGTCGTCCCCACGACCCCGGGCCAATGTTGGCCAATCGCCGACATGTCCAACGACTATAGGGTCGTCCCTACGACCCCGGGACTAGATTAGCCCGCCACCGTCATGTCCAACGACTATAGGGTCGTCCCCACGACCACGGGCCAAAGTTGGCATGCCGCCGAAATGTCCGACGACTATAGGGTCGTCCCCACGACCCCGGGCCAAAGTTGGCAAGCCGCCGAAATGTCCGAAGACTATAGGGTCGTCCCCACGACCACGGGACTAGATTGGCCCGCCACCGCCATGTCCGACGACAATAGGGTCGTCCCCACGACCCCGGGTCTAGGTTGGCCAGCCGCCGACATGTCCGACGACAATCGGATCGTCCCCACGACCACGTGCCAAAGTTGGCCAGCCGCCGACATGTCCGACGACTATTGGATCGTCCCCACGACCACGGGCCAAAGTTGGCCAGCCGCCGATATGTCCGACGACTATAGGGTCGTCCCCACGACCCCGGGACTAGGCTGACAAGCCGCCAACATGTCCGACGACTATAGGGTCGTCCCCACGACCCCGGGCCAAAGTTGGCAAGCCGCCGAAATGTCCGACGACTGTAGGGTCGTCCCCACGACCCCGGGACTAGATTGGCCCGCCACCGTCAAGTCCGACGACTATAGGGTCGTCCCCACGACCCCGGGACTAGATTGGCCCGCCACCGTCATGTCCGACGACTATAGGGTCGTCCCCACGACCCCGAGCCAAAGTTGGCAAGCCGCCGAAATGTCCGACGACTGTAGGGTCGTCCCCACGACCCCGGGACTAGATTGGCCCGCCACCGTCAAGTCCGACGACTATAGGGTCGTCCCCACGACCCCGGGTCCAGGTTGGCCAGCCGCCGACATTTCCGACGACTATAGAGTCGTCCCCACGACACCGGGCCAAAGTTGGCCAGCCGCCGACATGTCCGACAACTATAGGGTCGTCCGCACGACCCCGGGACTAGATTGGCCCGCCACCGTCATGTCCGACGATTATAGGGTCGTCCCCACGACCGCGAGTCTAGATTGGCCCGCCACCGTCATGTCCGACGACAATAGGGACGTCCCCACGACCCCGGGTCCAGGTTGGTCAGCCGCCGACATTTCCGACGACTATAGGGTCGTCCCCACGACCCCGGGCCAAAGATGTCCAGCCGCCGTCTTGTCCGACGACTATAGGGTCTTACCCACGACCCCGGGACTAGATTGGCCCGCCGCCGACTTGTCCGACGACTATAGGGCCGTACCCACGACCCCGGGACTAGGCTGACAAGCCGCCAACATGTCCGACGACTATAGGGTCGTCCCCACGATCCCGGGCCAAAGTTGGCCAGCCGCCGAAATGTCCGACGACTGTAGGGTCGTCCCCACGACCCCGGGACTAGGCTGACAAGCCGCCAACATGTCCGACGACTATAGGGTCGTCCCCACGATCCCGGGCCAAAGTTGGCCAGCCGCCGAAATGTCCGACGACTGTAGGGTCGTACCCACGACCCCGGGACTAGGGTGACAAGCCGCCAACATGTCCGACGACTATAGGGTCGTCCCCACGACCCCGGGCCAAAGTTGGCCAGCCGCCGAAATGTCCGACGACTGTAGGGTCGTACCCACGACCCCGGGACTAGGGTGACAAGCCGCCAACATGTCCGACGACTATAGGGTCGTCCCCACGACCCCGGGCCAAAGTTGGCCAGCCGCCGAAATGTCCGACGACTATAGGGTCGTCCCCACGACCCCGGGACTAGAATGGCCCGCCACCGTCATGTCCGACGACTATAGGGTCGTCCCCACGACCCCGGGTCCAGGTTGGCCAGCCGCCGACATTTCCGACGACTATAGAGTCGTCCCCACGACACCGGGCCAAAGTTGGCCAGCCGCCGACATGTCCGACAACTATAGGGTCGTCCGCACGACCCCGGGACTAGATTGGCCCGCCACCGTCATGTCCGACGATTATAGGGTCGTCCCCACGACCGCGAGTCTAGATTGGCCCGCCACCATCATGTCCGACGACAATAGGGACGTCCCCACGACCCCGGGTCCAGGTTGGTCAGCCGCCGACATTTCCGACGACTATAGGGTCGTCCCCACGACTCCGGGCCAAAGATGTCCAGCCGCCGTCTTGTCCGACGACTATAGGGTCTTACCCACGACCCCGGGACTAGATTGGCCCGCCACTGTCATGTCCAACGACTATAGGGTCGTCCCCACAACCACGGGCCAAAGTTGAACAGCCGCCGACATGTCCGACGACTATAGGGTCGTCCCCACGACCCCGGGCCAAAGTTGGCAAGCCGCCGAAATGTCCGACGACTGTAGGGTCGTCCCCACGACCCCGGGCCAAAGATGTCCAGCCGCCGTCTTGTCCGACGACTATAGGGTCGTCCCCAGGACCCCGGGACTAGATTGGCCCGCCACCGTCATGTCCAACGACTATAGGGTCGTCCCCACAACCACGGGCCAAAGTTGGCCAGCCGCCGACATGTCCGACGATTATTGGATTGTCCGCACGACCCCGGGCCAAAGATGTCCAGCCGCCGTCTTGTCCGACGACTATAGGGTCTTACCCACGACCCCGGGACTAGATTGGCCCGCCACCGTCATGTCCAACAACTATAGGGTCGTCCCCACAACCACGGGCCAATGTTGGCCAGCCGCCGACATGTCCGACGACAATCGGATCGTCCCCACGACCACGCGCCAAAGTTGGCCAACCGCCGACATGTCCGACGACTATTGGATCGTCCCCACGACCACGGGCCAAAGTTGGCCAGCCGCCGACATGTCCGACGACAATCGGATCGTCCCCACGACCACGCGCCAAAGTTGGCCAGCCGCCGACATGTCCGACGATTATAGGGTCGTCCCCACGACCCCGGGCCAATGTCGGCCAATCGCCGACATGTCCAACGACTATAGGGTCGTCCCTACGACCCCGGGACTAGATTAGCCCGCCACCGTCATGTCCAACGACTATAGGGTCGTCCCCGCGACCACGGGCCAAAGTTGGCATGCCGCCGAAATGTCCGACGACTATAGGGTCGTCCCCACGACCCCGGGCCAAAGTTGGCAAGCCGCCGAAATGTCCGACGACTATAGGGTCGTCCCCACGACCCCGGGACTAGATTGGCCCGCCACCGTCATGTACGACGACTATAGGGTCGTCCTCACGACCCCGGGCCAAAGTTGGCAAGCCGCCGACATGTCCGACGACAATCGGATCGTCCCCACGACCACGCGCCAAAGTTGGCCAACCGCCGACATGTCCGACGACTATTGGATCGTCCCCACGACCACGGGCCAAAGTTGGCCAGCCGCCGACATGTCCGACGACAATCGGATCGTCCCCACGACCACGCGCCAAAGTTGGGAAGCCGCCGACATGTCCGACGATTATAGGGTCGTCCCCACGACCCCGGGCCAATGTTGGCCAATCGCCGACATGTCCAACGACTATAGGGTCGTCCCTACGACCCCGGGACTAGATTAGCCCGCCACCGTCATGTCCAACGACTATAGGGTCGTCCCCACGACCACGGGCCAAAGTTGGCATGCCGCCGAAATGTCCGACGACTATAGGGTCGTCCCCACGACCCCGGGCCAAAGTTGGCAAGCCGCCGAAATGTCCGACGACTATAGGGTCGTCCCCACGACCCCGGGACTAGATTGGCCCGCCACCGTCATGTCCGACGACTATAGGGTCGTCCCCACGACCCCGGGCCAAAGTTGGCAAGCCGCCGACATGTCCGACGACAATCGGATCGTCCCCACGACCACGCGCCAAAGTTGGCCAACCGCCGACATGTCCGACGACTATTGGATCGTCCCCACGACCACGGGCCAAAGTTGGCCAGGCGCCGACATGTCCGACGACAATCGGATCGTCCCCACGACCACGCGCCAAAGTTGGCCAGCCGCCGACATGTCCGACGACTATAGGGTCGTCCCCACGACCACGGGCCATATTTGGCCAGCCGCCGACTTTTCCGAACATTATAGGGTCGTCCCCACGACGCCGGGACTAGGTTGGCTCGCCGCCGACATTTCCGACGACTATAGGGTCGTCCCCACGACCACGGGCCATATTTGGCCAGCCGCCGACTTGTCCGACGACTATAGGGTCGTCCCCACGACCCCGGGTCTAGGTTGGCCAGCCGCCGACATGTCCGACGATTATAGGGTCGTCCCCACGACCCCGGGCCAATAATGGCCAATCGACGACATGTCCGACGACTATAGGGTCGTACCCACGGCCCCGGGACTTGCTGGCCCGGCACCGTCATGTCCAACGACTATCGGATCGTCCCTACGACCACGGGCCTAAGTTGACCAGCCGCCGACATGTGCGATGACTATAGGGTCGTCCCTATGACCCCGGGACTAGATTGGCCCGCCACCGTCATGTCCGACGACTATCGGATCGTCCCCACGACCACGGGCCAAAGTTGGCCAGCCGCCGACTTGTCCGACGACTATAGGGTCGTACCCGCGACCCCGGGACTTGATTGGCCCGGCACCGTCATGTCCAACGACTATCGGATCGTCCCTACGACCACGGGCCTAAGTTGACCAGCCGCCGACATGTCCGATGACTATAGGGTCGTCCCTATGACCCCGGGACTAGATTGGCCCGCCACCGTTATGTCCGACGGCTATAGGCTCGTCCCCACGACCACGGGCCAAAGTTGGCCAGCCGCCGACATGTCCGACGACTATAGGGTCGTCCCCACGACCCGGGACTAGACTGGCCCGCCACCGTCATTTCCGACGACTATAGGGTCGTCCCCACGACCCCCGGACTAGGTTGGCCGGCCGCCGAATTGTCCGACGACTA
Source organism: Andrena praecox (assembly GCA_963932275.1). Classification (NCBI taxonomy): domain Eukaryota; kingdom Metazoa; phylum Arthropoda; class Insecta; order Hymenoptera; family Andrenidae; genus Andrena; species Andrena praecox. Next base: position 406,126 of record CAWVQO010000169.1, read on the forward strand.
TAGGGTCGTCCCCACGACCCCCGGACTAGGTGGGCTCGCCGCCGACTTGTCCGACGACTATAGGGTCGTCCCCACGACCCCGGGACTAGGTTGGCACGCCACCGATATTTCTGACGACTACAGGGTCGTCCCCACGACGCCGGGACTAGGTTGGCTCGCCGCCGACATTTCCGACGACTATAGGGTCGTCCCCACGACCACGGGCCATATTTGGCCAGCCGCCGACTTTTCCGACGACTATAGGGTCGTTCCCACGACCACGGGCCAAAGTTGGCCAGCCGCCGACTTGTTCGAGGACTATAGGGTCGTCCCCACGACCCCGGGTCTAGGTTGGCCAGCCGCCGACATGTCCGACGACTATAGAGTCGTCCCCAAGACACCGGGCCAAAGTAGGACAGCCGCCGACATCTCCGACGACTATAGGGTCGTCCCCACGATCCCGGGACTAGATTGGCTAGCCACCGTCACGTCCGACGACTATCGGATCGTCCCCACGACCACGGGCCAAAGTTGGCCAGCCGCCGACATGTCCGACGACTGTTGGGTGGTCCCCACGACCACGGGCCAATGTTGGCCAGCCGCCGACATGTCCGACGATTATAGGGTCGTCCCCACGACCCCGGGCCAATAATGGCCAATCGACGACATGTCCGACGACTATAGGGTCGTACCCACGCCCCCGGACTTGATTGGCCCGGCACCGTCATGTCCAACGACTATCGGATCGTCCCTATGACCACGGGCCTAAGTTGACCAGCCGCCGACATGTCCGATGACTATAGGGTCGTCCCTATGACCCCGGGACTAGATTGGCCCGCCACCGTCATGTCCGACGACTATCGGATCGTCCCCACGACCACGGGCCAAAGTTGGCCAGCCGCCGACTTGTCCGACGACTATAGGGTCGTCCCCACGACCCCGGGACTAGGTTGGCTCGCCACCGATATGTCTGACGACTATAGGGTCGTCCCCACGACCCCGGGACTAGGTTGGCCGGCCGCCGACTTGTCCGACGACTATAGGGTCGTCCCCACGACCCCCCGACTAGGTGGGCTCGCCGCCGACATGTCCGACGACTATAGGGTCGTCCCCACGACCCCGGGCCAAAGTTGGACAGCCGCCGACTTGTCCGACGACTAAAGGGTCGTCCCCACGACCACGGGCCAAAGTTGGCCAGCCGGCGACATTTCCGACGACTATACGGTCGTCCCCACGGCCACGGGCCAAAGTTGGCCAGCCGCCGACATGTCCGGCGACTATAGATTCGTCCCCACAACCCCGGGCCAAAGATGGCCAGCCGCCGACATGTCCGACGACTATAGGGTCGTCCTCACGACCACGGGCCAAATTTGGCCAGCTGCCGACTTGTCCGAACATTATAGGGTCGTCCCCACGACGCCGGGACTAGGTTGGCTCGCCGCCGACATTTCCGACGACTATAGGGTCGTCCCCACGACCACGGGCCATATTTGGCCAGCCGCCGACTTGTCCGACGACTATAGGGTCGTCCCCACGACCCCGGGTCTAGGTTGGCCAGCCGCCGACATGTCCGACGACTATAGAGTCGTCCCCAAGACACCGGGCCAAAGTAGGACAGCCGCCGACATCTCCGACGACTATAGGGTCGTTCCCACGACCACGGGCCAAAGTTGGCCAGCCGCCGACATGTCCGACGACTGTTGGGTCGTCCCCACGACCACGGGCCAATGTTGGTCAGCCGCCGACATGTCCGACGATTATAGGGTCGTCCCCACGACCCCGGGCCAATAATGGCCAATCGACGACATGTCCGACGACTATAGGGTCGTACCCACGGCCCCGGGACTTGATTGGCCCGGCACCGTCATGTCCAACGACTATCGGATCGTCCCTACGACCACGGGCCTAAGTTGACCAGCCGCCGACATGTCCGATGACTATAGGGTCGTCCCTATGACCCCGGGACTAGATTGGCCCGCCACCGTCATGTCCGACGACTATCGGATCGTCCCCACGACCACGGGCCAAAGTTGGCCAGCCGCCGACTTGTCCGACGACTATAGGGTCGTACCCACGACCCCGGGACTTGATTGGCCCGGCACCGTCATGTCCAACGACTATCGGATCGTCCCTACGACCACGGGCCTAAGTTGACCAGCCGCCGACATGTCCGATGACTATAGGGTCGTCCCTATGACCCCGGGACTAGATTGGCCCGCCACCGTTATGTCCGACGGCTATAGGCTCGTCCCCACGACCACGGGCCAAAGTTGGCCAGCCGCCGACATGTCCGACGACTATAGGGTCGTCCCCACGACCCGGGACTAGACTGGCCCGCCACCGTCATTTCCGACGACTATAGGGTCGTCCCCACGACCCCCGGACTAGGTTGGCCGGCCGCCGAATTGTCCGACCACTATAGGGTCGTCCCCACGACCCCCGGACTAGGTGGGCTCGCCGCCGACTTGTCCGACGACTATAGGGTCGTCCCCACGACCCCGGGACTAGGTTGGCACGCCACCGATATTTCTGACGACTATAGGGTCGTCCCCACGACGCCGGGACTAGGTTGGCTCGCCGCCGACATTTCCGACGACTATAGGGTCGTCCCCACGACCACGGGCCATATTTGGCCAGCCGCCGACTTTTCCGACGACTATAGGGTCGTCCCCACGACCACGGGCCAAAGTTGGCCAGCCGCCGACTTGTTCGAGGACTATAGGGTCGTCCCCACGACCCCGGGTCTAGGTTGGCCAGCCGCCGACATGTCCGACGACTATAGAGTCGTCCCCAAGACACCGGGCCAAAGTAGGACAGCCGCCGACATCTCCGACGACTATAGGGTCGTCCCCACGATCCCGGGACTAGATTGGCTAGCCACCGTCACGTCCGACGACTATCGGATCGTCCCCACGACCACGGGCCAAAGTTGGCCAGCCGCCGACATGTCCGACGACTGTTGGGTGGTCCCCACGACCACGGGCCAATGTTGGCCAGCCGCCGACATGTCCGACGATTATAGGGTCGTCCCCACGACCCCGGGCCAATAATGGCCAATCGACGACATGTCCGACGACTATAGGGTCGTACCCACGCCCCCGGACTTGATTGGCCCGGCACCGTCATGTCCAACGACTATCGGATCGTCCCTATGACCACGGGCCTAAGTTGACCAGCCGCCGACATGTCCGATGACTATAGGGTCGTCCCTATGACCCCGGGACTAGATTGGCCCGCCACCGTCATGTCCGACGACTATCGGATCGTCCCCACGACCACGGGCCAAAGTTGGCCAGCCGCCGACTTGTCCGACGACTGTTGGGTCGTCCCCACGACCACGGGCCAATGTTGGTCAGCCGCCGACATGTCCGACGATTATAGGGTCGTCCCCACGACCCCGGGCCAATAATGGCCAATCGACGACATGTCCGACGACTATAGGGTCGTACCCACGGCCCCGGGACTTGATTGGCCCGGCACCGTCATGTCCAACGACTATCGGATCGTCCCTACGACCACGGGCCTAAGTTGACCAGCCGCCGACATGTCCGATGACTATAGGGTCGTCCCTATGACCCCGGGACTAGATTGGCCCGCCACCGTCATGTCCGACGACTATCGGATCGTCCCCACGACCACGGGCCAAGGTTGGCCAGCCGCCGACTTGTCCGACGACTATAGGGTCGTACCCACGACCCCGGGACTTGATTGGCCCGGCACCGTCATGTCCAACGACTATCGGATCGTCCCTACGACCACGGGCCTAAGTTGACCAGCCGCCGACATGTCCGATGACTATAGGGTCGTCCCTATGACCCCGGGACTAGATTGGCCCGCCACCGTTATGTCCGACGGCTATAGGCTCGTCCCCACGACCACGGGCCAAAGTTGGCCAGCCGCCGACATGTCCGACGACTATAGGGTCGTCCCCACGACCCGGGACTAGACTGGCCCGCCACCGTCATTTCCGACGACTATAGGGTCGTCCCCACGACCCCCGGACCAGGTTGGCCGGCCGCCGAATTGTCCGACGACTATAGGGTCGTCCCCACGACCCCCGGACTAGGTGGGCTCGCCGCCGACTTGTCCGACGACTATAGGGTCGTCCCCACGACCCCGGGACTAGGTTGGCACGCCACCGATATTTCTGACGACTATAGGGTCGTCCCCACGACGCCGGGACTAGGTTGGCTCGCCGCCGACATTTCCGACGACTATAGGGTCGTCCCCACGACCACGGGCCATATTTGGCCAGCCGCCGACTTTTCCGACGACTATAGGGTCGTTCCCACGACCACGGGCCAAAGTTGGCCAGCCGCCGACTTGTTCGAGGACTATAGGGTCGTCCCCACGACCCCGGGTCTAGGTTGGCCAGCCGCCGACTTGTCCGACGACTATAGGGTCGTCCCCACGACCCCGGGTCTAGGTTGGCCAGCCGCCGACATGTCCGACGACTATAGAGTCGTCCCCAAGACACCGGGCCAAAGTAGGACAGCCGCCGACATCTCCGACGACTATAGGGTCGTTCCCACGACCACGGGCCAAAGTTGGCCAGCCGCCGACATGTCCGACGACTGTTGGGTCGTCCCCACGACCACGGGCCAATGTTGGTCAGCCGCCGACATGTCCGACGATTATAGGGTCGTCCCCACGACCCCGGGCCAATAATGGCCAATCGACGACATGTCCGACGACTATAGGGTCGTACCCACGGCCCCGGGACTTGATTGGCCCGGCACCGTCATGTCCAACGACTATCGGATCGTCCCTACGACCACGGGCCTAAGTTGACCAGCCGCCGACATGTCCGATGACTATAGGGTCGTCCCTATGACCCCGGGACTAGATTGGCCCGCCACCGTCATGTCCGACGACTATCGGATCGTCCCCACGACCACGGGCCAAAGTTGGCCAGCCGCCGACTTGTCCGACGACTATAGGGTCGTACCCACGACCCCGGGACTTGATTGGCCCGGCACCGTCATGTCCAACGACTATCGGATCGTCCCTACGACCACGGGCCTAAGTTGACCAGCCGCCGACATGTCCGATGACTATAGGGTCGTCCCTATGACCCCGGGACTAGATTGGCCCGCCACCGTCATGTCCAACGGCTATAGGCTCGTCCCCACGACCACGGGCCAAAGTTGGCCAGCCGCCGACATGTCCGACGACTATAGGGTCGTCCCCACGACCCGGGAATAGACTGGCCCGCCACCGTCATTTCCGACGACTATAGGGTCGTCCCCACGACCCCCGGACTAGGTTGGCCGGCCGCCGAATTGTCCGACGACTATAGGGTCGTCCCACGACCCCCGGACTAGGTGGGCTCGCCGCCGACTTGTCCGACGACTATAGGGTCGTTCCCACGACCCCGGGCCAAAGTTGGCAAGCTGCCGACTTATCCGACGACTATAGGGTCGTCCCCACTACCCCGGGACTAGGTAGGCCCGCCGCCGACTTGTCCGACGACTATAGGGTCGTCCCCACGACCCCGGGACTAGATTGGCCCGCCACCGTTATGTCCGACGACTATAGGGTCGTCCCCACGACCACGGGCCAAAGTTGGCCAGCCGCCGACATGTCCGACGACTATAGGGTCGTCCCCAGGACCCGGGACTAGACTGGCCCGCCACCGTCATGTCCGACGACTATAGGGTCATCCCCACGACCCCGGGTCTAGGTTGGCCCGCCGCCGACTTGTCCGACGACTATAGGGTCGTCCCCAGGACCTCGGGACTAGATTGGCCCGCCACCGTCATGTCCGACGACTATAGGGTCGTCCCCACGACCCCGGGCCAAAGTTGGCCAGCCGCCGACATGTCCGACGACTATAGGGTCGTCCCCACGACCCCGAGACTAGATTGGCCCGCCACCGTCATGTCCGACGAAAATAGGGTCGTCCCCACGACCCCGGGTCCAGGTTGGCCAGCCGCCGACATTTCCGACGACTATAGAGTCGTGCCCACGACACCGGGCCAAAGTTGGCCAGCCGCCGACATGTCCGACGACTATAGGGTCGTCCCCACGACCCCGGGACAAGGTTGGCCCGCCGCCGACTTGTCCGACGACTATAGGGTCGTCCCCACGACCCCGGGAATAGATTGGCCCGCCACCGTCATTTCCGACGACAATAGGGTCGTCCCCACGACCACGGGTCAAAGTTGGCCTGCCGCCGACATATCCGACGACTATAGGGTCGTCCACACAACCACGGGCCAAAGTTGGCCAGCCGCCGACTTGTCCGAAGACTATAGGCTCGTCCCCACGTCCCCGGGTCATATTTGGCCAGCCGCCGACATGTTCGACGACTATAGAGTCGTCCCCACGACCCCGGGTCAATGTTGGCTCGCCGCCGAAATGTCCGACGACTATAGGGTCGTCCCCACGACCCCCGGAAATAGATTGGCCGGCCACCGTCAAGTCCGACGACTATAGGGTCGTCCCCACGACCTCGGGACTTGATTGGCCCCCCACCGTCAAGTCCGACGACTATAGGGTCGTCCCCACGACCCCGGGCCAAAGTTGGCAAGCCGCCGAAATGTCCGACGACTGTAGGGTCGTCCCCACAACCCCGGGACTAGATTGGCCCGCCACCGTCAAGTCCGACGACTATAGGGTCGTCCCCACGACCCCGGGCCAAAGTTGGCAAGCCGCCGAAATGTCCGACGACTGTAGGGTCGTCCCCACGACCCCCGGACTAGATTGGCCCGCCACCGTCATGTCCAACGACTATCGGATCGTCCCCACGACCACGGGCCAAAGTTGGCCAGCCGCCGACATGTCCGACGACTATTGGGTCGTCCCCACGACACCGGGCCAAAGTTGGCCAGCCGCTGACATGTCCAACGACTATAGGGTCGTCCCCACGACCACGGCCCAAAGTTGACCAGCCGCCGACATGTCCGACGACTATAGGGTCGTCCCCACGACCCCGGGCCAAAGTTGGCCAGCCGCCGACATGTCCGACGACTATAGGGTCGTCCCCACGACCCCGAGACTAGATTGGCCCGCCACCGTCATGTCCGACGAAAATAGGGTCGTCCCCACGACCCCGGGTCCAGGTTGGCCAGCCGCCGACATTTCCGACGACTATAGAGTCGTGCCCACGACACCGGGCCAAAGTTGGCCAGCCGCCGACATGTCCGACGACTATAGGGTCGTCCCCACGACCCCGGGACAAGGTTGGCCCGCCGCCGACTTGTCCGACGACTATAGGGTCGTCCCCACGACCCCGGGAATAGATTGGCCCGCCACCGTCATTTCCGACGACAATAGGGTCGTCCCCACGACCACGGGTCAAAGTTGGCCTGCCGCCGACATATCCGACGACTATAGGGTCGTCCACACAACCACGGGCCAAAGTTGGCCAGCCGCCGACTTGTCCGAAGACTATAGGCTCGTCCCCACGTCCCCGGGTCATATTTGGCCAGCCGCCGACATGTTCGACGACTATAGAGTCGTCCCCACGACCCCGGGTCAATGTTGGCTCGCCGCCGAAATGTCCGACGACTATAGGGTCGTCCCCACGACCCCCGGAAATAGATTGGCCGGCCACCGTCAAGTCCGACGACTATAGGGTCGTCCCCACGACCTCGGGACTTGATTGGCCCCCCACCGTCAAGTCCGACGACTATAGGGTCGTCCCCACGACCCCGGGCCAAAGTTGGCAAGCCGCCGAAATGTCCGACGACTGTAGGGTCGTCCCCACAACCCCGGGACTAGATTGGCCCGCCACCGTCAAGTCCGACGACTATAGGGTCGTCCCCACGACCCCGGGCCAAAGTTGGCAAGCCGCCGAAATGTCCGACGACTGTAGGGTCGTCCCCACGACCCCCGGACTAGATTGGCCCGCCACCGTCATGTCCAACGACTATCGGATCGTCCCCACGACCACGGGCCAAAGTTGGCCAGCCGCCGACATGTCCGACGACTATTGGGTCGTCCCCACGACACCGGGCCAAAGTTGGCCAGCCGCTGACATGTCCAACGACTATAGGGTCGTCCCCACGACCACGGCCCAAAGTTGACCAGCCGCCGACATGTCCGACGACTATTGGATCGTCCCCACGACCCCGGGCCAAAGTTGGCAAGCCGCCGAAATGTCCGACGACTGTAGGGTCGTCCCCACGACCCCCGGACTAGATTGGCCCGCCACCGACAAGTCCGACGACTATAGGGTCGTCCCCACGACCCCGGGACTAGATTGGCCCGCCACCGTCATGTCCAACGACTATCGGATCGTCCCCACGACCACGGGCCAAAGTTGGCCAGCCGCCGACATGTCCGACGACTATTGGGTCGTCCCCACGACACCGGGCCAAAGTTGGCCAGCCGCTGACATGTCCAACGACTATAGGGTCGTCCCCACGTCATGGGCCAAAGTTGACCAGCCGCCGACATGTCCGACGACTATTGGATCGTCCCCACGAACCCGGGCCAAAGTTGGCAAGCCGCCGACATGTCCGACGACTATAGGGTCGTCCCCACGACCCCGGGCCAAAGTTGGCAAGCCGCCGAAATGTCAGACGACTGTAGGGTCGTACCCACGACCCCGGGACTAGGCTGACAAGCCGCCAACATGTCCGACGACTATAGGGTCGTCCCCACGACCCCGGGCCAAAGTTGGCAAGCCGCTGAAATGTCCGACGACTGTAGGGTCGTCCCCACGACCCCGGGAATAGATTGGCCCGCCACCGTCAAGTCCGACGACTATAGGGTCGTTCCCAGGACCTCGGGACTAGATTGGCCCGCCACCGTCAAGTCCGACGACTATAGGGTCGTCCCCACGACCCCGGGCCAAAGTTGGCAAGCCGCCGAAATGTCCGACGACTGTAGGGTGGTACCCACGACCCCGGGACTAGGCGGACAAGCCGCCAACATGTCCGACGACTATAGGGTCGCCCCCACGACCCCGGGCCAAAGTTGCCCAGCCGCCGACATGTCCGACGACTATAGGGTCGTCCCCAGGACCTCGGGACTAGATTGGCCCGCCACCGTCATGTCCGACGACTATAGGGTCGTCCCCACGACCCCGGGCCAAAGTTGGCCAGCCGCCGACATGTCCGACGACTATAGGGTCGTCCCCACGACCCCGGGACAAGGTTGGCCCGCCGCCGACTTGTCCGACGACTATAGGGCCGTACCCACGACCCCGGGACTAGGCTGACAAGCCGCCAACATGTCCGACGACTATAGGGTCGTCCCCACGTCATGGGCCAAAGTTGACCAGCCGCCGACATGTCCGACGACTATTGGGTCGTCCCCACGACACCGGGCCAAAGTTGGCCAGCCGCTGACATGTCCAACGACTATAGGGTCGTCCCCACGACCACGGGCCAAAGTTGACCAGCCGCCGACATGTCCGACGACTATTGGATCGTCCCCACGACCCCGGGCCAAAGTTGGCAAGCCGCCGAAATGTCCGACGACTGTAGGGTCGTCCCCACGACCCCCGGACTAGATTGGCCCGCCACCGACAAGTCCGACGACTATAGGGTCGTCCCCACGACCCCGGGACTAGATTGGCCCGCCACCGTCATGTCCAACGACTATCGGATCGTCCCCACGACCACGGGCCAATGTTGGCCAGCCGCCGACATGTCCGACGACTATTGGGTCGTCCCCACGACACCGGGCCAAAGTTGGCCAGCCGCTGACATGTCCAACGACTATAGGGTCGTCCCCACGACCACGGGCCAAAGTTGACCAGCCGCCGACATGTCCGACGACTATTGGATCGTCCCCACGAACCCGGGCCAAAGTTGGCAAGCCGCCGACATGTCCGACGACTATAGGGTCGTCCCCACGACCCCGGGCCAAAGTTGGCAAGCCGCCGAAATGTCAGACGACTATAGGGTCGTCCCCACGTCATGGGCCAAAGTTGACCAGCCGCCGACATGTCCGACGACTATTGGATCGTCCCCACGAACCCGGGCCAAAGTTGGCAAGCCGCCGACATGTCCGACGACTATAGGGTCGTCCCCACGACCCCGGGCCAAAGTTGGCAAGCCGCCGAAATGTCAGACGACTGTAGGGTCGTACCCACGACCCCGGGACTAGGCTGACAAGCCGCCAACATGTCCGACGACTATAGGGTCGTTCCCACGACCCCGGGCCAAAGTTGGCAAGCCGCCGAAATGTCCGACGACTGTAGGGTCGTCCCCACGACCCCCGGAATAGATTGGCCCGCCACCGTCAAGTCCGACGACTATAGGGTCGTCCCCAGGACCTCGGGACTAGATTGGCCCGCCACCGTCATGTCCGACGACTATAGGGTCGTCCCCACGACCCCGGGCCAAAGTTGGCCAGCCGCCGACATGTCCGACGACTATACGGCCGTACCCACGAGTACGGGCCAAAGTTGGCCAGCCGGCGACATGTCCGACGACTATAGGGTCGTCCCTACGACCCCGGGACTAGGTTGGCCCGCCGCAGACTTCGCCGACGACTATAGGGTCGTCCCCACGACGCCCGGACTAGGTTGGCTCGCCGCCGACTTGTCCGACGAGTATAGGGTCCTCCCCACGACCCCGGGACTAGGTTGCCCCGCCGCCGACTTGTCCGACGACCATAGGGTCGTCCCCACGACCCCGGGAGTAGGTTGGCTCGCCACCGTCATGTCTGACGACTATAGGGTCGTCCCCACGACCACGGGCCAAAGTTGGCCAGCCGCCGACTTGTCCGACGACTATAGGGTCGTCCCCATGACCCGGGACTAGACTGGCCCGCCACCGTCATGTCCGACGACTATAGGGTCGTCCCCACGACCACGGGCCAAAGTTGGCCAGCCGCCGACATGTCCGACGACTATAGGGTCGTCCCCACGACCCGGGACTAGACTGGCCCACCACCGTCATGTCCGACGACTATAGGGTGGTCCCCACGACCCCGGGACTAGGTTGCCCCGCCGCCGACTTGTCCGACGACTATAGGGTCGTCCCCACGACCCCGGGAGTAGGTTGGCTCGCCACCGTCATGTCTGCCGACTATAGGGTCGTCCCCACGACCACGGGCCAAAGATGGCCAGCCGCCGACTTGTCCGACGACTATAGGGTCGTCCCCATGACCCGGGACTAGACTGGCCCGCCACCGTCATGTCCGACGACTATAGGGTCGTCCCCACGACCACGGGCCAAAGTTGGCAAGCCGCCGAAATGTCCGACGACTGTAGGGTCGTCCCCACGACCCCGGGCCAAAGATGTCCAGCCGCCGTTTTGTCCGACGACTATAGGGTCGTCCCCACGACCCCGGGAATAGATTGGCCCGCCACCGTCATTTCCGACGACAATAGGGTCGTCCCCACGACCACGGGTCAAAGTTGGCCAGCCGCCGACATATCCAACGACTATAGGGTCGTCTACACAACCACGGGCCAAAGTTGGCCAGCCGCCGACTTGTCCGAAGACTATAGGCTCGTCCCCACGTCCCCGGGTCATATTTGGCCAGCCGCCGACATGTCCGACGACTATAGAGTCGTCCCCACGACCCCGGGTCAAAGTTGGCGAGCCGCCGACATGTCCGACGACTATTGGGTCGTCCCCACGACACCGGGCCAAAGTTGGCCAGCCGCTGACATGTCCAACGACTATAGGGTCGTCCCCACGACCACGGGTCAAAGTTGGCGAGCCGCCGACATGTCCGACGACTATTGGGTCGTCCCCACGACCCCGGGCCAAAGTTGGCAAGCCGCCGAAATGTCCGACGACTGTAGGGTCGTCCCCACGACCCCCGGACTAGATTGGCCCGCCACCGACAAGTCCGACGAATATAGGGTCGTCCCCACGACCCCGGGACTAGATTGGCCCGCCACCGCCTTGTCCGACGACAATAGGATCGTCCCCACGACCCCGGGTATAGGTTAGCCAGCCGCCGACATGTCCGACGACAATCGGATCGTCCCCACGACCACGCGCCAAAGTTGGCCAGCCGCCGACATGTCCGACGACTATTGGATCGTCCCCACGACCACGGGCCAAAGTTGGCCAGCCGCCGACATGTCCGACGACTATAGGGTCGTCCCCACGACCCCGAGACTAGATTGGCCCGCCACCGTCATGTCTGACGAAAATAGGGTCGTCCCCACGACCCCGGGTCCAGGTTGGCCAGCCGCCGACATTTCCGACGACTATAGAGTCGTCCCCACGACACCGGGCCAAAGTTGGCCAGCCGCCGACATGTCCGACGACTATAGGGTCGTCCCCACGACCCCGGGACAAGGTTGGCCCGCCGCCGACTTGTCCGACGACTATAGGGCCGTACCCACGACCCCGGGACTAGGCTGACAAGCCGCCAACATGTCCGACGACTATAGGGTCGTCCCCACGACCCCGGGCCAAAGTTGGCCAGCCGCCGAAATGTCCGACGACTATAGGGTCGTCCCCACGACCCCGGGACTAGATTGGCCCGCCACCGTCATGTCCGACGACTATAGGGTCGTCCCCACGACCCCGGGCCAAAGTTGGCAAGCCACCGAAATGTCCGACGACTGTAGGGTCGTACCAACGACCCCGGGACTAGGCTGACAAGCCCCCAACATGTCCGACGACTATAGGGTCGTCCCCACGACCCCGGGCCAAAGTTAGCAAGCCGCCGAAATGTCCGACGACTGTAGGGTCGTCCCCACGACCCCGGGACTAGATTGGCCCGCCACCGTCAAGTCCGACGACTATAGGGTCGTGCCCAGGACCTCGGTACTAGATTGGCCCGCCACCGTCAAGTCCGACGACTATAGGGTCGTCCCCACGACCCCGGGCCAAAGTTGGCAAGCCGCCGAAATGTCCGACGACTATAGGGTCGTACCCACGACCCCGGGACTAGGCTGACAAGCCGCCAACATGTCCGACGACTATAGGGTCGCCCCCACGACCCCGGGCCAAAGTTGGCCAGCCGCCGACATGTCCGACGACTATAGGGTCGTCCCCACGACCCCGAGACTAGATTGGCCCGCCACCGTCATGTCCGACGACAATAGGGTCGTCCCCACGACCCCGGGTCCAGGTTGGCCAGCCGCCGACATTTCCGACGACTATAGAGTCGTCCCCACGACACCGGTCCAAAGTTGGCCAGCCGCCGACATGTCCGACGACTATAGGGTCGTCCCCACGACCCCGGGACTAGATTGGCCCGCCACCGTCAAGTCCGACGACTATAGGGTCGTCCCCACGACCTCGGGACTAGGTTGGCCAGCCGCCGACATGTCCGACCACTATTGGGTTGTCCCCACGACCACGGGCCAAAGTTGGCCAGCCGCCGACATGTCCGACGACTATAGGGTCGTCCCCACGACCCCGGGCCAAAGATGTCCAGCCGCCGTCTTGTCCGACGCCTATAGGGTCGTCCCCTCGACCCCGGGACTAGATTAGCCCGCCACCGTCATATCCGACGACTATAGGGTCGTCCCCACGACCCCGGGACTAGATTGGTCCGCCACCGTCTTGTCCGACGACTATAGGGTCGTCCCCACGACCTCGGGACTAGATTGGCCCGCTACCGTCAGGTCCGACGACTATAGGGTCGTCCCACGACCCCGGCCAAAGTTGGCAAGCCGCCGAAATGTCCGACGACTGTAGGGTCGTCCCCACGACCCCGGGACTAGATTGGCCCGCCACCGTCAAGTCCGACGACTATAGGGTCGTCCCCACGACCTCGGGACTAGATTGGCCCGCTACCGTCAGGTCCGACGACTATAGGGTCGTCCCTACGACCACGGGACTAGATTGGCCCGCCACCGCCATGTCCGACGACTATAGGGTCGTCCCCACGACCCCGGGCCAAAGATGTCCAGCCGCCGTCTTGTCCGACGACTATAGGGTCGTCCCCACGACCCCGGGACTAGATTGGCCCGCCACCGTCAAGTCCGACGAGTATAGGGTCGTCCCCACGACCCCGGGCCAAAGTTGGCCAGGCGCCGAAATGTCCGACGACTGTAGGGTCGTCCCCACGACCCCGGGACTAGATTAGCCCGCCACCGTCAAGTCCGACGACTATAGGGTCGTCCCCACGACCTCGGGACTAGGTTGGCCAGCCGCCGACATGTCCGACGACTATAGGGTCGTCCCCACGACCCCGGGCCAAAGATGTCCAGCCGCCGTCTTGTCCGACGACTATAGGGTCGTCCCCACGACCACGGGCCAAAGTTGGCCAGCCGCCGACATGTCCGACGACTATTGGGCCGTCCCCACGACCACGGGCCAAAGTTGGCAAGCCGCCGAAATGTCCGACGACTGTAGGGTCGTCCCCACGACCCCGGGACTAGATTGGCCCGCCACCGTCAAGTCCGACGACTATAGGGTCGTACCCACGACCCCGGGCCAAAGTTGGCAAGCCGCCGAAATGTCCGACGACTGTAGGGTCGTCCCCAAGGCCCCAGGACTAGATTGGCCCGCCACCGTCATGTCCGACGACAATAGGGTCGTCCCCACGACCCCGGGGCTAGGATGGCCCGCCGCCGACATGTTCAACGACTATTGGGCCGTCCCCACGACCCCGGGCCAATGTTGGCCAGCCGCCGACATGTCCGACGACTATAGGGTCGTCCATTCGACCCCGGGACTAAATTGGCCCGCCACCGTCATGTCCAACGACTATAGGGTCTAGGTTGACAAGACGCCAAAATGTTCGACGAATATAGGGTCGTCCCCACGACCCCGGGCTAAAGATGGCATGCCGCCGAAATGTCCGACGACAATCGGATCGTCCCCACGACCACGGGCCAAAGTTGGCCAGCCGCCGACATGTCCGACGACTATTGGGTCGTCCCCACGACCCCGGGCCAAAGTTGGCCAGCCGCCGACTTGTCCGACGACTATAGGGTCGTCCCCACCACCTCGGGCCAAAGTTGGCAAGCCGCCGAAATGTCCGACGACTCTAGGGTCGTCCCCACGACCCCGGGCCAATGTTGGCCAATCGCCGACATGTCCGACGACTATAGGGTCGTCCCTACGACCCCGGGACTAGATTGGCCCGCCACCGTCATGTCCAACGACTATAGGGTCGTCCCCGCGACCGCGGGCCAAAGATGTCCAGCCACCGTCTTGTCCGACGACTATAGGGTCGTCCCCACGACCCCGGGACTAGATTGGCCCGCCACCGTCATGTCCGACGACTATAGGGTCGTCCCCACGACCCCGAGACTAGATTGGCCCGCCACCGTCATGTCCGACGACAATAGGGTCGTCCCCACGACCCCGGGACCAGGTTGGCCAAGCGCCGACATTTCCGACGACTATAGACGCGTCCCCACGACACCGGGCCAAAGTTGGCCAGCCGCCGACATGTCCGACGACTATAGGGTCGTCCCCACGACCCCGGGCCAAAGTTGGTCAGCCGCCGACATTTCCGTCGACTATAGGGTCGTCCCCACGACCCCGGGCCAATGTTGGCCAGCCGCCGACATGTTCAACGACTATTGGGCCGTCCCCACGACCACGGGCCAAAGTTGACCAGCCGCCGACATGTCCGACGACTATAGGGTCGTCCCCACGACCCCGGGCCAATGTTGGCCAATCGCCGACATGTCCGACGACTACAGGGTCGTCCCTACGACCCCGAGACTAGATAGGCCCGCCACCGTCATGTCCGACGACTATCGGATCGTCCCCACGACCACGGGCCAAAGTTGGCAAGCCGCCGAAATGTCCGACGACTGTAGGGTCGACCCCACGACACCGGGACTAGATTGGCCCGCCACCGTCAAGTCCGACGACTATAGGGTCGTCCCAACGACCCCGGGACTAGGTTGGCCAGCCGCCGACATGTCCGACGACTATAGGGTCGTCCCCACGACCCCGGGCCAAAGATGCCCAGCCGCCGTCCTGTCCGTCGACTATAGGGTCGTCCACACGACCCCGGGACTAGATTGGCCCGCCACCGTCATGTCCAACGACTATAGGGTCGTCCCCACAACCACGGGCCAAAGTTGGCCAGCCGCCAACTTGTCCGACGACTATGGGGTCGTCCCCACAACCCCGGGCCAAAGTTGGCCAGCCGCCGACATGTTCGACGACTATAGGGTCGTCCCCAGGACCCCGAGACTAGATTGGCCCGCCACCGTCATGTCCGACGACAATAGGGTCGTCCCCACGACCCCGGGTCCAGGTTGGCCAGGCTCCGACATTTCCGACGACTATAGAGTCGTCCCCACGACACCGGGCCAAATGGCCAGCCGCCGACTTGTCCGACGACTATAGGGTCGTCCCCACCACCCCGGGCCAAAGTTGGCAAGCCGCCGAAATGTCCGACGACTCTAGGGTCGTCCCCAAGACCCCGGGACTAGATTGGCCCGCTACCGTCATGTCCGAACACTATAGGGTCGTCCCTACGACCACGGGACTAGATTGGCCCGCCACCGCCATGTCCGACGACTATAGGGTCGTCCCCACGACCCCGGGCCAAAGATGTCCAGCCGCCGTCTGGTCCGACGACTATAGGGTCGCCCCCACGACCCCGGGACTAGATTGGCCCGCCACCGTCAAGTCCGACGAGTATAGGGTCGTCCCCACGACCCCGGGCCAAAGTTGGCCAGCCGCCGAAATGTCCGACGACTGTAGGGTCGTCCCCACGACCCCGGGACTAGATTGGCCCGCCACCGTCAAGTCCGACGACTATAGGGTCGCCCCCACGACCTCGGGACTAGGTTGGCCAGCCGCCGACATGTCCGACGACTATAGGGTCGTCCCCACGAACCCGGGCCAATGTTGGCCAATCGCCAAGATGTCCGACGACTATAGGGTCGTCCCTACGACCCCGGGACTAGATTGGCCCGCCACCGTCAAGTCCGACGACTATAGGGTCGTCCCCACGACCCCGGGCCAAAGTTGGCAAGCCGCCGTCCTGTCCGTCGACTATAGGGTCGTCCACACGACCCCGGGACTAGATTGGCCCGCCACCGTCATGTCCAACGACTATAGGGTCGTCCCCACAACCACGGGCCAAAGTTGGCCAGCCGCCAACTTGTCCGACGACTATGGGGTCGTCCCCACGACCCCGGGCCAAAGTTGGCCAGCCGCCGACATGTCCGACGACTATAGGGTGGTCCCAACGACCTCGGGACTAGGTTGGCCAGCCGCCGACATGTCGGACGACTATAGGGTGGTCCCAACGACCACGGGACTAGATTGGCCCGCCACCGCCATGTCCGACGACTATAGGGTCGTCCCCACAACCACGGGCCAAAGTTGGCCAGCCGCCAACTTGTCCGACGACTATGGGGTCGTCCCCACGACCCCGGGCCAAAGTTGGCCAGCCGCCGACATGTCCGACGACTATAGGGTGGTCCCAACGACCACGGGACTAGATTGGCCCGCCACCGCCATGTCCGACGACTATAGGGTCGTCCCCCACGACCCCGGGCCAAAGATGTCCAGCCGCCGTCTGGTCCGACGACTATAGGGTCGTCCCCACGACCCCGGGACTAGATTGGCCCGCCACCGTCAAGTCCGACGAGTATAGGGTCGTCCCCACGACCCCGGGCCAAAGTTGGCCAGCCGCCGAAATGTCCGACGACTGTAGGGTCGTCCCCACGACCCCGGGACTAGATTGGCCCGCCACCGTCAAGTCCGACGACTATAGGGTCGTCCCCACGACCTCGGGACTAGGTTGGCCAGCCGCCGACATGTCCGACGACTATAGGGTCGTCCCCACGACCCCGGGCCAAAGATGTCCAGCCGCCGTCTTGTCCGACGACTATAGGGTCGTCCCCACGACCACGGGCCAAAGTTGGCCAGCCGCCGACATGTCCGACGACTATTGGGCCGTCCCCACGACCACGGGCCAAAGTTGGCAAGCCGCCGAAATGTCCGACGACTGTAGGGTCGTCCCCACGACCCCGGGACTAGATTGGCCCGCCACCGTCAAGTCCGACGACTATAGGGTCGTACCCACGACCCCGGGCCAAAGTTGGCAAGCCGCCGAAATGTCCGACGACTGTAGGGTCGTCCCCAAGACCCCAGGACTAGATTGGCCCGCCACCGTCATGTCCGACGACAATAAGGTCGTCCCCACGACCCCGGGGCTAGGATGGCCCGCCGCCGACATGTTCAACGACTATTGGGCCGTCCCCACGACCCCGGGCTAATGTTGGCCAGCCGCCGACATGTCCGACGACTATAGGGTCGTCCATACGACCCCGGGACTAAATTGGCCCGCCACCGTCATGTCCAACGACTATAGGGTCTAGGTTGACAAGACGCCAAAATGTTCGACGAATATAGGGTCGTCCCCACGACCCCGGGCTAAAGATGGCATGCCGCCGAAATGTCCGACGACAATCGGATCGTCCCCACGACCACGGGCCAAAGTTGGCCAGCCGCCGACATGTCCGACGACTATTGGGTCGTCCCCACGACCCCGGGCCAAAGTTGGCCAGCCGCCGACTTGTCCGACGACTATGGGGTCGTCCCCACGACCCCAGGACTAGATTGGCCCGCCACCGTCATGTCCGACGACAATAGGGTCGTCCCCACGACCCCGGGCCAATGTTGGCCAATCGCCGACATGTCCGACGACTATAGGGTCGTCGATACAACCCCGGGACTAAATTGGCCCGCCACCGTCATGTCCAACGACTATAGGGTCGTCCCCACAACCACGGGCCAAAGTTGGCCAGCCGCCAACTTGTCCGACGACTATGGGGTCGTCCCCACGACCCCGGGCCAAAGATGTCCAGCCGCCGTCTGGTCCGACGACTATAGGGTCGTCCCCACGACCCCGGGACTAGATTGGCCCGCCACCGTCAAGTCCGACGAGTATAGGGTCGTCCCCACGACCCCGGGCCAAAGTTGGCCAGCCGCCGAAATGTCCGACGACTGTAGGGTCGTCCCCACGACCCCGGGACTAGATTGGCCCGCCACCGTCAAGTCCGACGACTATAGGGTCGTCCCCACGACCTCGGGCCTAGGTTGGCCAGCCGCCGACATGTCCGACGACTATAGGGTCGTCCCCACGACCCCGGGCCAAAGATGTCCAGCCGCCGTCTTGTCCGACGACTATAGGGTCGTCCCCACGACCACGGGCCAAAGTTGGCCAGCCGCCGACATGTCCGACGACTATTGGGCCGTCCCCACGACCACGGGCCAAAGTTGGCAAGCCGCCGAAATGTCCGACGACTGTAGGGTCGTCCCCACGACCCCGGGACTAGATTGGCCCGCCACCGTCAAGTCCGACGACTATAGGGTCGTACCCACGACCCCGGGCCAAAGTTGGCAAGCCGCCGAAATGTCCGACGACTGTAGGGTCGTCCCCAAGACCCCAGGACTAGATTGGCCCGCCACCGTCATGTCCGACGACAATAGGGTCGTCCCCACGACCCCGGGGCTAGGATGGCCCGCCGCCGACATGTTCAACGACTATTGGGCCGTCCCCACGACCCCGGGCCAATGTTGGCCAGCCGCCGACATGTCCGACGACTATAGGGTCGTCCATACGACCCCGGGAGTAAATTGGCCCGCCACCGTCATGTCCAACGACTATAGGGTCTAGGTTGACAAGACGCCAAAATGTTCGACGAATATAGGGTCGTCCCCACGACCCCGGGCTAAAGATGGCATGCCGCCGAAATGTCCGACGACAATCGGATCGTCCCCACGACCACGGGCCAAAGTTGGCCAGCCGCCGACATGTCCGACGACTATTGGGTCGTCCCCACGACCCCGGGCCAAAGTTGGCCAGCCGCCGACTTGTCCGACGACTATGGGGTCGTCCCCACGACCCCAGGACTAGATTGGCCCGCCACCGTCATGTCCGACGACAATAGGGTCGTCCCCACGACCCCGGGCCAATGTTGGCCAATCGCCGACATGTCCGACGACTATAGGGTCGTCGATACAACCCCGGGACTAAATTGGCCCGCCACCGTCATGTCCAACGACTATAGGGTCGTCCCCACAACCCCGGGTCTAGGTTGACAAGACGCCAAAATGTTCGACGAATATAGGGTCGCCCCCACGACCCCGGGCTAAAGATGGCATGCCGCCGAAATGTCCGACGACTATAGGGTCGTCCCCACGACGGCGGGACTAGGCTGACAAGCCGCCAACATGTCCGACGACTATAGGGTCGTCCCCACGACCCCGGGCCAAAGTTGGCCAGCCGCCGACATGTCCGACGACTATAGAACGTCCCCACGACTCCGGGACTAGATTGGCCCGCCACCGTCATGTCCGACGACAATAGGGTCGTCCCCACGACCCCGGGACTAGATTGGCCCGCCACCGTCATGTCCGACGACTATAGGGTCGTCCCCACGACCCCGAGACTAGATTGGCCCGCCACCGTCAAGTCCGACGACTATAGGGTCGTCCCAACAACCCCGGGCCAAAGATGTCCAGCCGCCGTCCTGTCCGTCGACTATAGGGTCGTACACACGACCCCGGGACTAGATTGGCCCGCCACCGTCATGTCCAACGACTATAGGGTCGTCCCCACAACCACGGGCCAAAGTTGGCCAGCCGCCAACTTGTCCGACGACTATGGGGTCGTCCCCACGACCCCGGGCCAAAGTTGGCCAGCCGCCGACATGTCCGACGAATATAGGGTCGTCCCAACGACCTCGGGACTAGGTTTGCCAGCCGCCGACATGTCCGACGACTAGAGGGTCGTCCCCACGACCCCGGACCAAAGATGTCCAGCCGCCGTCTTGTCCGACGACTATAGGGTCGTCCCCACGACCACGGGCCAAAGTTGGCCAGCCGCCGACATGTCCGACGACTATAGAGTCGTCCCCACGACACCGGGCCAAAGTTGGACAGTCGCCGACATGTCCGACTACTATAGGGTCGTCCCCACGACCTCGGGTCTAGATTGGCCCGCTACCGTCATGTCCGAACACTATAGGGTCGTCCCTACGACCACGGGACTAGATTGGCCCGCCACCGCCATGTCCGACGACTATAGGGTCGTCCCCACGACCCCGGGCCAAAGATGTCCAGCCGCCGTCTTGTCCGACGACTATAGGGTCGTCCCCACGACCCCGGGACTAGATTGGCCCGCCACCGTCAAGTCCGACGAGTATAGGGTCGTCCCCACGACCCCGAGACTAGATTGGCCCGCCACCGTCAAGTCCGACGGCTATAGGGTCGTCCCAACGACCCCGGGCCAAAGATGTCCAGCCGCCGTCCTGTCCGTCGACTATAGGGTCGTCCACACGACCCCGGGACTAGATTGGCCCGCCACCGTCGTGTCCAACGACTATAGGGTCGTCCCCACAACCACGGGCCAATGTTGGCCAATCGCCGACATGTCCGACGACTATAGGGTCGTCCCTACGACCCCGGGACTAGATTGGCCCGCCACCGTCAAGTCCGACGACTATAGGGTCGTCCCCACGACCCCGGGCCAAAGTTGGCAAGCCGCCGAAATGTCCGACGACTATAGGGTCGTCCCCACGACCCCGGGACTAGATTGGCCCGCCACCGTCATGTCCGACGACTATAGGGTCGTCCCCACGACCCCGAGACTAGATTGGCCCGCCACCGTCAAGTCCGACGACTATAGGGTCGTCCCAACGACCCCGGGCCAAAGATGTCCAGCCGCCGTCCTGTCCGTCGACTATAGGGTCGTCCACACGACCCCGGGACTAGATTGGCCCGCCACCGTCATGTCCAACGACTATAGGGTCGTCCCCACAACCACGGGCCAAAGTTGGCCAGCCGCCAACTTGTCCGACGACTATGGGGTCGTCCCCACGACCCCGGGCCAAAGTTGGCCAGCCGCCGACATGTCCGACGACTATAGGGTCGTCCCAACGACCTCGGGACTAGGTTGGCCAGCCGCCGACATGTCCGACGACTAGAGGGTCGTCCCCACGACCCCGGGCCAAAGATGTCCAGCCGCCGTCTTGTCCGACGACTATAGGGTCGTCCCCACGACCACGGGCCAAAGTTGGCCAGCCGCCGACATGTCCGACGACTATTGGGCCGTCCCCACGACCACGGGCCAAAGTTGGCAAGCCGCCGAAATGTCCGACGACTGTAGGGTCGTCCCCACGACCCCGGGACTAGATTGGCCCGCCACCGTCAAGTCCGACGACTATAGGGTCGTACCCACGACCCCGGGCCAAAGTTGGCAAGCCGCCAAAATGTCCGACGACTGTAGGGTCGTCCCCAAGACCCCAGGACTAGATTGGCCCGCCACCGTCATGTCCGACGACAATAGGGTCGTCCCCACGACCCCGGGGCTAGGATGGCCCGCCGCCGACATGTTCAACGACTATTGGGGCGTCCCCACGACCCCGGGCCACTGTTGGCCAGCCGCCGACTTGTCCGACGACTATGGGGTCGTCCCCACGACCCCAGGACTAGATTGGCCCGCCACCGTCATGTCCGACGACAATAGGGTCGTCCCCACGACCCCGGGCCAATGTTGGCCAATCGCCGACATGTCCGACGACTATTGGGTCGTCCCCACGACCCCGGGCCAATGTTGGCCAATCGCCGACATGTCCGACGACTATAGGGTCGTTCATACGACCCCGGGACTAAATTGGCCCGCCACCGTCATGTCCAACGACTATAGGGTCGTCCCCACGACCCCGGGTCTAGGTTGACAAGACGCCAAAATGTTCGACGAATATAGGGTCGTCCCCACGACCCCGGGCTAAAGATGGCATGCCGCCGTCTTGTCCGACGACTATAGGGTCGTCCCCACGACCACGGGCCAAAGTTGGCCAGCCGCCGACATGTCCGACGACTATTGGGCCGTCCCCACGACCACGGGCCAAAGTTGGCAAGCCGCCGAAATGTCCGACGACTGTAGGGTCGTCCCCACGACCCCGGGACTAGATTGGCCCGCCACCGTCAAGTCCGACGACTATAGGGTCGTACCCACGACCCCGGGCCAAAGTTGGCAAGCCGCCGAAATGTCCGACGACTGTAGGGTCGTCCCCAAGACCCCAGGACTAGATTGGCCCGCCACCGTCATGTCCGACGACAATAGGGTCGTCCCCACGACCCCGGGGCTAGGATGGCCCGCCGCCGACATGTTCAACGACTATTGGGCCGTCCCCACGACCCCGGGCCAATGTTGGCCAGCCGCCGACATGTCCGACGACTGTAGGGTCGACCCCACGACACCGGGACTAGTTTGGCCCGCCACCGTCAAGTCCGACGACTATAGGGTCGTCCCAACGACCCCGGGACTAGGTTGGCCAGCCGCCGACATGTCCGACGACTATAGGGTCGTCCCCACGACCCCGGGCCAAAGATGTCCAGCCGCCGTCCTGTCCGTCGACTATAGGGTCGTCCACACGACCCCGGGACTAGATTGGCCCGCCACCGTCATGTCCAACGACTATAGGGTCGTCCCCACAACCACGGGCCAAAGTTGGCCAGCCGCCAACTTGTCCGACGACTATGGGGTCGTCCCCACGACCCCGGGCCAAAGTTGGCCAGCCGCCGACATGTCCGACGACTATAGGGTCGTCCCCACGACCCCGAGACTAGATTGGCCCGCCACCGTCATGGCCGACGACAATAGGGTCGTCCCCACGACCCCGGGTCCAGGTTGGCCAGGCTCCGACAATTCCGACGACTATAGAGTCGTCCCCACGACACCGGGCCAAATGGCCAGCCGCCGACATGTCCGACGACTATAGGGTCGTCCCCACCACCCCGGGCCAAAGTTGGCAAGCCGCCGAAATGTCCGACGACTCTAGGGTCGTCCCCAAGACCCCGGGACTAGATTGGCCCGCCACCGTCAAGTCCGACGACTATAGGGTCGTCCCCACGACCTCGGGACTAGGGTGGCCAGCCGCCGACATGTCCGATGACTATAGGGTCGTCCCCACGACCCCGGGCCAATGTTGGCCAATCGCCGACATGTCCGACGACTATAGGGTCGTCCATACGACCCCGGGACTAAATTGGCCCGCCACCGTCATGTCCAACGACTATAGGGTCGTCCCCACGACCCCGGGTCTAGGTTGACAAGACGCCAAAATGTTCGACGAATATAGGGTCGTCCCCACGACCCCGGGCTAAAGATGGCATGCCGCCGAAATGTCCGACGACTATAGGGTCTTCCCCACGACCGCGGGACTAGGCTGACAAGCCGCCAACATGTCCGACGACTATAGGGTCGTCCCCACGACCCCGGGCCAAAGTTGGCCAGTCGCCGACATGTCCGACGACTATAGGGTCGTCCCCACGACCCCGAGACTAGATTGGCCCGCCACCGTCATGTCCGACGACAATAGGGTCGTCCCCACGACCCCGGGTCCAGGTTGGCCAGGCTCCGACATTTCCGACGACTATAGAGTCGTCCCCACGACACCGGGCCAAAGTTGGCCAGCCGCCGACATGTCCGACGACTATAGGGTCGTCCCCACCACCCCGGGCCAAAGTTGGCAAGCCGCCGAAATGTCCGACGACTCTAGGGTCGTCCCCAAGACCCCGGGACTAGATTGGCCCGCCACCGTCAAGTCCGACGAGTATAGGGTCGTCCCCACGACCCCGGGCCAAAGTTGGCCAGCCGCCGAAATGTCCGACGACTGTAGGGTCGTCCCCACGACCCCGGGACTAGATTGGCCCGCCACCGTCAAGTCCGACGACTATAGGGTCGTCCCCACGACCTCGGGACTAGGTTGGCCAGCCGCCGACATGTCCGACGACTATAGGGTCGTCCCCACGACCCCGGGCCAATGTTGGCCAATCGCCGACATGTCCGACGACTATAGGGTCGTCCCCACGACCCCGGGACTAGATTGGCCAGCCGCCGACATGTCCGACGACTATAGGGTCGTCCCCACGACCCCGGGCCAAAGATGTCCAGCCACCGTCTTGTCCGACAACTATAGGGTCGTCCCCACGACCACGGGCCAAAGTTGGCAAGCCGCCGACTTTTCCGACGAATATAGGGTCGTCCCCACGACCCCGGGACTAGATTGGCCAGCCGCCGACATGTCCGGCGACTATAGAATCGTCCCCACGGCCTCGGGCCAAAGTTGACCAGCCACCGACATTTCCGACGACTATAGGGTCGTCCCCACGACCATGGGCCAAAGTTGGTCAGCCGCCGACTTGTCCGACGACTATTGGGTCGCCCCACGGCCCCGGACTAGGATGGCTCGCCGCCGACATGTCCGACGACTATAGGATCGTCCCCACGACGCCGGGACTAGGTTGGACAGCCGCCGACATGTCCGACGACTATAGGGTCGTCCCCACGACCACGGGCCAAAGTTGGTCAGCCGCCGACTTGTCCGACGACTATAGGGTCGTCCCCATGACCCGGGACTAGACTGGCCCGCCACCGTCATGTCCGACGACTATATGGTCGTCCCCACGACCACGGGCCAATGTAGGCCAGCCGCTGACTTGTCCGACGACTATAGGGTCGTCCCCACGACCCCGGGACTAGGTAGGCCCGCCGCCGACTTGTCTGACGACTATAGGGTCGTCCCCACGACCCCGAGACTAGATTGGCCCGCCACCGTCATGTCCGACGACTATAGGGTCGTCCCCACGACCACGGGCCAAAGTTGGCCAGCCGCCGACTTGTCCGACGACTATAGGTTCGTCCCCATGACCCGGGACTAGATTGGCCCGCCACCGTTATGTCCGACGACTATAGGGTCGTCCCCACGACCACGGCCCAAAGTTGGTCAGCCGCCGACTTGTCCGACGACTATAGGGTCGTCCCCATGACCCGGGACTAGACTGGCCCGCCACCGTCATGTCCGACGACTATATGGTCGTCCCCACGACCACGGGCCAATGTAGGCCAGCCGCTGACTTGTCCGACGACTATAGGGTCGTCCCCACGACCCCGGGACTAGGTAGGCCCGCCGCCGACTTGTCTGACGACTATAGGGTCGTCCCCACGACCCCGGGACTAGATTGGCCCGCCACCGTTATGTCCGACGACTATAGGGTCGTCCCCACGACCACGGGCCAAAGTTGGCCAGCCGCCGACATGTCCGACGACTATAGGGTCGTCCCCACGACCCGGGACTAGACTGGCCCGCCACCGTCATGTCCGACGACTATAGGGTCGTCCCCACGACCCCCGGACTAGGTTGGCCGGCCGCCGACTTGTCCGACGACTATAGGGTCGTCCCCACGACCCCGGGACTAGGTTGGCTCGCCACCGTCATGTCTGACGACTATAGGGTCGTCTCCACGACCCCGGGCCAAAGTTGGCCAGCCGCCGACATGTCCGACGACTATAGGGTCATCCCCACGACCCGGGACTAGAGTGGCCCGCCACCGTCATGTCCGACGACTATATGGTCGTCCCCACGACCACGGGCCAAAGTTGGCAAGGCGCCGAAATGTCCAACGACTATAGGGTCGTCCCCACGACCCCGGGACTAGGTTGACAAGCCGCCAACATATCCGACGACTATACGGTCGTCCCCACGACCGCGGGACTAGGTCGGCCAGCCGCCGACATGTCCGACGACTATAGGGTCGTCCCCACGACCCCGGGCCAAAGTTGGCAAGCCGCTGAAATGTCCGACGACTATAGGGTCGTCCCCACGACCGCGAGGCAAGAATATCCAGCCGCCGTCTTGTCCGACGACTATAGGGTCGTCCCCACGACCCCGGGACTAGATTGGCCCGCCACCGTCATGTCCGACGACTATCGGGTCGTCCCCACGACCCCGGGACAAGGTTGGCCCGCCGCCGACTTGTCCGACGACTATAGGGTCGTACCCACGACCCCGGGACTAGGCAGACAAGCCGCCAACATGTCCGACGACTATAGGGTCGTCCCGACGACCCCGGGCCAATGTTGGCCAATCACCAACATGTCCGACGACTATAGGGTCGTCCCTACGACCCCGGCACTAGATTGGCCGGCCACCGTCATGTCCAACGACTATAGGGTCGTCCCCACGACCCCGGGACTAGGTTGACAAGCCGCCAACATATCCGACGACTATACGGTCGTCCCCACGACCGCGGGACTAGGTCGGCCAGCCGCCGACATGTCCGACGACTATAGGGTCGTCCCCACGACCCCGGGCCAAAGTTGGCAAGCCGCCGAAATGTCCGACGACTATAGGGTCGTCCCCACAACCCCGGGACTAGATTGGCACGCCACCGTCAAGTCCGACGAGTATATTTATTTATTTACTTATTTATTTATTTATTTATTTATTTATATACGGGAAAACCCTTTGGTGCATAGAATAGAAAAGATCAGTAGAAAAATAGTACATAAAAGTAGAAAAATAGTACATAAAAGTAGACACACGAAAACAGAACACATAAAACCAGAATGAAATGGTGCCAAGATACAGTACAAGCAAAAAGAATAGGATAAGATACAACAGAATAAAAGAATAATAGGAATTAGCGGGAACTAATAACCGCCTTTTTCGCAGCGCGCTTAAAAGAGTATAATGAATGGCAGAAGAAATCAACTAAATGCGCAACAGAATTAGAGGTTCTACATAGTCTATCCACACAGTTGTTCATGCCATAAGTGGTAGAATGTTTACACAGCATAAACAGTTGTGTATTCCTTAGCGCTCTGGGCGGTACATTAAGTTTAAATAAGCTTAAAAGCTCCGGACAGTTGATGTGGTGATTTATAACTTTAAAAGTCAGTATTAGATCGGATAAAACCTTCGCTTTTCAAGAGGAATATAGCACAGAGTGGAAAGGATATGCTCGTAATCATGAGAAAATCTATCAAAAGGGATACGCAGCTTATATGCTGCATATCTCAAATACCTATGCTGGATGCTCTCCAAAGATTTGATGTGGCATATACGGTAGGGATTCCAGAGACTAGAACAATATTCCAAATGAGGGAGAACAAGGGTGGTGTAAAGAGTGTTAAGCGTCTTTGGGGTCCTAAAGTCAACGGCAGCTCTCATTAAAAAACCGAGGGCTCTAGAGGCAGTAGCTCTAATATGGGCATAGTGTCTTCTAAAATCCGCCGAAGCAGAGAAGATAACTCCCAGGTCGCGAATGGAATCCACAGAATCGAGAGACTTCCCATCAATGTTGTACTGAAACTGAATATTAATGTTCAAACTGCGGTGGAATTGTATCACATGGCATTTAGAGAGATTCAACTGCATACGATTTGTGAGACACCACAATGCAACATTAGATAGGTCCTCCTGCAAAAGCTGTGCATCCATAGGGGACCGAATAGAGCGATAAATTTTTAAATCATCGGCAAACAGTAGAAATTTACTATGCACAATTACCTCAGAGATGTCATTGATGAAAAGAATAAACAATATCGGACCAAGATGAGAGCCTTGAGGAACACCGGATGTAACATCAAATACGGTAGAGAGAACATTAAAGCATTTTACAGACATCGTCCTGCCGCGGAGGTAACTGGCCAACCAAGCCAACGCAGTACCACCAATTCCAATCGATGCAAGCTTACTTATTAAGATAGAGTGACTGACAGTGTCAAACGCTTTGCTGAAGTCGGTTTAGACAGCATCCACCTGGCTACCCACTTCCAGTTCATGTGAGATGTAATGGTGATAGAGCATGAGATTTGTGGAAGTAGATCGTCCAGAGACAAAACCATGCTGTTCGTTAATTATGGTACTTGTTGACAGGGAGGCCAGTTTGTCAGCAATTATGGAATCTAATATTTTGGGCATAACATTCAATATAGAAATAGGTCTGTAGTTGGAGATTAACATTTTGTCGCCAGATTTAAATACGGGGACAACTAAGCTAGATTTCCATCTCGTGGGAAATACACCCGATTTTAAAGACAAGTTGAAAATGCGCCACAAAATTCTGGCAAAAATAAACTTACACGACTTAAAGAATACTGGTGGGATGGCGTCATCCCCAGCGCCTTTGTTAACATCCAAGGAATTTAGTTTCGCAAATACTTCACCTATGCCAATAGTAAGATTATTTAGATCTAATGTAGAGGTACCATTAAATGTAGTAGAACAGTCACGCGCAGCTTGAAAGGATGACTTGAAGTGATTCGCAAAGCCATTCGCAATTTGAGTCGGACTCGTCAATGGTTGATCGTTAAACAACATGGTGCTAGGTAATCTATTGGAAGATCTAGTTGAATTTATAAAATTCCAAAAGACCTTCAGATTTTCAGGTATCGCGACTTCAACCTCAGAGGTGTATCTAAGCCAGCAGGCACGAATGACTGATTTACTTTCAGCTCTGAGCTTGGAAAAAGCTAAGTAGTCGCAGAAGCGATTGCTACGCTTGTATACCTTGTGCGCGAGTTTTTTTGCCCTGATTT
This sequence comes from Andrena praecox, assembly GCA_963932275.1. Taxonomy (NCBI): domain Eukaryota; kingdom Metazoa; phylum Arthropoda; class Insecta; order Hymenoptera; family Andrenidae; genus Andrena; species Andrena praecox. The sequence goes on from CAWVQO010000169.1 coordinate 435,298, forward strand.
GTCTAATAGCGTTCTTTGAATACCAACGAGGATACGATGACCTTATTACAGTGTAGTGCGGAACAAAAGCACCGATAATGTCGTTCAAGTATGCATACAGAGTGTCAACTGCCGAATCAACGCACGGTCCGTCGAGAACACAGTCCCAATTTACGTGATTAAGGTGATTTATTATCGAGACGTAATCGGCAGCCTTAAAGTTGGCTCTGGTAGTATAGGATCGTCTCCACGACCACGGGCCAAAGTTGGCCAGCCGCCGACATGTCCGTCGACTATAGGGTCGTCCCCACGACCCCGGGCCAAAGTTGGCAAGCCGCCGAAATGTCCGACGACTATAGGGTCGTCCCCACGACCGCGGGCCAAATATGTCCAGCCGCCGTCTTGTCCGACGACTATAGGGTCGTACCCACGACCCCGGGACTAGATTGGCCCGCCACCGTCATGTCCAACGACTATAGGGTAGTCCCCACGACCCCGGGACTAGATTGGCCCGCCACCGTCATGTCCAACGACTATCGAATCGTCCCCACAACCCCGGGCCAATGTTGGCCAATCGCCGACATGTCCGACGACCATAGGGTCGTACCTACGACCCCGGGACTAGATTGGCCCGCCACCGTCATGTCCGACGACAATAGGGTTGTCCCCACGACCCTGGGTCTAGGTTGGCCAGCCGCCGACATGTCCGACGACTAAACAGTCGTCCCAACGACCACGGGCAAAAGTTGGCCAGCCGCCGACATGTCCGACGACTATAGGGTCGTCCCCACGACTCCGGGACTAGATTGGCCCGCCGCCGACTTGTCCGACGACTATAGGGTCGTCCCCACGACCCCGGGACTAGATTGGCCCGCCACCGTCTTGTCCGACGACTATAGGGTCGTCCCCACGACCCCGGGACTAGATTGGCCCGCCGCCGACATGTCCGACGACTATAGGGTCGTCCCCACGACCTCGGGACTAGGTTGGCCAGCCGCCGACATGTCCGACGACTATAGGGTCGTCCCCACGACCCCGGGCCAAAGTTGGCCAGCCGCCATCATGTCCGACGACTATAGGGTCGTCCCTACGACAGCGGGCCTACGTTGGCCAGCCGCCGACATGTCCGACGACAAAAGGGTCGTCCCCACGAACCCGGGACTAGGTTGGCTCGCCGCCGACATGTCCGACGACTATAGGGTCGTTCCCACGACACCGGGACTAGATTGGCCCGCCACCGTCATGTCCAACGACTATAGGGTCGTCCCCACGACCATGGACCAAAGTTGGCCAGCCGCCGTAATGTCCAACGACTATTGGGTCGTCCCCACGACCCCGGGACTAGATTGGCCCGCCACCGTCAAGTCCGACGACTATAGGGTCGTCCCCACGACCTCGGGACTAGGTTGGCCAGCCGCCAACATGTCCGACGACTATAGGGTCGTCCCCACGACCCCGGGCCAAAGGTGGCATGCCGCCGAAATGTCCGACGACTGTAGGGTCGTCCCCACGACCCCGGGACTAGATTGGTCCGCCACCGTCATGTCCGACGACTATAGGGTCGTCCCCACGACCCCGGGCCAAAGTTGGCAAGCCGCCGAAATGTCCGACGACTGTAGGGTCGTCCCCACGACCCCGGGCCAATGTTGGCCAATCGCCGACATGTCCGACGACTATAGGGTCGTCCCTACGACCCCGGGACTAGATTGGCCCGCCACCGTCATGTCCAACGACTATAGGGTCGTCCCCACGACCATGGGCCAAAGTTGGCCAGCCGCCGTAATGTCCAACGACTATTGGGTCGTCCCCACGACCACGGGCCAAAGTTGGCCAGCCGCCGACATGCCCGACGACTATAGGGTCGTCCACACGACCCCTGGACTAGATTGGTCCGCCACCGTCATGTTCGACGACTATATGGTCGTCCCCACGACCCCGGGCCAAAGTTGGCAAGGCGCCGAAATGTGCGACGACTATAGGGTCGTCCCTACGACCCCGGGACTAGATTGGCCCGCCACCGTCATGTCCAACGACTATAGGGTCGTCCCCATGACCCCGGGCCAAAGTTGGCATGCCGCCGAAATGTCCGACGACTATAGGGTCGTCCCCACGACCCCGGGCCAAAGTTGGCAAGCCGCCGAAATGTCCGACGACTATAGGGTCGTCCCCACGACCGCGAGCCAAGAATATCCAGCCGCCGTCTTGTCCGACGACTATAGGGTCGTCCCCACGACCCCGGGACTAGATTGGCCCGCCACCGTCATGTCCAACGACTATAGGGCCGTCCCCACGACCCCGGGCCAAAGTTGGCCAGCCGCCGACATGTCCGACGACTATAGGGTCGTTCCTACGACCCCGGGACTAGATTGGCCCGCCACCGTCATGTCCAACGACTATAGGGTCGTCCCCACAACCCCGGGAGTAGGTTGACAAGCCGCCAACATGTCCGACGACTATAGGGTCGTACCTACGACCCCGGGACTAGATTGGCCCGCCACCGTCATGTCCGACGACAATAGGGTTGTCCCCACGACCCTGGGTCTAGGTTGGCCAGCCGCCGACATGTCCGACGACTAAACAGTCGTCCCAACGACCACGGGCAAAAGTTGGCCAGCCGCCGACATGTCCGACGACTATAGGGTCGTCCCCACGACCCCGGGACTAGATTGGCCCGCCGCCGACTTGTCCGAAGACTATAGGGTCGTCCCCACGACCCCGGGAGTAGATTGGCCCGCCACCGTCTTGTCCGACGACTATAGGGTCGTCCCCACGACCCCGGGACTAGATTGGCCCGCCGCCGACATGTCCGACGACTATAGGGTCGTCCCCACGACAGCGGGCCTACGTTGGCCAGCCGCCGACATGTCCGACGACTATAGGTTCGTCCCCACGACCGCGGGCCAAAGATGTCCAGCCGCCGTCTTGTCCGACGACTATAGGGTCGTACCCACGACCCCGGGACTAGATTGGCCCGCCACCGACATGTCCGACGACTATAGAGTCGTCCCCACGACCCCGGGTCAATGTTGGCTCGCCGCCGACATGTCCGACGACTATAGGGTCGTCACCACGACCCCCGGGCCAAAGTTGGACAGCCACCGACATTTCCGACGACTATAGGGTCGTACCCACGACCCCGGGACTAGATTGGCCCGCCACCGACATGTCCGACGACTATAGAGTCGTCACCACGACCCCCGGGCCAAAGTTGGCCAGCCGCCGACATGTCCGACGACTATAGGGTCGTCCCCACGACCGCGGGCCAAAGATGTCCAGCCGCCGTCTTGTCCGACGACTATAGGGTCGTACCCACGACCCCGGGACTAGATTGGCCCGCCACCGACATGTCCGACGACTATAGAGTCGTCCCCACGACCCCGGGTCAATGTTGGCTCGCCGCCGACATGTCCGACGACTATAGGGTCGTCACCACGACCCCCGGGCCAAAGTTGGACAGCCACCGACATTTCCGACGACTATAGGGTCGTACCCACGACCCCGGGTCAATGTTGGCTCGCCGCCGACATGTCCGACGACTATAGGGTCGTCACCACGACCCCCGGGCCAAAGTTGGCCAGCCGCCGACATGTCCGACGACTATAGGGTCGTCCCCACGACCGCGGGCCAAAGATGTCCAGCCGCCGTCTTGTCCGACGACTATAGGGTCGTACCCACGACCCCGGGACTAGATTGGCCCGCCACCGACATGTCCGACGACTATAGAGTCGTACCCACGACCCCGGGCCAAAGTTGGCAAGCCGCCGAAATGTCCGACGACTATAGGGTCGTCTCCACGACCCCGGGCCAAAGTTGGCCAGCCGCCGACATGTCCGACGACTATAGGGTCATCCCCACGACCCGGGACTAGAGTGGCCCGCCACCGTCATGTCCGACGACTATATGGTCGTCCCCACGACCACGGGCCAATGTTGGCCAGCCGCTGACTTGTCCGACAACTATAGGGTCGTCCCCACGACCGCGGGACTAGATTGGCTCGCCGCCGACTTGTCCGACGACTATAGGGTCGTCCCCACGACCCCGGGACTAGATTGGCCCGCCACCGTCATTTCCGACGACTATAGGGTCGTCCCCACGACCCCCGGACTAGGTTGGCCGGCCGCCGACTTGTCCGACGACTATAGGGTCGTCCCCACGACCCCCCGACTAGGTGGGCTCGCCGCCGACTTGTCCGACGACTATAGGGTCGTCCCCACGACCCCGGGACTAGGTTGGCTCGCCACCGTCATGTCTGACGACTATAGGGTCGTCCCCACGACCACGGGCCAAAGTTGGCCAGCCGCCGACTTGTCCGACGACTATAGGGTCGTCCCTACGATCCCGGGACTAGATTGGGCCGCCACCGCCATGTCCGACGACAATAAGGTCGTCCCCAAGGCCACGGGCCAAAGTTGGCCAGCCGCCGACATGTCCGACGACTATAGATTCGTCCCCACGACCCCGGGCCAAAGTTGGCCAGCCGCCGACTTGTCCGACGACTATAGGGTCGTCCCTACGATCCCGGGACTAGATTGGGCAGCCGCCGACTTGTCCGACGACTATAGGGTCGTCCCCATGACCCGGGACTAGATTGGCCCGCCACCGTTATGTCCGACGACTATAGGGTCGTCCCCACGACCACGGGCCAAAGTTGGCCAGCCGGCGACATGTCCGACGACTATAGGGTCCTCCCCACGACCACGGGCCAAAGTTGGCCAGCCGCCGACATGTCCGACGACTATAGGGTCGTGCCCACGATCCGGGACTAGACTGGCCCGCCACCGACATGTCCGACGACTATAGAGTCGTCCCCACGACCCCGGGTCAATGTTGGCTCGCCGCCGACATGTCCGACGACTATAGGGTCGTCCCCACGACCCCCGGGCCAAAGTTGGACAGCCACCGACATTTCCGACGACTATAGGGTCGTCCCCACGACCACGGGCCAAAGTTGGCCAGCCGCCGACTTGTCCGACGACTATAGGGTCGTCCCCATGACCCGGGACTAGACTGGCCCGCCACCGTCATGTCCGACGACTATATGGTCGTCCCCACGACCACGGGCCAATGTAGGCCAGCCGCTGACTTGTCCGACGACTATAGGGTCGTCCCCACGACCCCGGGACTAGATTGGCCCGCCGCCGACTTGTCCGAAGACTATAGGGTCGTCCCCACGACCCCGGGAGTAGATTGGCCCGCCACCGTCTTGTCCGACGACTATAGGGTCGTCCCCACGACCCCGGGACTAGATTGGCCCGCCGCCGACATGTCCGACGACTATAGGGTCGTCCCCACGACAGCGGGCCTACGTTGGCCAGCCGCCGACATGTCCGACGACTATAGGTTCGTCCCCACGACCGCGGGCCAAAGATGTCCAGCCGCCGTCTTGTCCGACGACTATAGGGTCGTACCCACGACCCCGGGACTAGATTGGCCCGCCACCGACATGTCCGACGACTATAGAGTCGTCCCCACGACCCCGGGTCAATGTTGGCTCGCCGCCGACATGTCCGACGACTATAGGGTCGTCACCACGACCCCCGGGCCAAAGTTGGACAGCCACCGACATTTCCGACGACTATAGGGTCGTACCCACGACCCCGGGACTAGATTGGCCCGCCACCGACATGTCCGACGACTATAGAGTCGTCACCACGACCCCCGGGCCAAAGTTGGCCAGCCGCCGACATGTCCGACGACTATAGGGTCGTCCCCACGACCGCGGGCCAAAGATGTCCAGCCGCCGTCTTGTCCGACGACTATAGGGTCGTACCCACGACCCCGGGACTAGATTGGCCCGCCACCGACATGTCCGACGACTATAGAGTCGTCCCCACGACCCCGGGTCAATGTTGGCTCGCCGCCGACATGTCCGACGACTATAGGGTCGTCACCACGACCCCCGGGCCAAAGTTGGACAGCCACCGACATTTCCGACGACTATAGGGTCGTACCCACGACCCCGGGTCAATGTTGGCTCGCCGCCGACATGTCCGACGACTATAGGGTCGTCACCACGACCCCCGGGCCAAAGTTGGCCAGCCGCCGACATGTCCGACGACTATAGGGTCGTCCCCACGACCGCGGGCCAAAGATGTCCAGCCGCCGTCTTGTCCGACGACTATAGGGTCGTACCCACGACCCCGGGACTAGATTGGCCCGCCACCGACATGTCCGACGACTATAGAGTCGTACCCACGACCCCGGGCCAAAGTTGGCAAGCCGCCGAAATGTCCGACGACTATAGGGTCGTCTCCACGACCCCGGGCCAAAGTTGGCCAGCCGCCGACATGTCCGACGACTATAGGGTCATCCCCACGACCCGGGACTAGAGTGGCCCGCCACCGTCATGTCCGACGACTATATGGTCGTCCCCACGACCACGGGCCAATGTTGGCCAGCCGCTGACTTGTCCGACAACTATAGGGTCGTCCCCACGACCGCGGGACTAGATTGGCTCGCCGCCGACTTGTCCGACGACTATAGGGTCGTCCCCACGACCCCGGGACTAGATTGGCCCGCCACCGTCATTTCCGACGACTATAGGGTCGTCCCCACGACCCCCGGACTAGGTTGGCCGGCCGCCGACTTGTCCGACGACTATAGGGTCGTCCCCACGACCCCCCGACTAGGTGGGCTCGCCGCCGACTTGTCCGACGACTATAGGGTCGTCCCCACGACCCCGGGACTAGGTTGGCTCGCCACCGTCATGTCTGACGACTATAGGGTCGTCCCCACGACCACGGGCCAAAGTTGGCCAGCCGCCGACTTGTCCGACGACTATAGGGTCGTCCCTACGATCCCGGGACTAGATTGGGCCGCCACCGCCATGTCCGACGACAATAAGGTCGTCCCCAAGGCCACGGGCCAAAGTTGGCCAGCCGCCGACATGTCCGACGACTATAGATTCGTCCCCACGACCCCGGGCCAAAGTTGGCCAGCCGCCGACTTGTCCGACGACTATAGGGTCGTCCCTACGATCCCGGGACTAGATTGGGCAGCCGCCGACTTGTCCGACGACTATAGGGTCGTCCCCATGACCCGGGACTAGATTGGCCCGCCACCGTTATGTCCGACGACTATAGGGTCGTCCCCACGACCACGGGCCAAAGTTGGCCAGCCGGCGACATGTCCGACGACTATAGGGTCCTCCCCACGACCACGGGCCAAAGTTGGCCAGCCGCCGACATGTCCGACGACTATAGGGTCGTGCCCACGATCCGGGACTAGACTGGCCCGCCACCGACATGTCCGACGACTATAGAGTCGTCCCCACGACCCCGGGTCAATGTTGGCTCGCCGCCGACATGTCCGACGACTATAGGGTCGTCCCCACGACCCCCGGGCCAAAGTTGGACAGCCACCGACATTTCCGACGACTATAGGGTCGTCCCCACGACCACGGGCCAAAGTTGGCCAGCCGCCGACTTGTCCGACGACTATAGGGTCGTCCCCATGACCCGGGACTAGACTGGCCCGCCACCGTCATGTCCGACGACTATATGGTCGTCCCCACGACCACGGGCCAATGTAGGCCAGCCGCTGACTTGTCCGACGACTATAGGGTCGTCCCCACGACCCCGGGACTAGGTAGGCCCGCCGCCGACTTGTCTGACGACTATAGGGTCGTCCCCACGACCCCCCGACTAGGTGGGCTCGCCGCCGACTTGTCCGACGACTATAGGGTCATCCCCACGACCCCGGGACTAGGTTGGCCCGCCGCCGACTTGTCCGACGACTATAGGGTCATCCCCACGACCCCGGGACTAGGTTGGCCCGCCGCCGACTTGTCCGACGACTATAGGGTCGTCCCCACGACCCCGGGCCAAAGGTAGCATGCCGCCGAAATGTCCGACGACTATAGGGTTGTCCCCACGACCCCGGGCCAAACTTGGCAAGCCGCCGAAATGTCCGACGACTATAGGGTCGTCCCCACGACCGCGGGCCAAAGATGTCCAGCCGCGGTCTTGTCCGACGATTATAGGGTCGTCCCCACGACCCCGGGACTATATTGGCCCGCCACCGTCATGTCCGACGACTATACGGTGGTCCCCACGACCCCGGGACAAGGTTGGCCCGCCGCCGACTTATCCGACGACTATAGGATCGTACCCACGACCCCGGGACTAGATTGGCCCGCCACCGTCATGTCCAACGACTATAGGGTCGTCCCCACGACCCCGGGACTAGGTTGACAAGCCGCCGAAATGTCCGACGACTATAGGGTCGTCCCCACGACCGCGAGCCAAGGATGTCCAGCCGCCGTCTTGTCCGACGACTATAGGGTCGTCCCCACGACCCCGGGACTAGATTGGCCCGCCACCGTCATGTCCGACGACTATAGGGTCGTCCCCACGACCACGGGCCAATGTTGGCCAGCCGCCGACATGTCCGACGACTATTGGATCGTCCCCACGACCACGGGCCAAAGTTGGCCAGCCGCCGACAAGTCCGACGACTATAGGGTCGTCCCCACGACCCCGGGACTAGGTAGGCCCGCCGCCGACTTGTCTGACGACTATAGGGTCGTCCCCACGACCCCCCGACTAGGTGGGCTCGCCGCCGACTTGCCCGACGACTATAGGGTCATCCCCACGACCCCGGGACTAGGTTGGCCCGCCGCCGACTTGTCCGACGACTATAGGGTCATCCCCACGACCCCGGGACTAGGTTGGCCCGCCGCCGGAATGTCCGACGGCTGTAGGGTCGCCCCCACGACCCCGGGGCTAGGTTGGCCAGCCGCCGACATGTCCGACGACTATAGGGTCGTCCCCACGACCGCGAGCCAAGGATGTCCAGCCGCCGTCTTGTCCGACGACTATAGGGTCGTCCCCACGACCCCGGGACTAGATTGCCCCGCCACCGTCATGTCCGACGACTATAGGGTCGTCCCCACGACCCCGGGCCAAAGTTGGCAATCCGCCGAAATGTCCGACGACTATAGGGTCGTCCCCACGACCCCGGGCCAAAGTTGGCAATCCGCCGTAATGTCCGACGACTGTAGGGTCGTCCCCACGACCCCGGGACTAGATTGGCCCGCCACCGTCATGCCCAACGACTATAGGGTCGTCCCCACGACCCCGGGCCAAAGTTGGCAATCCGCCGAAATGTCCGACGACTATAGGGTCGTCCCCACGACCCCGGGCCAAAGTTGGCAATCCGCCGTAATGTCCGACGACTGTAGGGTCGTCCCCACGACCCCGGGACTAGATTGGCCCGCCACCGTCATGCCCAACGACTATAGGGTCGTCCCCACGACCCCGGGCCAAAGTTGGCATGCCGCCGAAATGTCCGACGACTATAGGGTCGTACCCACGACCCCGGGCCAAAGTTGGCAAGCCGCCGAAATGTCCGACGACTGTAGGGTCGTCCCCAAGACCCCAGGACTAGATTGGCCCGCCACCGTCATGTCCGACGACAATAGGGTCGTCCCCACGACCCCGGGGCTAGGATGGCCCGCCGCCGACATGTTCAACGACTATTGGGGCGTCCCCACGACCCCGGGCCAATGTTGGCCAGCCGCCGACTTGTCCGACGACTATGGGGTCGTCCCCACGACCCCAGGACTAGATTGGCCCGCCACCGTCATGTCCGACGACAATAGGGTCGTCCCCACGACCCCGGGCCAATGTTGGCCAATCGCCGACATGTCCGACGACTATTGGGTCGTCCCCACGACCCCGGGCCAATGTTGGCCAATCGCCGACATGTCCGACGACTATAGGGTCGTTCATACGACCCCGGGACTAAATTGGCCCGCCACCGTCATGTCCAACGACTATAGGGTCGTCCCCACGACCCCGGGTCTAGGTTGACAAGACGCCAAAATGTTCGACGAATATAGGGTCGTCCCCACGACCCCGGGCTAAAGATGGCATGCCGCCGTCTTGTCCGACGACTATAGGGTCGTCCCCACGACCACGGGCCAAAGTTGGCCAGCCGCCGACATGTCCGACGACTATTGGGCCGTCCCCACGACCACGGGCCAAAGTTGGCAAGCCGCCGAAATGTCCGACGACTGTAGGGTCGTCCCCACGACCCCGGGACTAGATTGGCCCGCCACCGTCAAGTCCGACGACTATAGGGTCGTACCCACGACCCCGGGCCAAAGTTGGCAAGCCGCCGAAATGTCCGACGACTGTAGGGTCGTCCCCAAGACCCCAGGACTAGATTGGCCCGCCACCGTCATGTCCGACGACAATAGGGTCGTCCCCACGACCCCGGGGCTAGGATGGCCCGCCGCCGACATGTTCAACGACTATTGGGCCGTCCCCACGACCCCGGGCCAATGTTGGCCAGCCGCCGACATGTCCGACGACTGTAGGGTCGACCCCACGACACCGGGACTAGTTTGGCCCGCCACCGTCAAGTCCGACGACTATAGGGTCGTCCCAACGACCCCGGGACTAGGTTGGCCAGCCGCCGACATGTCCGACGACTATAGGGTCGTCCCCACGACCCCGGGCCAAAGATGTCCAGCCGCCGTCCTGTCCGTCGACTATAGGGTCGTCCACACGACCCCGGGACTAGATTGGCCCGCCACCGTCATGTCCAACGACTATAGGGTCGTCCCCACAACCACGGGCCAAAGTTGGCCAGCCGCCAACTTGTCCGACGACTATGGGGTCGTCCCCACGACCCCGGGCCAAAGTTGGCCAGCCGCCGACATGTCCGACGACTATAGGGTCGTCCCCACGACCCCGAGACTAGATTGGCCCGCCACCGTCATGGCCGACGACAATAGGGTCGTCCCCACGACCCCGGGTCCAGGTTGGCCAGGCTCCGACAATTCCGACGACTATAGAGTCGTCCCCACGACACCGGGCCAAATGGCCAGCCGCCGACATGTCCGACGACTATAGGGTCGTCCCCACCACCCCGGGCCAAAGTTGGCAAGCCGCCGAAATGTCCGACGACTCTAGGGTCGTCCCCAAGACCCCGGGACTAGATTGGCCCGCCACCGTCAAGTCCGACGACTATAGGGTCGTCCCCACGACCTCGGGACTAGGGTGGCCAGCCGCCGACATGTCCGATGACTATAGGGTCGTCCCCACGACCCCGGGCCAATGTTGGCCAATCGCCGACATGTCCGACGACTATAGGGTCGTCCATACGACCCCGGGACTAAATTGGCCCGCCACCGTCATGTCCAACGACTATAGGGTCGTCCCCACGACCCCGGGTCTAGGTTGACAAGACGCCAAAATGTTCGACGAATATAGGGTCGTCCCCACGACCCCGGGCTAAAGATGGCATGCCGCCGAAATGTCCGACGACTATAGGGTCTTCCCCACGACCGCGGGACTAGGCTGACAAGCCGCCAACATGTCCGACGACTATAGGGTCGTCCCCACGACCCCGGGCCAAAGTTGGCCAGTCGCCGACATGTCCGACGACTATAGGGTCGTCCCCACGACCCCGAGACTAGATTGGCCCGCCACCGTCATGTCCGACGACCATAGGGTCGTCCCCACGACCCCGGGTCCAGGTTGGCCAGGCTCCGACATTTCCGACGACTATAGAGTCGTCCCCACGACACCGGGCCAAAGTTGGCCAGCCGCCGACATGTCCGACGACTATAGGGTCGTCCCCACCACCCCGGGCCAAAGTTGGCAAGCCGCCGAAATGTCCGACGACTCTAGGGTCGTCCCCAAGACCCCGGGACTAGATTGGCCCGCCACCGTCAAGTCCGACGAGTATAGGGTCGTCCCCACGACCCCGGGCCAAAGTTGGCCAGCCGCCGAAATGTCCGACGACTGTAGGGTCGTCCCCACGACCCCGGGACTAGATTGGCCCGCCACCGTCAAGTCCGACGACTATAGGGTCGTCCCCACGACCTCGGGACTAGGTTGGCCAGCCGCCGACATGTCCGACGACTATAGGGTCGTCCCCACGACCCCGGGCCAATGTTGGCCAATCGCCGACATGTCCGACGACTATAGGGTCGTCCCCACGACCCCGGGACTAGATTGGCCAGCCGCCGACATGTCCGACGACTATAGGGTCGTCCCCACGACCCCGGGCCAAAGATGTCCAGCCACCGTCTTGTCCGACAACTATAGGGTCGTCCCCACGACCACGGGCCAAAGTTGGCAAGCCGCCGACTTTTCCGACGAATATAGGGTCGTCCCCACGACCCCGGGACTAGATTGGCCAGCCGCCGACATGTCCGGCGACTATAGAATCGTCCCCACGGCCTCGGGCCAAAGTTGACCAGCCACCGACATTTCCGACGACTATAGGGTCGTCCCCACGACCATGGGCCAAAGTTGGTCAGCCGCCGACTTGTCCGACGACTATTGGGTCGCCCCACGGCCCCGGACTAGGATGGCTCGCCGCCGACATGTCCGACGACTATAGGATCGTCCCCACGACGCCGGGACTAGGTTGGACAGCCGCCGACATGTCCGACGACTATAGGGTCGTCCCCACGACCACGGGCCAAAGTTGGTCAGCCGCCGACTTGTCCGACGACTATAGGGTCGTCCCCATGACCCGGGACTAGACTGGCCCGCCACCGTCATGTCCGACGACTATATGGTCGTCCCCACGACCACGGGCCAATGTAGGCCAGCCGCTGACTTGTCCGACGACTATAGGGTCGTCCCCACGACCCCGGGACTAGGTAGGCCCGCCGCCGACTTGTCTGACGACTATAGGGTCGTCCCCACGACCCCGAGACTAGATTGGCCCGCCACCGTCATGTCCGACGACTATAGGGTCGTCCCCACGACCACGGGCCAAAGTTGGCCAGCCGCCGACTTGTCCGACGACTATAGGTTCGTCCCCATGACCCGGGACTAGATTGGCCCGCCACCGTTATGTCCGACGACTATAGGGTCGTCCCCACGACCACGGCCCAAAGTTGGTCAGCCGCCGACTTGTCCGACGACTATAGGGTCGTCCCCATGACCCGGGACTAGACTGGCCCGCCACCGTCATGTCCGACGACTATATGGTCGTCCCCACGACCACGGGCCAATGTAGGCCAGCCGCTGACTTGTCCGACGACTATAGGGTCGTCCCCACGACCCCGGGACTAGGTAGGCCCGCCGCCGACTTGTCTGACGACTATAGGGTCGTCCCCACGACCCCGGGACTAGATTGGCCCGCCACCGTTATGTCCGACGACTATAGGGTCGTCCCCACGACCACGGGCCAAAGTTGGCCAGCCGCCGACATGTCCGACGACTATAGGGTCGTCCCCACGACCCGGGACTAGACTGGCCCGCCACCGTCATGTCCGACGACTATAGGGTCGTCCCCACGACCCCCGGACTAGGTTGGCCGGCCGCCGACTTGTCCGACGACTATAGGGTCGTCCCCACGACCCCGGGACTAGGTTGGCTCGCCACCGTCATGTCTGACGACTATAGGGTCGTCTCCACGACCCCGGGCCAAAGTTGGCCAGCCGCCGACATGTCCGACGACTATAGGGTCATCCCCACGACCCGGGACTAGAGTGGCCCGCCACCGTCATGTCCGACGACTATATGGTCGTCCCCACGACCACGGGCCAAAGTTGGCAAGGCGCCGAAATGTCCAACGACTATAGGGTCGTCCCCACGACCCCGGGACTAGGTTGACAAGCCGCCAACATATCCGACGACTATACGGTCGTCCCCACGACCGCGGGACTAGGTCGGCCAGCCGCCGACATGTCCGACGACTATAGGGTCGTCCCCACGACCCCGGGCCAAAGTTGGCAAGCCGCTGAAATGTCCGACGACTATAGGGTCGTCCCCACGACCGCGAGCCAAGAATATCCAGCCGCCGTCTTGTCCGACGACTATAGGGTCGTCCCCACGACCCCGGGACTAGATTGGCCCGCCACCGTCATGTCCGACGACTATCGGGTCGTCCCCACGACCCCGGGACAAGGTTGGCCCGCCGCCGACTTGTCCGACGACTATAGGGTCGTACCCACGACCCCGGGACTAGGCAGACAAGCCGCCAACATGTCCGACGACTATAGGGTCGTCCCGACGACCCCGGGCCAATGTTGGCCAATCACCAACATGTCCGACGACTATAGGGTCGTCCCTACGACCCCGGCACTAGATTGGCCGGCCACCGTCATGTCCAACGACTATAGGGTCGTCCCCACGACCCCGGGACTAGGTTGACAAGCCGCCAACATATCCGACGACTATACGGTCGTCCCCACGACCGCGGGACTAGGTCGGCCAGCCGCCGACATGTCCGACGACTATAGGGTCGTCCCCACGACCCCGGGCCAAAGTTGGCAAGCCGCCGAAATGTCCGACGACTATAGGGTCGTCCCCACAACCCCGGGACTAGATTGGCACGCCACCGTCAAGTCCGACGAGTATATTTATTTATTTATTTATTTATTTATTTATTTATTTATATACGGGAAAACCCTTTGGTGCATAGAATAGAAAAGATCAGTAGAAAAATAGTACATAAAAGTAGAAAAATAGTACATAAAAGTAGACACACGAAAACAGAACACATAAAACCAGAATGAAATGGTGCCAAGATACAGTACAAGCAAAAAGAATAGGATAAGATACAACAGAATAAAAGAATAATAGGAATTAGCGGGAACTAATAACCGCCTTATTCGCAGCGCGCTTAAAAGAGTATAATGAATGGCAGAAGAAATCAACTAAATGCGCAACAGAATTAGAGGTTCTACATAGTCTATCCACACAGTTGTTCATGCCATAAGTGGTAGAATGTTTACACAGCATAAACAGTTGTGTATTCCTTAGCGCTCTGGGCGGTACATTAAGTTTAAATAAGCTTAAAAGCTCCGGACAGTTGATGTGGTGATTTATAACTTTAAAAGTCAGTATTAGATCGGATAAAAACCTTCGCTTTTCAAGAGGAATATAGCACAGAGTGGAAAGGATATGCTCGTAATCATGAGAAAATCTATCAAAAGGGATACGCAGCTTATATGCTGCATATCTCAAATACCTATGCTGGATGCTCTCCAAAGATTTGATGTGGCATATACGGTAGGGATTCCAGAGACTAGAACAATATTCCAAATGAGGGAGAACAAGGGTGGTGTAAAGAGTGTTAAGCGTCTTTGGGGTCCTAAAGTCAACGGCAGCTCTCATTAAAAAACCGAGGGCTCTAGAGGCAGTAGCTCTAATATGGGCATAGTGTCTTCTAAAATCCGCCGAAGCAGAGAAGATAACTCCCAGGTCGCGAATGGAATCCACAGAATCGAGAGACTTCCCATCAATGTTGTACTGAAACTGAATATTAATGTTCAAACTGCGGTGGAATTGTATCACATGGCATTTAGAGAGATTCAACTGCATACGATTTGTGAGACACCACAATGCAACATTAGATAGGTCCTCCTGCAAAAGCTGTGCATCCATAGGGGACCGAATAGAGCGATAAATTTTTAAATCATCGGCAAACAGTAGAAATTTACTATGCACAATTACCTCAGAGATGTCATTGATGAAAAGAATAAACAATATCGGACCAAGATGAGAGCCTTGAGGAACACCGGATGTAACATCAAATACGGTAGAGAGAACATTAAAGCATTTTACAGACATCGTCCTGCCGCGGAGGTAACTGGCCAACCAAGCCAACGCAGTACCACCAATTCCAATCGATGCAAGCTTACTTATTAAGATAGAGTGACTGACAGTGTCAAACGCTTTGCTGAAGTCGGTTTAGACAGCATCCACCTGGCTACCCACTTCCAGTTCATGTGAGATGTAATGGTGATAGAGCATGAGATTTGTGGAAGTAGATCGTCCAGAGACAAAACCATGCTGTTCGTTAATTATGGTACTTGTTGACAGGGAGGCCAGTTTGTCAGCAATTATGGAATCTAATATTTTGGGCATAACATTCAATATAGAAATAGGTCTGTAGTTGGAGATTAACATTTTGTCGCCAGATTTAAATACGGGGACAACTAAGCTAGATTTCCATCTCGTGGGAAATACACCCGATTTTAAAGACAAGTTGAAAATGCGCCACAAAATTCTGGCAAAAATAAACTTACACGACTTAAAGAATACTGGTGGGATGGCGTCATCCCCAGCGCCTTTGTTAACATCCAAGGAATTTAGTTTCGCAAATACTTCACCTATGCCAATAGTAAGATTATTTAGATCTAATGTAGAGGTACCATTAAATGTAGTAGAACAGTCACGCGCAGCTTGAAAGGATGACTTGAAGTGATTCGC
This sequence comes from Andrena praecox, assembly GCA_963932275.1. Lineage (NCBI taxonomy): Eukaryota > Metazoa > Arthropoda > Insecta > Hymenoptera > Andrenidae > Andrena > Andrena praecox. Next base: position 451,464 of record CAWVQO010000169.1, read on the forward strand.
AAAGCCATTCGCAATTTGAGTCGGACTCGTCAATGGTTGAGCGTTAAACAACATGGTGCTAGGTAATCTATTGGAAGATCTAGTTGAATTTATAAAATTCCAAAAGACCTTCAGATTTTCAGGTATCGCGACTTCAACCTCAGAGGTGTATCTAAGCCAGCAGGCACGAATGACTGATTTACTTTCAGCTCTGAGCTTGGAAAAAGCTAAGTAGTCGCAGAAGCGATTGCTACGCTTGTATACCTTGTGCGCGAGTTTTATTGCCCTGATTTGTCTAATAGCGTTCTTTGAATACCAACGAGGATACGATGACCTTATTACAGTGTAGTGCGGAACAAAAGCACCGATAATGTCGTTCAAGTATGCATACAGAGTGTCAACTGCCGAATCAACGCACGGTCCGTCGAGAACACAGTCCCAATTTACGTGATTAAGGTGATTTATTATCGAGACGTAATCGGCAGCCTTAAAGTTGGCTCTGGTAGTATAGGATCGTCTCCACGACCACGGGCCAAAGTTGGCCAGCCGCCGACATGTCCGTCGACTATAGGGTCGTCCCCACGACCCCGGGCCAAAGTTGGCAAGCCGCCGAAATGTCCGACGACTATAGGGTCGTCCCCACGACCGCGGGCCAAATATGTCCAGCCGCCGTCTTGTCCGACGACTATAGGGTCGTACCCACGACCCCGGGACTAGATTGGCCCGCCACCGTCATGTCCAACGACTATAGGGTAGTCCCCACGACCCCGGGACTAGATTGGCCCGCCACCGTCATGTCCAACGACTATCGAATCGTCCCCACAACCCCGGGCCAATGTTGGCCAATCGCCGACATGTCCGACGACCATAGGGTCGTACCTACGACCCCGGGACTAGATTGGCCCGCCACCGTCATGTCCGACGACAATAGGGTTGTCCCCACGACCCTGGGTCTAGGTTGGCCAGCCGCCGACATGTCCGACGACTAAACAGTCGTCCCAACGACCACGGGCAAAAGTTGGCCAGCCGCCGACATGTCCGACGACTATAGGGTCGTCCCCACGACTCCGGGACTAGATTGGCCCGCCGCCGACTTGTCCGACGACTATAGGGTCGTCCCCACGACCCCGGGACTAGATTGGCCCGCCACCGTCTTGTCCGACGACTATAGGGTCGTCCCCACGACCCCGGGACTAGATTGGCCCGCCGCCGACATGTCCGACGACTATAGGGTCGTCCCCACGACCTCGGGACTAGGTTGGCCAGCCGCCGACATGTCCGACGACTATAGGGTCGTCCCCACGACCCCGGGCCAAAGTTGGCCAGCCGCCATCATGTCCGACGACTATAGGGTCGTTCCTACGACCCCGGGACTAGATTGGCCCGCCACCGTCATGTCCAACGACTATAGGGTCGTCCCCACAACCCCGGGACTAGGTTGACAAGCCGCCAACATGTCCGACGACTATAGGGTCGTCCCCACGACCCCGGGCCAAAGTTGGCAATCCGCCGAAATGTCCGACGACTGTAGGGTCGTCCCCACGATCCCGGGACTAGATTGGCCCGCCACCGTCATGTCCAACGACTATAGGGTCGTCCCCACGACCCCGGGCCAAAGTTGGCCAGCCGCCGACATGTCCAACGACTATTGGGTCGTCCCCACGACCGCGAGCCAAGGATATCCAGCCGCCGTCTTGTCCGACGACTATAGGGTCGTCCCCACGACCTCGGGACTAGATTGGCCCGCCACCATCATGTCCAACGACTATAGGGTCGTCCCCACAACCCCGGGACTAGGTTGACAAGCCGCCAACATGTCCGACGACTATAGGGTCGTCCCCACGACCCCGGGCCAAAGGTGGCATGCCGCCGAAATGTCCGACGACTGTAGGGTCGTCCCCACGACCCCGGGACTAGATTGGTCCGCCACCGTCATGTCCGACGACTATAGGGTCGTCCCCACGACCCCGGGCCAAAGTTGGCAAGCCGCCGAAATGTCCGACGACTGTAGGGTCGTCCCCACGACCCCGGGCCAATGTTGGCCAATCGCCGACATGTCCGACGACTATAGGGTCGTCCCTACGACCCCGGGACTTGATTGGCCCGCCACCGTCATGTCCAACGACTATAGGGTCGTCCCCACGACCATGGGCCAAAGTTGGCCAGCCGCCGTAATGTCCAACGACTATTGGGTCGTCCCCACGACCCCGGGACTAGATTGGCCCGCCACCGTCAAGTCCGACGACTATAGGGTCGTCCCCACGACCCCGGGCAAATTTGGCAAGCCGGCGACATGTCCGACGACTGTAGGGTCGTCCCCACGACCCCGGGAATAGATTGGCCCGCCACCGTCATGTCCAACGACTATAGGGTCGTCCCCACGACCATGGGCCAAAGTTGGCCAGCCGCCGTAATGTCCAACGACTATTGGGTCGTCCCCACGACCACGGGCCAAAGTTGGCCAGCCGCCGACATGCCCGACGACTATAGGGTCGTCCCCACGACCCCGGGACTAGATTGGTCCGCCACCGTAATGTTCGACGACTATATGGTCGTCCCCACGACCCCGGGCCAAAGTTGGCAAGGCGCCGAAATGTCCGACGACTATAGGGTCGTCCCTACGACCCCGGGACTAGATTGGCCCGCCACCGTCATGTCCAACGACTATAGGGTCGTCCCCACGACCCCGGGCCAAAGTTGGCAAGCCGCCGAAATGTCCGACGACTGTAGGGTCGTCCCCACGACCCCGGGCCAATGTTGGCCAATCGCCGACATGTCCGACGACTATAGGGTCGTCCCTACGACCCCGGGACTAGATTGGCCCGCCACCGTCATGTCCGACGACTATAGGGTCGTCCCCACGACCATGGGCCAAAGTTGGCCAGCCGCCGTAATGTCCAACGACTATTGGGTCGTCCCCACGACCCCGGGACTAGATTGGCCCGCCACCGTCAAGTCCGACGACTATAGGGTCGTCCCCACGACCCCGGGCAAATTTGGCAAGCCGCCGACATGTCCGACGACTGTAGGGTCGTCCCCACGACTCCGGGACTAGATTGGCCCGCCACCGTCATGTTCAACGACTATAGGGTCGTCCCCACGACCATGGGCCAAAGTTGGCCAGCCGCCGTAATGTCCAACGACTATTGGGTCGTCCCCACGACCACGGGCCAAAGTTGGCCAGCCGCCGACATGCCCGACGACTATAGGGTCGTCCCCACGACCCCGGGACTAGATTGGTCCGCCACCGTCATGTTCGACGACTATATGGTCGTCCCCACGACCCCGGGCCAAAGTTGCCAAGGCGCCGAAATGTCCGACGACTATAGGGTCGTCCCTACGACCCCGGGACTAGATTGGCCCGCCACAGTCATGTCCAACGACTATAGGGTCGTCCCCATGACCCCGGGCCAAAGTTGGCATGCCGCCGAAATGTCCGACGACTATAGGGTCGTCCCCACGACCCCGGGCCAAAGTTGGCAAGCCGCTGAAATGTCCGACGACTATAGGGTCGTCCCCACGACCGCGAGCCAAGAATATCCAGCCGCCGTCTTGTCCGACGACTATAGGGTCGTCCCCACGACCCCGGGACTAGATTGGCCCGCCACCGTCATGTCCGACGACTATCGGGTCGTCCCCACGACCCCGGGACAAGGTTGGCCCGCCGCCGACTTGTCCGACGACTATAGGGTCGTACCCACGACCCCGGGACTAGGCAGACAAGCCGCCAACATGTCCGACGACTATAGGGTCGTCCCGACGACCCCGGGCCAATGTTGGCCAATCACCAACATGTCCGACGACTATAGGGTCGTCCCTACGACCCCGGCACTTAATTGGCCGGCCACCGTCATGTCCAACGACTATAGGGTCGTCCCCACGACCCCGGGACTAGGTTGACAAGCCGCCAACATATCCGACGACTATACGGTCGTCCCCACGATCTCGGGACTAGGTCGGCCAGCCGCCGACATGTCCGACGACTATAGGGTCGTCCCCACGACCCCGGGCCAAAGTTGGCAAGCCGCCGAAATGTCCGACGACTATAGGGTCGTCCCCACAACCCCGGGACTAGATTGGCACGCCACCGTCAAGTCCGACGAGTATATTTATTTATTTATTTATTTATTTATTTATTTATTTATTTATTTATTTATTTATTTATTTATTTATTTATATACGGGAAAACCCTTTGGTGCATAGAATAGAAAAGATCAGTAGAAAAATAGTACATAAAAGTAGAAAAAGAGTACATAAAAGTAGACACACGAAAACAGAACACATAAAACCAGAATGAAATGGTGCCAAGATACAGTACAAGCAAAAAGAATAGGATAAGATACAACAGAATAAAAGAATAATAGGAATTAGCGGGAACTAATAACCGCCTTATTCGCAGCGCGCTTAAAAGAGTATAATGAATGGCAGAAGAAATCAACTAAATGCGCAACAGAATTAGAGGTTCTACATAGTCTATCCACACAGTTGTTCATGCCATAAGTGGTAGAATGTTTACACAGCATAAACAGTTGTGTATTCCTTAGCGCTCTGGGCGGTACATTAAGTTTAAATAAGCTTAAAAGCTCCGGACAGTTGATGTGGTGATTTATAACTTTAAAAGTCAGTATTAGATCGGATAAAAACCTTCGCTTTTCAAGAGGAATATAGCACAGAGTGGATAGGATATGCTCGTAATCATGAGAAAATCTATCAAAATGGATACGCAGCTTATATGCTGCATATCTCAAATACCTATGCTGGATGCTCTCCAAAGATTTGATGTGGCATATACGGTAGGGATTCCAGAGACTAGAACAATATTCCAAATGAGGGAGAACAAGGGTGGTGTAAAGAGTGTTAAGCGTCTTTGGGGTCCTAAAGTCAACGGCAGCTCTCATTAAAAAACCGAGGGCTCTAGAGGCAGTAGCTCTAATATGGGCATAGTGTCTTCTAAAATCCGCCGAAGCAGAGAAGATAACTCCCAGGTCGCGAATGGAATCCACAGAATCGAGAGACTTCCCATCAATGTTGTACTGAAACTGAATATTAATGTTCAAACTGCGGTGGAATTGTATCACATGGCATTTAGAGAGATTCAACTGCATACGATTTGTGAGACACCACAATGCAACATTAGATAGGTCCTCCTGCAAAAGCTGTGCATCCATAGGGGACCGAATAGAGCGATAAATTTTTAAATCATCGGCAAACAGTAGAAATTTACTATGCACAATTACCTCAGAGATGTCATTGATGAAAAGAATAAACAATATCGGACCAAGATGAGAGCCTTGAGGAACACCGGATGTAACATCAAATACGGTAGAGAGAACATTAAAGCATTTTACAGACATCGTCCTGCCGCGGAGGTAACTGGCCAACCAAGCCAACGCAGTACCACCAATTCCAATCGATGCAAGCTTACTTATTAAGATAGAGTGACTGACAGTGTCAAACGCTTTGCTGAAGTCGGTTTAGACAGCATCCACCTGGCTACCCACTTCCAGTTCATGTGAGATGTAATGGTGATAGAGCATGAGATTTGTGGAAGTAGATCGTCCAGAGACAAAACCATGCTGTTCGTTAATTATGGTACTTGTTGACAGGGAGGCCAGTTTGTCAGCAATTATGGAATCTAATATTTTGGGCATAACATTCAATATAGAAATAGGTCTGTAGTTGGAGATTAACATTTTGTCGCCAGATTTAAATACGGGGACAACTAAGCTAGATTTCCATCTCGTGGGAAATACACCCGATTTTAAAGACAAGTTGAAAATGCGCCACAAAATTCTGGCAAAAATAAACTTACACGACTTAAAGAATACTGGTGGGATGGCGTCATCCCCAGCGCCTTTGTTAACATCCAAGGAATTTAGTTTCGCAAATACTTCACCTATGCCAATAGTAAGATTATTTAGATCTAATGTAGAGGTACCATTAAATGTAGTAGAACAGTCACGCGCAGCTTGAAAGGATGACTTGAAGTGATTCGCAAAGCCATTCGCAATTTGAGTCGGACTCGTCAATGGTTGATCGTTAAACAACATGGTGCTAGGTAATCTATTGGAAGATCTAGTTGAATTTATAAAATTCCAAAAGACCTTCAGATTTTCAGGTATCGCGACTTCAACCTCAGAGGTGTATCTAAGCCAGCAGGCACGAATGACTGATTTACTTTCAGCTCTGAGCTTGGAAAAAGCTAAGTAGTCGCAGAAGCGATTGCTACGCTTGTATACCTTGTGCGCGAGTTTTATTGCCCTGATTTGTCTAATAGCGTTCTTTGAATACCAACGAGGATACGATGACCTTATTACAGTGTAGTGCGGAACAAAAGCACCGATAATGTCGTTCAAGTATGCATACAGAGTGTCAACTGCCGAATCAACGCACGGTCCGTCGAGAACACAGTCCCAATTTACGTGATTAAGGTGATTTATTATCGAGACGTAATCGGCAGCCTTAAAGTTGGCTCTGGTAGTATAGGATCGTCTCCACGACCACGGGCCAAAGTTGGCCAGCCGCCGACATGTCCGTCGACTATAGGGTCGTCCCCACGACCCCGGGCCAAAGTTGGCAAGCCGCCGAAATGTCCGACGACTATAGGGTCGTCCCCACGACCGCGGGCCAAATATGTCCAGCCGCCGTCTTGTCCGACGACTATAGGGTCGTACCCACGACCCCGGGACTAGATTGGCCCGCCACCGTCATGTCCAACGACTATAGGGTAGTCCCCACGACCCCGGGACTAGATTGGCCCGCCACCGTCATGTCCAACGACTATCGAATCGTCCCCACAACCCCGGGCCAATGTTGGCCAATCGCCGACATGTCCGACGACCATAGGGTCGTACCTACGACCCCGGGACTAGATTGGCCCGCCACCGTCATGTCCGACGACAATAGGGTTGTCCCCACGACCCTGGGTCTAGGTTGGCCAGCCGCCGACATGTCCGACGACTAAACAGTCGTCCCAACGACCACGGGCAAAAGTTGGCCAGCCGCCGACATGTCCGACGACTATAGGGTCGTCCCCACGACTCCGGGACTAGATTGGCCCGCCGCCGACTTGTCCGACGACTATAGGGTCGTCCCCACGACCCCGGGACTAGATTGGCCCGCCACCGTCTTGTCCGACGACTATAGGGTCGTCCCCACGACCCCGGGACTAGATTGGCCCGCCGCCGACATGTCCGACGACTATAGGGTCGTCCCCACGACCTCGGGACTAGGTTGGCCAGCCGCCGACATGTCCGACGACTATAGGGTCGTCCCCACGACCCCGGGCCAAAGTTGGCCAGCCGCCATCATGTCCGACGACTATAGGGTCGTTCCTACGACCCCGGGACTAGATTGGCCCGCCACCGTCATGTCCAACGACTATAGGGTCGTCCCCACAACCCCGGGACTAGGTTGACAAGCCGCCAACATGTCCGACGACTATAGGGTCGTCCCCACGACCCCGGGCCAAAGTTGGCAATCCGCCGAAATGTCCGACGACTGTAGGGTCGTCCCCACGATCCCGGGACTAGATTGGCCCGCCACCGTCATGTCCAACGACTATAGGGTCGTCCCCACGACCCCGGGCCAAAGTTGGCCAGCCGCCGACATGTCCAACGACTATTGGGTCGTCCCCACGACCGCGAGCCAAGGATATCCAGCCGCCGTCTTGTCCGACGACTATAGGGTCGTCCCCACGACCTCGGGACTAGATTGGCCCGCCACCATCATGTCCAACGACTATAGGGTCGTCCCCACAACCCCGGGACTAGGTTGACAAGCCGCCAACATGTCCGACGACTATAGGGTCGTCCCCACGACCCCGGGCCAAAGGTGGCATGCCGCCGAAATGTCCGACGACTGTAGGGTCGTCCCCACGACCCCGGGACTAGATTGGTCCGCCACCGTCATGTCCGACGACTATAGGGTCGTCCCCACGACCCCGGGCCAAAGTTGGCAAGCCGCCGAAATGTCCGACGACTGTAGGGTCGTCCCCACGACCCCGGGCCAATGTTGGCCAATCGCCGACATGTCCGACGACTATAGGGTCGTCCCTACGACCCCGGGACTTGATTGGCCCGCCACCGTCATGTCCAACGACTATAGGGTCGTCCCCACGACCATGGGCCAAAGTTGGCCAGCCGCCGTAATGTCCAACGACTATTGGGTCGTCCCCACGACCCCGGGACTAGATTGGCCCGCCACCGTCAAGTCCGACGACTATAGGGTCGTCCCCACGACCCCGGGCAAATTTGGCAAGCCGGCGACATGTCCGACGACTGTAGGGTCGTCCCCACGACCCCGGGCCAAAGTTGGCAAGCCGCCGAAATGTCCGACGACTATAGGGTCGTCCCCACAACCCCGGGACTAGATTGGCACGCCACCGTCAAGTCCGACGAGTATATTTATTTATTTATTTATTTATTTATTTATTTATTTATTTATTTATTTATTTATTTATTTATTTATTTATTTATTTATTTATTTATTTATTTATTTATTTATTTATTTATTTATTTATTTATTTATTTATTTATTTATTTATTTATTTATTTATTTATTTATTTATTTATTTATTTATTTATTTATTTATTTATTTATTTATTTATTTATTTATTTATATACGGGAAAACCCTTTGGTGCATAGAATAGAAAAGATCAGTAGAAAAATAGTGCATAAAAGTAGAAAAATAGTACATAAAAGTAGACACACGAAAACAGAACACATAAAACCAGAATGAAATGGTGCCAAGATACAGTACAAGCAAAAAGAATAGGATAAGATACAACAGAATAAAAGAATAATAGGAATTAGCGGGAACTAATAACCGCCTTATTCGCAGCGCGCTTAAAAGAGTATAATGAATGGCAGAAGAAATCAACTAAATGCGCAACAGAATTAGAGGTTCTACATAGTCTATCCACACAGTTGTTCATGCCATAAGTGGTAGAATGTTTACACAGCATAAACAGTTGTGTATTCCTTAGCGCTCTGGGCGGTACATTAAGTTTAAATAAGCTTAAAAGCTCCGGACAGTTGATGTGGTGATTTATAACTTTAAAAGTCAGTATTAGATCGGATAAAAACCTTCGCTTTTCAAGAGGAATATAGCACAGAGTGGAAAGGATATGCTCGTAATCATGAGAAAATCTATCAAAAGGGATACGCAGCTTATATGCTGCATATCTCAAATACCTATGCTGGATGCTCTCCAAAGATTTGATGTGGCATATACGGTAGGGATTCCAGAGACTAGAACAATATTCCAAATGAGGGAGAACAAGGGTGGTGTAAAGAGTGTTAAGCGTCTTTGGGGTCCTAAAGTCAACGGCAGCTCTCATTAAAAAACCGAGGGCTCTAGAGGCAGTAGCTCTAATATGGGCATAGTGTCTTCTAAAATCCGCCGAAGCAGAGAAGATAACTCCCAGGTCGCGAATGGAATCCACAGAATCGAGAGACTTCCCATCAATGTTGTACTGAAACTGAATATTAATGTTCAAACTGCGGTGGAATTGTATCACATGGCATTTAGAGAGATTCAACTGCATACGATTTGTGAGACACCACAAGGCAACATTAGATAGGTCCTCCTGCAAAAGCTGTGCATCCATAGGGGACCGAATAGAGCGATAAATTTTTAAATCATCGGCAAACAGTAGAAATTTACTATGCACAATTACCTCAGAGATGTCATTGATGAAAAGAATAAACAATATCGGACCAAGATGAGAGCCTTGAGGAACACCGGATGTAACATCAAATACGGTAGAGAGAACATTAAAGCATTTTACAGACATCGTCCTGCCGCGGAGGTAACTGGCCAACCAAGCCAACGCAGTACCACCAATTCCAATCGATGCAAGCTTACTTATTAAGATAGAGTGACTGACAGTGTCAAACGCTTTGCTGAAGTCGGTTTAGACAGCATCCACCTGGCTACCCACTTCCAGTTCATGTGAGATGTAATGGTGATAGAGCATGAGATTTGTGGAAGTAGATCGTCCAGAGACAAAACCATGCTGTTCGTTAATTATGGTACTTGTTGACAGGGAGGCCAGTTTGTCAGCAATTATGGAATCTAATATTTTGGGCATAACATTCAATATAGAAATAGGTCTGTAGTTGGAGATTAACATTTTGTCGCCAGATTTAAATACGGGGACGACTAAGCTAGATTTCCATCTCGTGGGAAATACACCCGATTTTAAAGACAAGTTGAAAATGCGCCACAAAATTCTGGCAAAAATAAACTTACACGACTTAAAGAATACTGGTGGGATGGCGTCATCCCCAGCGCCTTTGTTAACATCCAAGGAATTTAGTTTCGCAAATACTTCACCTATGCCAATAGTAAGATTATTTAGATCTAATGTAGAGGTACCATTAAATGTAGTAGAACAGTCACGCGCAGCTTGAAAGGATGACTTGAAGTGATTCGCAAAGCCATTCGCAATTTGAGTCGGACTCGTCAATGGTTGATCGTTAAACAACATGGTGCTAGGTAATCTATTGGAAGATCTAGTTGAATTTATAAAATTCCAAAAGACCTTCAGATTTTCAGGTATCGCGACTTCAACCTCAGAGGTGTATCTAAGCCAGCAGGCACGAATGACTGATTTACTTTCAGCTCTGAGCTTGGAAAAAGCTAAGTAGTCGCAGAAGCGATTGCTACGCTTGTATACCTTGTGCGCGAGTTTTTTTGCCCTGATTTGTCTAATAGCGTTCTTTGAATACCAACGAGGATACGATGACCTTATTACAGTGTAGTGCGGAACAAAAGCACCGATAATGTCGTTCAAGTATGCATACAGAGTGTCAACTGCCGAATCAACGCACGGTCCGTCGAGAACACAGTCCCAATTTACGTGATTAAGGTGATTTATTATCGAGACGTAATCGGCAGCCTTAAAGTTGGCTCTGGTAGTATAGGATCGTCTCCACGACCACGGGCCAAAGTTGGCCAGCCGCCGACATGTCCGTCGACTATAGGGTCGTCCCCACGACCCCGGGCCAAAGTTGGCAAGCCGCCGAAATGTCCGACGACTATAGGGTCGTCCCCACGACCGCGGGCCAAATATGTCCAGCCGCCGTCTTGTCCGACGACTATAGGGTCGTACCCACGACCCCGGGACTAGATTGGCCCGCCACCGTCATGTCCAACGACTATAGGGTAGTCCCCACGACCCCGGGACTAGATTGGCCCGCCACCGTCATGTCCAACGACTATCGAATCGTCCCCACAACCCCGGGCCAATGTTGGCCAATCGCCGACATGTCCGACGACCATAGGGTCGTACCTACGACCCCGGGACTAGATTGGCCCGCCACCGTCATGTCCGACGACAATAGGGTTGTCCCCACGACCCTGGGTCTAGGTTGGCCAGCCGCCGACATGTCCGACGACAATAGGGTTGTCCCCACGACCCTGGGTCTAGGTTGGCCAGCCGCCGACATGTCCGACGACTATAGGGTCGTCCCCACGACCCCGGGACTAGATTGGCCCGCCGCCGACTTGTCCGACGACTATAGGGTCGTCCCCACGACCCCGGGACTAGATTGGCCCGCCACCGTCTTGTCCGACGACTATAGGGTCGTCCCCACGACCCCGGGACTAGATTGGCCCGCCGCCGACATGTCCGACGACTATAGGGTCGTCCCCACGACAGTGGGCCTACGTTGGCCAGCCGCCGACATGTCCGACGACTAAAGGGTCGTCCCCACGACCCCGGGACTAGGTTGGCTCGCCGCCGACATGTCCGACGACTATAGGGTCGTTCCCATGACACCGGGACTAGATTGGCCCGCCACCGTCATGTCCAACGACTATAGGGTCGTCCCCACGACCATGGGCCAAAGTTGGCCAGCCGCCGTAATGTCCGACGACTATAGGGTCGTCCCTACGACCCCGGGACTAGATTGGCCCGCCACCGTCATGTCCAACGACTATAGGGTCGTCCCCATGACCCCGGGCCAAAGTTGGCATGCCGCCGAAATGTCCGACGACTATAGGGCCGTCCCCACGACCCCGGGCCAAAGTTGGCAAGCCGCCGAAATGTCCGACGACTATAGGGTCGTCCCCACGACCGCGAGCCAAGAATATCCAGCCGCCGTCTTGTCCGACGACTATAGGGTCGTCCCCACGACCCCGGGACTAGATTGGCCCGCCACCGTCATGTCCGACGACTATAGGGTCGTCCCCACGACCCCGGGACAAGGTTGGCCCGGCGCCGACTTGTCCGACGACTATAGGGTCGTACCCACGACCCCGGGACTAGGCAGACAAGCCGCCAACATGTCCGACGACTATAGGGTCGTCCCGACGACCCCGGGCCAATGTTGGCCAATCACCAACATGTCCGACGACTATAGGGTCGTCCCTACGACCCCGGCACTAGATTGGCCGGCCACCGTCATGTCCAACGACTATAGGGTCGTCCCCACGACCCCGGGACTAGGTTGACAAGCCGCCAACATATCCGACGACTATACGGTCGTCCCCACGACCTCGGGACTAGGTCGGCCAGCCGCCGACATAGTCCGACGACTATAGGGTCGTCCCCACGACCCCGGGCCAAAGTTGGCAAGCCGCCGAAATGTCCGACGACTATAGGGTCGTCCCCACGACCCCGGGCCAAACTTGGCAAGCCGCCGAAATGTCCGACGACTATAGGGTCGTCCCCACGACCGCGGGCCAAAGATGTCCAGCCGCGGTCTTGTCCGACGATTATAGGGTCGTCCCCACGACCCCGGGACTATATTGGCCCGCCACCGTCATGTCCGACGACTATACGGTCGTCCCCACGACCCCGGGACAAGGTTGGCCCGCCGCCGACTTATCCGACGACTATAGGATCGTACCCACGACCCCGGGACTAGATTGGCCCGCCACCGTCATGTCCAACGACTATAGGGTCGTCCCCACGACCCCGGGACTAGGTTGACAAGCCGCCGAAATGTCCGACGACTATAGGGTCGTCCCCACGACTGCGAGCCAAGGATGTCCAGCCGCCGTCTTGTCCGACGACTATAGGGTCGTCCCCACGACCCCGGGACTAGATTGGCCCGCCACCGTCATGTCCGACGACTATAGGGTCGTCCCCACGACCACGGGCCAATGTTGGCCAGCCGCCGACATGTCCGACGACTATTGGATCGTCCCCACGACCACGGGCCAAAGTTGGCCAGCCGCCGACATGTCCGACGACTATAGGGTCGTCCCCACGACCCCGGGACTAGATTGGTCCGCCACCGTCATGTCCGACGAATATAGGGTCGTCCCCACGACCCCGGGCCAAAGTTGGCAATCCGCCGAAATGTCCGACGACTATAGGGTCGTCCCCACGACCCCGGGCCAAAGTTGGCAAGCCGCCGAAATGTCCGACGACTATAGGGTCGTCCCCACGACCGCGAGCCAAGGATATCCAGCCGCCGTCTTGTCCGACGACTATAGGGTCGTCCCCACGACCTCGGGACTAGGTTGGCCAGCCGCCGACATGTCCGACGACTATAGGGTCGTCCCCACGACCCCGGGCCAATGTTGGCCAATCGCCGACATGTCCGACGACTATAGGGTCGTCCCTACGACCCCGGGACTAGATTGGCCCGCCACCGTCATGTCCAACGACTATAGGGTCGTCCCCACGACCACGGGCCAAAGTTAGCCAGCCGCCGACATGTCCGACGACTATAGGGTCGTCCCCACGACCCCGGGCCAAAGTTGGCAATCCGCCGAAATGTCCGACGACTGTAGGGTCGTCCCCACGACCCCGGGACTAGATTGGCCCGCCACCGTCATGCCCAACGACTATAGGGTCGTCCCCACGACCCCGGGCCAAAGTTGGCATGCCGCCGAAATGTCCGACGACTATAGGGTCGTCCCCACGACCCCGGGCCAAAGTTGGCAAGCCGCCGAAATGTCCGACGACTATAGGGTCGTCCCCACGACCTCGGGACTAGGTTGGCCAGCCGCCGACATGTCCGACGACTATAGGGTCGTCCCCACGACCCCGGGCCAAAGGTGGCCAGCCGCCGACATGTCCGACGACTATAGGGTCGTTCCCACGACCCCGGGACTAGATTGGCCCGCCACCGTCATGTCCAACGACTATAGGGTCGTCCCCACAACCCCGGGACTAGGTTGACAAGCCGCCAACATGTCCGACGACTATAGGGGCGTCCCCACGACCCCGGGCCAAAGTTGGCAATCCGCCGAAATGTCCGACGACTGTAGGGTCGTCCCCACGACCCCGGGACTAGATTGGCCCGCCACGGTCATGTCCAACGACTATAGGGTCGTCCCGACGACCCCGGGCCAAAGTTGGCCAGCCGCAGACATGTCCAACGACTATTGGGTCGTCCCCACGACCACGGGCCAAAGTTAGCCAGCCGCCGACATGTCCGACGACTATAGGGTCGTCCCCACGACCCCGGGCCAAAGTTGGCAATCCGCCGAAATGTCCGACGACTGTAGGGTCGTCCCCACGACCCCGGGACTAGATTGGCCCGCCACCGTCATGTCCGACGACTATAGGGTCGTCCCCACGACCCCGGGCCAAAGTTGGCATGCCGCCGAAATGTCCGACGACTATAGGGTCGTCCCCACGACCCCGGGCCAAAGTTGGCAAGCCGCCGAAATGTCCGACGACTATAGGGTCGTCCCCACGACCGCGAGCCAAGGATATCCAGCCGCCGTCTTGTCCGACGACTATAGGGTCGTCCCCACGACCTCGGGCAAATTTGGCAAGCCGCCGACATGTCCGACGACTGTAGGGTCGTCCCCACGACCCCGGGACTAGATTGGCCCGCCACCGTCATGTCCAACGACTATAGGGTCGTCCCCACAACCCCGGGAGTAGGATGACAAGCCGCCAACATGTCCGACGACTATAGGGTCGTACCTACGACCCCGGGACTAGATTGGCCCGCCACCGTCATGTCCGACGACAATAGGGTTGTCCCCACGACCCTGGGTCTAGGTTGGCCAGCCGCCGACATGTCCGACGACTAAACAGTCGTCCCAACGACCACGGGCAAAAGTTGGCCAGCCGCCGACATGTCCGACGACTATAGGGTCGTCCCCACGACCCCGGGACTAGATTGGCCCGCCGCCGACTTGTCCGACGACTATAGGGTCGTCCCCACGACCCCGGGACTAGATTGGCCCGCCACCGTCTTGTCCGACGACTATAGGGTCGTCCCCACCACCCCGGGACTAGATTGGCCCGCCGCCGACATGTCCGACGACTATAGGGTCGTCCCCACGACAGCGGGCCTACGTTGGCCAGCCGCCGACATGTCCGACGACTATAGGGTCGTCCCCACGACCGCGGGCCAAAGATGTCCAGCCGCCGTCTTGTCCGAAGACTATAGGGTCGTACCCACGACCCCGGGACTAGATTGGCCCGCCACCGACATGTCCGACGACTATAGAGTCGTCCCCACGACCCCGGGTCAATGTTGGCTCGCCGCCGACATGTCCGACGACTATAGGGTCGTCACCACGACCCCCGGGCCAAAGTTGGACAGCCACCGACATTTCCGACGACTATAGGGTCGTACCCACGACCCCGGGACTAGATTGGCCCGCCACCGACATGTCCGACGACTATAGAGTCGTCCCCACGACCCCGGGTCAATGTTGGCTCGCCGCCGACATGTCCGACGACTATAGGGTCGTCACCACGACCCCCGGGCCAAAGTTGGCCAGCCGCCGACATGTCCGACGACTATAGGGTCGTCCCCACGACCGCGGGCCAAAGATGTCCAGCCGCCGCCTTGTCCGACGACTATAGGGTCGTACCCACGACCCCGGGACTAGATTGGCCCGCCACCGACATGTCCGACGACTATAGAGTCGTCCCCACGACCCCGGGCCAAAGTTGGCAAGCCGCCGAAATGTCCGACGACTATAGGGTCGTCCCCACGACCGCGGGCCAAAGATGTCCAGCCGCCGTCTTGTCCGACGACTATAGGGTCGTACCCACGACCCCGGGACTAGATTGGCCCGCCACCGTCATTTCCGACGACTATAGGGTCGTCCCCACGACCACGGGCCAAAGTTGGCCAGCCGCCGACTTGCCCGACGACTATAGGATCGTCCCCATGTCCCGGGACTAGACTGGCCCGCCACCGTCATGTCCGACCCACTATAGGGTCGTCCCCACGACCCCCGGACTAGGTTGGTACGCCGCCGACTTGTCCGACGAGTATAGGGTCCTCCCCACGACCACGGGCCAAAGTTGGCCAGCCGCCGACATGTCCGACGACTATAGGGTCGTCCCCACGACCCGGGACTAGACTAGCCCGCCACCGACATGTCCGACGACTATAGAGTCGTCCCCACGACCCCGGGTCAATGTTGGCTCGCCGCCGACATGTCCGACGACTATAGGGTCGTCACCACGACCCCCGGGCCAAAGTTGGACAGCCACCGACATTTCCGACGACTATAGGGTCGTCCCCACGACCACGGGCCAAAGTTGGCCAGCCGCCGACATGTCCGACGACTATAGGGTCGTCCCCACGACCCGGGACTAGACTGGCCCGCCACCGTCATGTCCGACGACTATAGGGTCGTCCCCACGACCCCCGGACTAGGTTGGCCGGCCGCCGACTTGTCCGACGACTATAGGGTCGTCCCCACGACCCCCCGACTAGGTGGGCTCGCCGCCGACTTGTCCGACGACTATAGGGTCGTCCCCACGACCCCGGGACTAGGTTGGCTCGCCACCGTCATGTCTGACGACTATAGGGTCGTCCCCACGACCACGGGCCAAAGTTGGCCAGCCGCCGACATGTCCGACGACTATAGGGTCGGCCCCACGACCACGGGCCAAAGTTGGCCAGCCGCCGACATGTCCGACGACTATAGGCTCGTCCCCACGACCCGGGACTAGACTGGCCCGCCACCGTCATGTCCGACGACTATAGGGTCGTCCCCACGACCCCGGGCCAAAGTTGGCCAGCCGCCGACATGTCCGACGACTATAGGGTCGTCCCCACGACCCGGGACTAGAGTGGCCGCCACCGTCATGTCCGACGACTATATGGTCGTCCCCACGACCACGGGCCAATGTTGGCCAGCCGCTGACTTGTCCGACGACTATAGGGTCGTCCCCACGACCCCCCGACTAGGTGGGTTCGCCGCCGACTTGTCCGACGAGTATAGGGTCATCCCCACGACCCCGGGACTAGGTTGGCCCGCCGCCGACTTGTCCGACGACTATAGGGTCGTCCCCACGACACCGGGCCAAAGTTGGCCAGCCGCCGACATGTCCGACGACTATAGGGTCGTCCCCACGACCCCGGGACTAGATTGGCCCGCCACCGTCATGTCCAACGACTATAGGGTCGTCCCCACAACCACGGGCCAAAGTTGGCCAGCCGCCGACATGTCCGACGACTATAGGGTCGTCCCCACGACCCCGGGACTAGATTGGCCCGCCACCGTCATGTCCGACGATTATAGGGTCGTCCCCACGACCGCGAGACTAGATTGGCCCGCCACCGTCATGTCCGACGACAATAGGGTCGTCCCCACGACCCCGGGTCCAGGTTGGCCAGCCGCCGACATTTCCGACGACTATAGAGTCGTCCCCACGACACCGGGCCAAAGTTGGCCAGCCGCCGACATGTCCGACGACTATAGGGTCGTCCCCACGACCCCGGGACTAGATTGGCCCGCCACCGTCATGTCCAACGACTATAGGGTCGTCCCCACAACCACGGGCCAAAGTTGGCCAGCCGCCGACATGTCCGACGACTATAGGGTCGTCCCCACGACCCCGGGCCAAAGTTGGCAAGCCGCCGAAATGTCCGACGACTATAGGGTCGTCCCCACGACCCCGGGACTAGGTTGGCCAGCCGCCGACATGTCCGACGACTATAGGGTCGTCCCGACGACCCCGGGCCAATGTTGGCCAATCGCCAACATGTCCGACGACTATAGGGTCGTCCCTACGACCCCGGGACTAGATTGGCCCGCCACCGTCATGTCCAACGATTATAGGGTCGTCCCCACGACCCCGGGACTAGATTGGCCCGCCACCGTCATGTCCGACGATTATAGGGTCGTCCCCACGACCCCGGGACAAGCTTGGCCCGCCGCCGACTTGTCCGACGACTATAGGGTCGTCCCCACGACCCCGGGACTAGATTGGCCCGCCACCGTCATGTCCAACGATTATAGGGTCGTCCCCACGGCCCGGGTCTAGGTTGGCCAGCCGCCGACATGTCCGACGACTATAGAGTCGTCCCCACGACACCGGGCCAAAGTTGGACAGCCGCCGACATGTCCGACTACTATAGGGTCGTCCCCAGGACCTCGGGTCTAGATTGGCCCGCTACCGTCATGTCCGAAGACTATAGGGTCGTCCCCACGACCACGGGACTAGATTGGCCCGCCAGCGCCATGTCCGACGACAATAGGGTCGTCCCCACGACCCCGGGTCTAGGTTGGCCAGCCGCCGACATGTCCGACGACAATCGGATCGTCCCCACGACCACGCGCCAAAGTTGGCCAGCCGCCGACATGTCCGACGACGATTGGATCGTCCCCACGACCACGGGCCAAAGTTGGCCAGCCGCCGACATGTCCGACGATAATCGGATCGTCCCCACGATCACGCGCCAAAGTTGGCCAGCCGCCGACATGTCCGACGACTATTGGATCGTCCCCACGACCACGGGCCAAAGTTGGCCAGCCGCCGACATGTCCGACGATAATCGGATCGTCCCCACGACCACGCGCCAAAGTTGGCCAGCCGCCGACATGTCCGACGACTATAGGGTCGTCCCCACGACCCCGGGCCAAAGTTGGCAAGCCGCCGAAATGTCCGACGACTATAGGGTCGTCCCCACGACCCCGGGTCCAGGTTGGCCAGCCGCCGACATTTCCGACGACTATAGGGTCGTCCCCACGACCCCGGGACTAGGTTGGCCAGCCGCCGACATGTCCGACGACTATAGGGTCGTCCCGACGACCCCGGGACAATGTTGGCCAATCGCCAACATGTCCGACGACTATAGGGTCGTCCCTACGACCCCGGGACTAGATTGGCCCGCCACCGTCATGTCCGACGACAATAGGGTCGTCCCCACGACCCCGGGTCTAGGTTGGCCAGCCGCCGACATATCCGACGACTATAGGGTCGTCCCCACGACCCCGGGTCTAGGTTGGCCAGCCGCCGACATGTCCGACGACTATAGAGTCGTCCCCACGACACCGGGTCAAAGTTGGACAGCCGCCGACATGTCCGACTACTATAGGGTCGTCCCCAGGACCTCGGGTCTAGATTGGCCCGCTACCGTCATGTCCGAAGACTATAGGGTCGTCCCCACGACCACGGGACTAGATTGGCCCGCCCCCGCCATGTCCGACGACAATAGGGTCGTCCCCACGACCCTGGGACAAGCTTGGCCCGCCGCCGACTTGTCCGACGACTATAGGGTCGTCCCCACGACCCCGGGACTAGATTGGCCCGCCACCGTCATGTCCAACGATTATAGGGTCGTCCCCACGACCCCGGGTCTAGGTTGGCCAGCCGCCGACATGTCCGACGACTATAGAGTCGTCCCCAGGACACCGGGTCAAAGTTGGACAGCCGCCGACA
The DNA here is from genome assembly GCA_963932275.1 of Andrena praecox. Taxonomy (NCBI): domain Eukaryota; kingdom Metazoa; phylum Arthropoda; class Insecta; order Hymenoptera; family Andrenidae; genus Andrena; species Andrena praecox. The sequence goes on from CAWVQO010000169.1 coordinate 471,054, forward strand.
TGTCCGACTACTATAGGGTCGTCCCCAGGACCTCGGGTCTAGATTGGCCCGCTACCGTCATGTCCGAAGACTATAGGGTCGTCCCCACGACCCCGGGTCTAGGTTGGCCAGCCGCCGACTTGTCCGACGACTATAGGGTCGTACCCACGACCCCGGGACTAGGCTGACAAGCCGCCAACATGTCCGACGACTATAGGGTCGTCCCCACGACCCCGGGCCAAAGATGTCCAGCCGCCGTCTTGTCCGACGACTATAGGGTCGTCCCCACGACCCCGAGTCCAGGTTGGCCAGCCGCCGACATTCCGACGACTATAGAGTCGTCCCCACGACCCCGGGCCAAAGTTGGCCAGCCGCCGACATGTCCGACGACTATAGGGTCGTCCCCACGACCCCGAGACTAGATTGGCCCGCCACCGTCATGTCCGACGACAATAGGGTCGTCCCCACGACCCCGGGTCCAGGTTGGCCAGCCGCCGACATTTCCGACGACTGTAGGGTCGTCCCCACGACCCCGGGACTAGATTGGCCCGCCACCGTCAAGTCCGACGACTATAGGGTCGTCCCCACGTCCCCGAGTCCAGGTTGGCCAGCCGCCGACATTCCGACGACTATAGAGTCGTCCCCACGACCCCGGGCCAAAGTTGGCCAGCCGCCGACAGGTCCGACGACTATAGGGTCGTCCCCACGACCCCGAGACTAGATTGGCCCGCCACCGTCATGTCCGACGACAATAGGGTCGTCCCCACGACCCCGGGTCCAGGTTGGCCAGCCGCCGACATTTCCGACGACTGTAGGGTCGTCCCCACGACCCCGGGCCAATGTTGGCCAATCGCCGACATGTCCAACGACTATAGGGTCGTCCCTACGACCCCGGGACTAGATTAGCCCGCCACCGTCATGTCCAACAACTATAGGGTCGTCCCCACGACCACGGGCCAAAGTTGGCATGCCGCCGAAATGTTCGACGACTATAGGGTCGTCCCTACGACCCCGGGACTAGATTGGCCCGCCACCGTCATGTCCGACGACAATAGGGTCGTCCCCACGACCCCGGGTCTAGGTTGGCCAGCCGCCGACATGTCCGACGACTATAGGGTCGTCCCGACGACCCCGGGACAATGTTGGCCAATCGCCAACATGTCCGACGACTATAGGGTCGTCCCTACGACCCCGGGACTAGATTGGCCCGCCACCGTCATGTCCGACGACAATAGGGTCGTCCCCACGACCCCGGGTCTAGGTTGGCCAGCCGCCGACATATCCGACGACTATAGGGTCGTCCCCACGACCCCGGGTCTAGGTTGGCCAGCCGCCGACATGTCCGACGACTATAGAGTCGTCCCCACGACACCGGGTCAAAGTTGGACAGCCGCCGACATGTCCGACTACTATAGGGTCGTCCCCAGGACCTCGGGTCTAGATTGGCCCGCTACCGTCATGTCCGAAGACTATAGGGTCGTCCCCACGACCACGGGACTAGATTGGCCCGCCCCCGCCATGTCCGACGACAATAGGGTCGTCCCCACGACCCCGGGTCTAGGTTGGCCAGCCGCCGACATGTCCGACGACAATCGGATCGTCCCCACGACCACGCGCCAAAGTTGGCCAGCCGCCGACATGTCCGACGACTATTGGATCGTCCCCACGACCACGGGCCAAAGTTGGCCAGCCGCCGACATGTCCGACGATAATCGGATCGTCCCCACGACCACGCGCCAAAGTTGGCCAGCCGCCGACATGTCCGACGACTATAGGGTCGTCCCCACGACCCCGGGACTAGGTTGGCCAGCCGCCGACATGTCCGACGACTATAGGGTCGTCCCGACGACCCCGGGCCAATGTTGGCCAATCGCCAACATGTCCGACGACTATAGGGTCGTCCCTACGACCCCGGGACTAGATTGGCCCGCCACCGTCATGTCCAACGATTATAGGGTCGTCCCCAAGACCCCGGGTCCAGGTTGGCCAGCCGCCGACATTTCCGACGACTATAGGGTCGTCCCCACGACCCCGGGACTAGGTTGGCCAGCCGCCGACATGTGCGACGACTATAGGGTCGTCCCGACGACCCCGGGCCAATGTTGGCCAATCGCCAACATGTCCGACGACTATAGGGTCGTCCCTACGACCCCGGGACTAGATTGGCCCGCCACCGTCATGTCCAACGATTATAGGGTCGTCCCCACGACCCCGGGACTAGATTGGCCCGCCACCGTCATGTCCGACGATTATAGGGTCGTCCCCACGACCCTGGGACAAGCTTGGCCCGCCGCCGACTTGTCCGACGACTATAGGGTCGTCCCCACGACCCCGGGACTAGATTGGCCCGCCACCGTCATGTCCAACGATTATAGGGTCGTCCCCACGACCCCGGGTCTAGGTTGGCCAGCCGCCGACATGTCCGACGACTATAGAGTCGTCCCCAGGACACCGGGTCAAAGTTGGACAGCCGCCGACATGTCCGACTACTATAGGGTCGTCCCCAGGACCTCGGGTCTAGATTGGCCCGCTACCGTCATGTCCGAAGACTATAGGGTCGTCCCCACGACCCCGGGTCTAGGTTGGCCAGCCGCCGACTTGTCCGACGACTATAGGGTCGTACCCACGACCCCGGGACTAGGCTGACAAGCCGCCAACATGTCCGACGACTATAGGGTCGTCCCCACGACCCCGGGCCAAAGATGTCCAGCCGCCGTCTTGTCCGACGACTATAGGGTCGTCCCCACGTCCCCGAGTCCAGGTTGGCCAGCCGCCGACATTCCGACGACTATAGAGTCGTCCCCACGACCCCGGGCCAAAGTTGGCCAGCCGCCGACATTCCGACGACTATAGAGTCGTCCCCACGACCCCGGGCCAAAGTTGGCCAGCCGCCGACAGGTCCGACGACTATAGGGTCGTCCCCACGACCCCGAGACTAGATTGGCCCGCCACCGTCATGTCCGACGACAATAGGGTCGTCCCCACGACCCCGGGTCCAGGTTGGCCAGCCGCCGACATTTCCGACGACTGTAGGGTCGTCCCCACGACCCCGGGCCAATGTTGGCCAATCGCCGACATGTCCAACGACTATAGGGTCGTCCCTACGACCCCGGGACTAGATTAGCCCGCCACCGTCATGTCCAACAACTATAGGGTCGTCCCCACGACCACGGGCCAAAGTTGGCATGCCGCCGAAATGTTCGACGACTATAGGGTCGTCCCCACGACCCCGGGACTAGATTGGCCCGCCACCCTCATGTCCGACGATTATAGGGTCGTCCCCACGACCGCGAGACTAGATTGGCCCGCCACCGTCATGTCCGACGAGAATAGGGTCGTTCCCACGACCCCGGGTCCAGGTTGGCCAGCCGCCGACATTTCCGACGACTATAGAGTCGTCCCCACGACACCGGGCCAAAGTTGGCAAGCCGCCGACATGTCCGACGACTATAGGGTCGTCCCCACGACCCCGGGACTAGATTGGCCCGCCACCGTCATGTCCAACGACTATAGGGTCGTCCCCACAACCACGGGCCAAAGTTGGCCAGCCGCCGACATGTCCGACGACTATAGGGTCGTCCCCACGACCCCGGGCCAAAGTTGGCAAGCCGCCGAAATGTCCGACGACTATAGGGTCGTCCCCACGACCCCGGGACTAGGTTGGCCAGCCGCCGACATGTCCGACGACTATAGGGTCGTCCCGACGACCCCGGGCCAATGTTGGCCAATCGCCAACATGTGCGACGACTATAGGGTCGTCCCTACGACCCCGGGACTAGATTAGCCCGCCACCGTCATGTCCAACAACTATAGGGTCGTCCCCACGACCACGGGCCAAAGTTGGCATGCCGCCGAAATGTCCGACGACTATAGGGTCGTACCCACGACCCCGGGTCTAGATTGGCCCGCCACCGTCATGTCCGACGATTATAGGGTCGTCCCCACGACCGCGAGACTAGATTGACCCGCCACCGTCATGTCCGACGACAATAGGGTCGTCCCCACGACCCCGGGTCCAGGCTGGCCAGCCGCCGACATTTCCGACGACTATAGAGTCGTCCCCACGACACCGGGCCAAAGTTGGCCAGCCGCCGACATGTCCGACGACTATAGGGTCGTCCCCACGACCCCGGGACTAGATTGGCCCGCCACCGTCATGTCCAACGACTATAGGGTCGTCCCCACAACCACGGGCCAAAGTTGGCCAGCCGCCGACATGTCCGACGACTATAGGGTCGTCCCCAAGACCCCGGGCCAATGTTGGCCAATCGCCGACATGTCCAACGACTATAGGGTCGTCCCTACGACCCCGGGACTAGATTAGCCCGCCACCGTCATGTCCAACAACTATAGGGTCGTCCCGACGACCCCGGGCCAATGTTGGCCAATCGCCAACATGTCCGACGACTATAGGGTCGTCCCTACGACCGCGGGACTAGATTGGCCCGCCACCGCCATGTCCAACGATTATAGGGTCGTCCCCACGCCCCGGGTCCAGGTTGGCCAGCCGCCGACATTTCCGACGACTATAGGGTCGTCCCCACGACCCCGGGACAAGCTTGGCCCGCCGCCGACTTGTCCGACGACTATAGGGTCGTCCCCACGACCCCGGGACTAGATTGGCCCGCCACCGTCATGTCCAACGATTATAGGGTCGTCCCCACGACCCCGGGCCAAAGTTGGCCAGCCGCCGACATGTCCGACGACTATAGGGTCGTCCCCACGACCCCGAGACTAGATTGGCCCGCCACCGTCATGTCCGACGACAATAGGGTCGTCCCCACGACCTCGGGTCCAGGTTGGCCAGCCGCCGACATTTCCGACGACTATAGAGTCGTCCCCACGACACCGGTCCAAAGTTGGCCAGCCGCCGACATGTCCGACGACTATAGGGTCGTCCCCACGACCCCGGGACTAGATTGGCCCGCCACCGTCATGTCCAACGACTATAGGGTCGTCCCCACAACCACGGGCCAAAGTTGGCCAGCCGCCGACATGTCCGACGACTATAGAGTCGTCCCCCGACACCGGGCCAAAGTTGGACAGCCGCCGACATGTCCGACTACTATAGGGTCGTCCCCAGGACCTCGGGTCTAGATTGACCCGCTACCGTCATGTCCGAAGACTATAGGGTCGTCCCCACGACCACGGGACTAGATTGGCCCGCCACCGCCATGTCCGACGACAATAGGGTCGTCCCCACGACCCCGGGTCTAGGTTGGCCAGCCGCCGACATGTCCGACGACTATAGAGTCGTCCCCACGACACCGGGCCAAAGTTGGACAGCCGCCGACATGTCCGACTACTATAGGGTCGTCCCCAGGACCTCGGGTCTAGATTGGCCCGCTACCGTCATGTCCGAAGACTATAGGGTCGTCCCCACGACCACGGGACTAGATTGGCCCGCCCCCGCCATGTCCGACGACAATAGGGTCGTCCCCACGACCCCGGGTCTAGGTTGGCCAGCCGCCGACATGTCCGACGACAATCGGATCGTCCCCACGACCACGCGCCAAAGTTGGCCAGCCGCCGACATGTCCGACGACTATTGGATCGTCCCCACGACCACGGGCCAAAGTTGGCCAGCCGCCGACATGTCCGACGATAATCGGATCGTCCCCACGACCACGCGCCAAAGTTGGCCAGCCGCCGACATGTCCGACGACTATAGAGTCGTCCCCACGACCCCGGGCCAAAGTTGGCAAGCCGCCGAAATGTCCGACGACTATAGGGTCGTCCCCACGACCCCGGGCCAAAGATGTCCAGCCGCCGCCTTCTCCGAAGACTATAGGGTCGTCGTAACGACCCCGGGTCCAGGTTGGCCAGCCGCCGACAGTTCCGACGACTATAGAGTCGTCCCCACGACACCGGGCCAAAGTTGGCCAGCCGCCGACATGTCCGACGACTATAGGGTCGTCCCCCGACCCCGGGCCAAAGATGTCCAGCCGCCGTCTTGTCCGACGACTATAGGGTCGTCCCCACGACCCCGAGTCCAGGTTGGCCAGCCGCCGACATTTCCGACGACTATAGAGTCGTCCCCACGACCCCGGGCCAAAGTTGGCCAGACGCCGACATGTCCGACGACTATAGGGTCGTCCCCACGACCCCGAGACTAGTTTGGCCCGCCACCGTCATGTCCGACGACTATAGGGTCGTCCCCCGACCCCGGGCCAAAGATGTCCAGCCGCCGTCTTGTCCGACGACTATAGGGTCGTCCCCACGACCCCGAGTCCAGGTTGGCCAGCCGCCGACATTTCCGACGACTATAGAGTCGTCCCCACGACCCCGGGCCAAAGTTGGCCAGCCGCCGACATGTCCGACGACTATAGAGTCGTCCCCACGACACCGGGCCAAAGTTGGCCAGCCGCCGACATGTCCGACGACTATAGGGTCGTCCCCACGACCCCGGGCCAATGTTGGCCAATCGCCGACATGTCCGACGACTATAGGGTCGTCCCTACGACCCCGGGACTAGATTGGCCCGCCACCGTCATGTCCGACGATTATAGGGTCGTCCCCACGACCCCGGGACAAGCTTGGCCCGCCGCCGAATTGTTCGACGACTATAGGGTCGTCCCCACGACCCCGGGACTAGATTGGCCCGCCACCGTCAAGTCCGACGACTATAGGGTCGTCCCCACGACCCCGGGTCCAGGTTGGCCAGCCGCCGACATTTCCGACGACTGTAGGGTCGTCCCCACGACCCCGGGACTAGATTGGCCCGCCACCGTCAAGTCCGACGACTATAGGGTCGTCCCCACGACCTCGAGACTAGGTTGGCCAGCCGCCGACATGTCCGACGACTATAGGGTCGTCCCCACGACCCCGGGCCAATGTTGGCCAATCGCCGACATGTCCGACGACTATAGGGTCGTCCCTACGACCCCGGGACTAGATTGGCCCGCCACCGTCATGTCCAACGACTATAGGGTCGTCCCCACGACCACGGGCCAAAGTTGGCATGCCGCCGACATGTCCGACGACTATTGGATCGTCCCCACGACACCGGGCCAAAGTTGGACAGCCGCCGACATGTCCGACGACTATAGGGTCGTCCCCACGACCCCGGGCCAATGTTGGCCAATCGCCGACATGTCCGACGACTATAGGGTCGTCCCTACGACCCCGGGACTAGATTGGCCCGCCACCGTCTTGTCCGACGACTATAGGGTCGTCCCCACGACCCCGAGTCCAGGTTGGCCAGCGGCCAACATTTCCGACGACTATAGAGTCGTCCCCACGACCCCGGGCCAAAGTTGGCAAGCCGCCGAAATGTCCGACGACTATAGGGTCGTCCCCACGACCCCGGGACTAGGTTGGCCAGCCGCCGACATGTCCGACGACTATAGGGGCGTCCCGACGACCCCGGACCAATGTTGGCCAATCGCCAACATGTCCGACAACTATAGGGTCGTCCCTACGACCCCGGGACTAGATTGGCCCGCCACCGTCATGTCCAACGATTATAGGGTCGTCCCCACGTCCCCGGGACTAGATTGGCCCGCCACCGTCATGTCCGACGATTATAGGGTCGTCCCCACGACCCCGGGACAAGCTTGGCCCGCCGCCGACTTGTCCGACGACTATAGAGTCGTCCCCTCGACCCCGGGCCAAAGTTGGCAAGCCGCCGAAATGTCCGACGACTATAGGGTCGTCCCCACGACCCAGGGACTAGGTTGGCCAGCCGCCGACATGTCCGACGACTATAGGGGCGTCCCGACGACCCCGGGCCAATGTTGGCCAATCGCCAACATGTCCGACAACTATAGGGTCGTCCCTACGACCCCGGGACTAGATTGGCCCGCCACCGTCATGTCCAACGATTATAGGGTCGTCCCCACGACCCCGGGACTAGATTGGCCCGCCACCATCATGTCCGACGATTATAGGGTCGTCCCCACGACCCCGGGACAAGCTTGGCCCGCCGCCGACTTGTCCGACGACTATACGGTCGTCCCCACGACCCCGGGACTAGATTGGCCCGCCACCGTCATGTCCGACGACAATAGGGTCGTCCCCACGACCCCGGGTCTAGGTTGGCCAGCCGCCGACATGTCCGACGACTATAGAGTCGTCCCCACGACACCGGGCCAAAGTTGGACAGCCGCCGACATGTCCGACTACTATAGGGTCGTCCCCAGGACCTCGGGTCTAGATTGGCCCGCTACCGTCATGTCCGAAGACTATAGGGTCGTCCCCACGTCCACGGGACTAGATTGGCCCGCCACCGCCATGTCCGACGACAATAGGGTCGTCCCCACGACCCCGGGACAATGTTGGCCAATCGCCGACATGTCCAACGACTATCGGGTCGTCCCTACGACCCAGGGACTAGATTAGCCCGCCACCGTCATGTCCAACGACTATAGGGTCGTCCCCTCGACCCCGGGACTAGATTGGCCCGCCACCGTCATGTCCGACGACTATAGGGTCGTCCCCACGACCCCGGGCCAAAGATGTCCAGCCGCCGTCTTGTCCGACGACTATAGGGTCGTCCCCACGACCACGCGCCAAAGTTGGCCAGCCGCCGACATGTCCGACGACAATTGGGTCGTCCCCACGACCCCGGGCCAATGTTGGCCAATCGCCGACATGTCCAACGACTATCGGGTCGTCCCTACGACCCAGGGACTAGATTAGCCCGCCACCGTCATGTCCAACGACTATAGGGTCGTCCCCTCGACCCCGGGACTAGATTGGCCCGCCACCGTCATGTCCGACGACTATAGGGTCGTCCCCACGACCCCGGGCCAAAGATGTCCAGCCGCCGTCTTGTCCGACGACTATAGGGTCGTCCCCACGACCCCGAGTCCAGGTTGGCCAGCCGCCGACATTTCCGACGACTATAGAGTCGTCCCCACGACCCCGGGCCAAAGTTGGCCAGCCGCCGACATGTCCGACGACTATAGAGTCGTCCCCACGACACCGGGCCAAAGTTGGCCAGCCGCCGACATGTCCGACGACTATAGGGTCGTCCCCACGACCCCGGGACTAGATTGGCCCGCCACCGTCATGTCCGACGACAATAGGGTCGTCCCCACGACCCCGGGTCTAGGTTGGCCAGCCGCCGACTTGTCCGACGACTATAGGGTCGTCCCCAGGACCTCGGGACTAGATTGGCCCGCCACCGTCAAGTCCGACGACTATAGGGTCGTCCCCATGACCCCGGGCCAAAGTTGGCAAGCCGCCGAAATGTCCGACGACTGTAGGGTCGTACCCACGACCCCGGGACTAGGCTGACAAGCCGCCGACATGTCCGACGACTATAGGGTCGTCCCCACGACCCCGAGACTAGATTGGCCCGCCACCGTCATGTCCGACGACAATAGGGTCGTCCCCACGACCACGGGCCAAAGTTGGCCAGCCGCCGACATGTCCGACGACTATAGGGTCGTCCCCACGACCCCGGGACTAGATTGGTCCGCCACCGTCTTGTCCGACGACTATGGGGTCGTCCCCACGACCCCGGGCCAAAGTTGACCAGCCGCCGACATGTCCGACGACTATAGGGTCGTCCCCACGACCCCGGGACTAGATTGGCCCGCCACAGTCATGTCCGACGATTATAGGGTCGTCCCCACGACCGCGAGACTAGATTGGCCCGCCACCGTTATGTCCGACGACAATAGGGTCGTCCCCACGACCCCGGGTCCAGGTTGGCCAGCCGCCGACATTTCCGACGACTATAGAGTCGTCCCCACGACACCGGGCCAAAGTTGGCCAGCCGCCGACATGTCCGACGACTATAGGGTCGTCCCCACGACCCCGGGACAAGGTTGGCCCGCCGCCGAATTGTCCGACGACTATAGGGTCGTACCCACCACCCCGAGTCCAGGTTGGCCAGCCGCCGACATTTCCGACGACTATAGAGTCGTCCCCACGACCCCGGGCCAAAGTTGGCCAGCCGCCGACATGTCCGACGACTATAGGGTCGTCCCCACGACCCCGGGACAAGGTTGGCCCGCCGCCGACTTGTCCGACGACTATAGGGTCGTACCCACGACCCCGGGACTAGGCTGACAAACTGCCAACATGTCCGACGACTATAGGGTCGTCCCCACGACCCCGGGCCAATGATGTCCAGCCGCCGTCTTGTCCGACGACTATAGGGTCGTCCCCACGACCCCGGGACTAGATTGGCCCGCCACCGTCATGTCCAACGATTATAGGGTCGTCCCCACAACCACGGGCCAAAGTTGGCCAGCCGCCGACATGTCCGACGACTATAGGGTCGTCCCCACGACCCCGGGCCAAAGTTGGGCAGCCGCCGACATGTCCGACGACTATAGGGTCGTCCCCACGACCCCGAGACTAGATTGGCCCGCCACCGTCATGTCCGACGACAATAGGGTCGTCCCCACGACCCCGGACCAGGTTGGCCAGCGGCCGACATTTCCGACGACTATAGGGTCGTCCCCACGACCCCGGGACAAGGTTGGCCCGCCGCCGACTTGTCCGACGACTATAGGGTCGTACCCACGACCCCGGGACTAGGCTGACAAGCCGCCAACATGTCCGACGACTATAGGGTCGTCCACACGACCCCGGGCCAATGATGTCCAGCCGCCGTCTTGTCCGACGACTATAGGGTCGTCCCCACGACCCCGAGTCCAGGTTGGCCAGCCGCCGACATTTCCGACGACTATAGAGTCGTCCCCACGACCCCGGGCCAAAGTTGGCCAGCCGCCGACATGTCCGACGACTATAGAGTCGTCCCCACGACACCGGGCCAAAGTTGGCCAGCCGCCGACATGTCCGACGACTATAGGGTCGTCCCCACGACCCCGGGACTAGATTGGCCCGCCACCGTCATGTCCGACGATTATAGGGTCGTCCCCACGACCCCGGGACAAGCTTGGCCCGCCGCCGAATTGTTCGACGACTATAGGGTCGTCCCCACGACCCCGGGACTAGATTGGCCCGCCACCGTCATGTCCGACGACAATAGGGTCGTCCCCCGACCCCGGGCCAAAGATGTCCAGCCGCCGTCTTGTCCGACGACTATAGGGTCGTCCCCACGACCCCGAGTCCAGGTTGGCCAGCGGCCAACATTTCCGACGACTATAGAGTCGTCCCCACGACCCCGGGCCAAAGTTGGCAAGCCGCCGAAATGTCCGACGACTATAGGGTCGTCCCCACGACCCCGGGACAAGCTTGGCCCGCCGCCGAATTGTTCGACGACTATAGGGTCGTCCCCACGACCCCGGGACTAGATTGGCCCGCCACCGTCATGTCCGACGACAATAGGGTCGTCCCCACGACCCCGGGTCTAGGTTGGCCAGCCGCCGACTTGTCCGACGACTATAGGGTCGTCCCCAGGACCTCGGGACTAGATTGGCCCGCCACCGTCAAGTCCGACGACTATAGGGTCGTCCCCACGACCCCGGGCCAAAGTTGGCAAGCCGCCGAAATGTCCGACGACTGTAGGGTCGTACCCACGACCCCGGGACTAGGCTGACAAGCCGCCAACATGTCCGACGACTATAGGGTCGCCCCCACGACCCCGGGCCAAAGTTGGCCAGCCGCCGACATGTCCGACGACTATAGGGTCGTCCCCACGACCCCGAGACTAGATTGGCCCGCCACCGTCATGTCCGACGACAATAGGGTCGTCCCCACGACCACGGGCCAAAGTTGGCCAGCCGCCGACATGTCCGACGACTATAGGGTCGTCCCCACGACCCCGGGACTAGATTGGTCCGCCACCGTCTTGTCCGACGACTATGGGGTCGTCCCCACGACCCCGGGCCAAAGTTGACCAGCCGCCGACATGTCCGACGACTATAGGGTCGTCCCCACGACCCCGGGACTAGATTGGCCCGCCACAGTCATGTCCGACGATTATAGGGTCGTCCCCACGACCGCGAGACTAGATTGGCCCGCCACCGTTATGTCCGACGACAATAGGGTCGTCCCCACGACCCCGGGTCCAGGTTGGCCAGCCGCCGACATTTCCGACGACTATAGAGTCGTCCCCACGACACCGGGCCAAAGTTGGCCAGCCGCCGACATGTCCGACGACTATAGGGTCGTCCCCACGACCCCGGGACAAGGTTGGCCCGCCGCCGAATTGTCCGACGACTATAGGGTCGTACCCACCACCCCGAGTCCAGGTTGGCCAGCCGCCGACATTTCCGACGACTATAGAGTCGTCCCCACGACCCCGGGCCAAAGTTGGCCAGCCGCCGACATGTCCGACGACTATAGGGTCGTCCCCACGACCCCGGGACAAGGTTGGCCCGCCGCCGACTTGTCCGACGACTATAGGGTCGTCCCCACGACCCCGGGCCAAAGTTGACCAGCCGCCGACATGTCCGACGACTATAGGGTCGTCCCCACGACCCCGGGACTAGATTGGCCCGCCACCGTCATGTCCGACGATTATAGGGTCGTCCCGACGACCGCGAGACTAGATTGGCCCGCCACCGTCATGTCCGACGACAATAGGGTCGTCCCCACGACCCCGGGTCCAGGTTGGCCAGCCGCCGACATTTCCGACGACTATAGAGTCGTCCCCACGACCACGGGCCAAAGTTGGCCAGCCGCCGACATGTTCGACGACAATCGGATCGTCCCCACGACCACGCGCCAAAGTTGGCCAGCCGCCGACATGTCCGACGACTATAGGGTCGTCCCCACGACCCCGGGCCAATGTTGGCCAATCGCCGACATGTCCAACGACTATCGGGTCGTCCCTACGACCCAGGGACTAGATTAGCCCGCCACCGTCATGTCCGACGACTATAGGGTCGTCCCCACGACCTCGGGACTAGGTTGGCCAGCCGCCGACATGTCCGACGACTATAGGGTCGTCCCCACGACCCCGGGCCAATGTTGGCCAATCGCCGACATGTCCGACGACTATAGGGTCGTCCCTACGACCCCGGGACTAGATTGGCCCGCCACCGTCATGTCCAACGACTATAGGGTCGTCCCCACGACCCCGGGCCAAAGTTGGCATGCCGCCGAAATGTCCGACGACTATAGGGTCGTCCCCACGACACCGGGCCAAAGTTGGCAAGCCGCCGAAATGTCCGACGACTATAGGGTCGTCCCCACGACCCCGGGCCAATGTTGGCCAATCGCCGACATCTCCGACGACTATAGGCTCGTCCCCACGACCCCGGGACTAGATTGGCCCGCCATCGTCATGTCCAACGACAATAGGGTCGTCCCCACGACCCCGGGACTAGGTTGACAAGCCGCCAACATGTCCGACGACTATAGGGTCGTCCCCACGACCCCGGGCCAAAGATGGCATGCCGCCGAAATGGCCGACGACTATAGGGTCGTCCCCAGGACCGCGGGCCAAAGATGTCAAGCCGTCGTCTTCTCCGACGACTATAGGGTCGTCCCCACGACCCCGGGCCAATGTTGGCCAATTGCCGACATGTCCGACGACTATAGGGTCGTCCCTACGACCCCGGGACTAGATTGGCCCGCCACCGTCATGTCCAACGACTATACGGTCGTCCCCACGACCATGGGCCAAAGTTGGCCAGCCGCCGATATGTCCAACGACTATTGGGTCGTCCCCACGACCACGGGCCAAAGTTAGCCAGCCGCCGACATGTCCGACGACTATAGGGTCGTCCCCACGACCCCGGGCCAAAGTTGGCAAGCCGCCGAAATGTCCGACGACTATAGGGTCGTCCCAACGACCCGGGACTAGACTGGCCCGCCACCGACATGTCCGACGACTATAGAGTCGTCCCCACGACCCCGGGTCAATGTTGGCTCGCCGCCGACATGTCCGACGACTATAGGGTCGTCCCCACGACCCCCGGGCCAAAGTTGGACAGCCACCGACATTTCCGACGACTATAGGGTCGTCCCCACGACCACGGGCCAAAGTTGGCCAGCCGCCGACATGTCCGACGTCTATAGGGTCGTCACTACGACCCCGGGACTAGATAGGCCCGCCGCCGACATGTTCGGCGACTATAGGGTCGTCCCCACGACCCCGGGACTAGATTGGCCCGCCACCGTCATGTCCGACGATTATAGGGTCGTCCCCACGACCACGGGACTAGGTTGACCCGCCGCCGACGTGTCCGACAACTATAGGGTCGTACCCACGACGACGGGCCAAAGTTGGCCAAACGGCGACATATCCGACGACTATAGGGTCGTCCCCATGACCCTGGGACTAGATTGGCCCGCCACCGTCATATCCGACGACTATAGGGTCGTCCCCATGACCCTGGGACTAGGTTGGCTCGCCGCCGACTTGTCCGACGACTATAGGGTCGTCCCCACGACCCCGGGACTACGTAGACCCGCCGCCGTCATGTCCGACGACTATAGGGTCGTCCCCACGACCCCGGGCCAAAGTTGGCCAGCCGCCGACATGTCCGACGACTATAGGGTCGTCCCCACGACCCGGGACTAGAGTGGCCCGCCACCGTCATGTCCGACGACTATATGGTCGTCCCCACGACCACGGGCCAATGTTGGCCAGCCGCTGACTTGTCCGACGACTATAGGGTCGTCCCCACGACCCCCCGACTAGGTGGGTTCGCCGCCGACTTGTCCGACGAGTATAGGGTCATCCCCACGACCCCGGGACTAGGTTGGCCCGCCGCCGACTTGTCCGACGACTATAGGGTCGTCCCCACGACACCGGGCCAAAGTTGGCCAGCCGCCGACATGTCCGACGACTATAGGGTCGTCCCCACGACCCCGGGACTAGATTGGCCCGCCACCGTCATGTCCAACGACTATAGGGTCGTCCCCACAACCACGGGCCAAAGTTGGCCAGCCGCCGACATGTCCGACGACTATAGGGTCGTCCCCACGACCCCGGGACTAGATTGGCCCGCCACCGTCATGTCCGACGATTATAGGGTCGTCCCCACGACCGCGAGACTAGATTGGCCCACCACCGTCATGTCCGACGACAATAGGGTCGTCCCCACGACCCCGGGTCCAGGTTGGCCAGCCGCCGACATTTCCGACGACTATAGAGTCGTCCCCACGACACCGGGCCAAAGTTGGCCAGCCGCCGACATGTCCGACGACTATAGGGTCGTCCCCACGACCCCGGGACTAGATTGGCCCGCCACCGTCATGTCCAACGACTATAGGGTCGTCCCCACAACCACGGGCCAAAGTTGGCCAGCCGCCGACATGTCCGACGACTATAGGGTCGTCCCCACGACCCCGGGCCAAAGTTGGCAAGCCGCCGAAATGTCCGACGACTATAGGGTCGTCCCCACGACCCCGGGACTAGGTTGGCCAGCCGCCGACATGTCCGACGACTATAGGGTCGTCCCGACGACCCCGGGCCAATGTTGGCCAATCGCCAACATGTCCGACGACTATAGGGTCGTCCCTACGACCCCGGGACTAGATTGGCCCGCCACCGTCATGTCCAACGATTATAGGGTCGTCCCCACGACCCCGGGACTAGATTGGCCCGCCACCGTCATGTCCGACGATTATAGGGTCGTCCCCACGACCCCGGGACAAGCTTGGCCCGCCGCCGACTTGTCCGACGACTATAGGGTCGTCCCCACGACCCCGGGACTAGATTGGCCCGCCACCGTCATGTCCAACGATTATAGGGTCGTCCCCACGGCCCGGGTCTAGGTTGGCCAGCCGCCGACATGTCCGACGACTATAGAGTCGTCCCCACGACACCGGGCCAAAGTTGGACAGCCGCCGACATGTCCGACTACTATAGGGTCGTCCCCAGGACCTCGGGTCTAGATTGGCCCGCTACCGTCATGTCCGAAGACTATAGGGTCGTCCCCACGACCACGGGACTAGATTGGCCCGCCAGCGCCATGTCCGACGACAATAGGGTCGTCCCCACGACCCCGGGTCTAGGTTGGCCAGCCGCCGACATGTCCGACGACAATCGGATCGTCCCCACGACCACGCGCCAAAGTTGGCCAGCCGCCGACATGTCCGACGACGATTGGATCGTCCCCACGACCACGGGCCAAAGTTGGCCAGCCGCCGACATGTCCGACGATAATCGGATCGTCCCCACGATCACGCGCCAAAGTTGGCCAGCCGCCGACATGTCCGACGACTATTGGATCGTCCCCACGACCACGGGCCAAAGTTGGCCAGCCGCCGACATGTCCGACGATAATCGGATCGTCCCCACGACCACGCGCCAAAGTTGGCCAGCCGCCGACATGTCCGACGACTATAGGGTCGTCCCCACGACCCCGGGCCAAAGTTGGCCAGCCGCCGACATGTCCGACGACTATAGAGTCGTCCCCACGACACCGGGTCAAAGTTGGACAGCCGCCGACATGTCCGACTACTATAGGGTCGTCCCCAGGACCTCGGGTCTAGATTGGCCCGCTACCGTCATGTCCGAAGACTATAGGGTCGTCCCCACGACCACGGGACTAGATTGGCCCGCCCCCGCCATGTCCGACGACAATAGGGTCGTCCCCACGACCCCGGGTCTAGGTTGGCCAGCCGCCGACATGTCCGACGACAATCGGATCGTCCCCACGACCACGCGCCAAAGTTGGCCAGCCGCCGACATGTCCGACGACTATTGGATCGTCCCCACGACCACGGGCCAAAGTTGGCCAGCCGCCGACATGTCCGACGATAATCGGATCGTCCCCACGACCACGCGCCAAAGTTGGCCAGCCGCCGACATGTCCGACGACTATAGGGTCGTCCCCACGACCCCGGGACTAGGTTGGCCAGCCGCCGACATGTCCGACGACTATAGGGTCGTCCCGACGACCCCGGGCCAATGTTGGCCAATCGCCAACATGTCCGACGACTATAGGGTCGTCCCTACGACCCCGGGACTAGATTGGCCCGCCACCGTCATGTCCAACGATTATAGGGTCGTCCCCAAGACCCCGGGTCCAGGTTGGCCAGCCGCCGACATTTCCGACGACTATAGGGTCGTCCCCACGACCCCGGGACTAGGTTGGCCAGCCGCCGACATGTGCGACGACTATAGGGTCGTCCCGACGACCCCGGGCCAATGTTGGCCAATCGCCAACATGTCCGACGACTATAGGGTCGTCCCTACGACCCCGGGACTAGATTGGCCCGCCACCGTCATGTCCAACGATTATAGGGTCGTCCCCACGACCCCGGGACTAGATTGGCCCGCCACCGTCATGTCCGACGATTATAGGGTCGTCCCCACGACCCTGGGACAAGCTTGGCCCGCCGCCGACTTGTCCGACGACTATAGGGTCGTCCCCACGACCCCGGGACTAGATTGGCCCGCCACCGTCATGTCCAACGATTATAGGGTCGTCCCCACGACCCCGGGTCTAGGTTGGCCAGCCGCCGACATGTCCGACGACTATAGAGTCGTCCCCAGGACACCGGGTCAAAGTTGGACAGCCGCCGACATGTCCGACTACTATAGGGTCGTCCCCAGGACCTCGGGTCTAGATTGGCCCGCTACCGTCATGTCCGAAGACTATAGGGTCGTCCCCACGACCCCGGGTCTAGGTTGGCCAGCCGCCGACTTGTCCGACGACTATAGGGTCGTACCCACGACCCCGGGACTAGGCTGACAAGCCGCCAACATGTCCGACGACTATAGGGTCGTCCCCACGACCCCGGGCCAAAGATGTCCAGCCGCCGTCTTGTCCGACGACTATAGGGTCGTCCCCACGACCCCGAGTCCAGGTTGGCCAGCCGCCGACATTCCGACGACTATAGAGTCGTCCCCACGACCCCGGGCCAAAGTTGGCCAGCCGCCGACAGGTCCGACGACTATAGGGTCGTCCCCACGACCCCGAGACTAGATTGGCCCGCCACCGTCATGTCCGACGACAATAGGGTCGTCCCCACGACCCCGGGTCCAGGTTGGCCAGCCGCCGACATTTCCGACGACTGTAGGGTCGTCCCCACGACCCCGGGCCAATGTTGGCCAATCGCCGACATGTCCAACGACTATAGGGTCGTCCCTACGACCCCGGGACTAGATTAGCCCGCCACCGTCATGTCCAACAACTATAGGGTCGTCCCCACGACCACGGGCCAAAGTTGGCATGCCGCCGAAATGTTCGACGACTATAGGGTCGTCCCCACGACCCCGGGACTAGATTGGCCCGCCACCCTCATGTCCGACGATTATAGGGTCGTCCCCACGACCGCGAGACTAGATTGGCCCGCCACCGTCATGTCCGACGAGAATAGGGTCGTTCCCACGACCCCGGGTCCAGTTTGGCCAGCCGCCGACATTTCCGACGACTATAGAGTCGTCCCCACGACACCGGGCCAAAGTTGGCAAGCCGCCGACATGTCCGACGACTATAGGGTCGTCCCCACGACCCCGGGACTAGATTGGCCCGCCACCGTCATGTCCAACGACTATAGGGTCGTCCCCACAACCACGGGCCAAAGTTGGCCAATCGCCAACATGTCCGACGACTATAGGGTCGTCCCTACGACCCCGGGACTAGATTAGCCCGCCACCGTCATGTCCAACAACTATAGGGTCGTCCCGACGACCCCGGGCCAATGTTGGCCAATCGCCAACATGTCCGACGACTATAGGGTCGTCCCTACGACCGCGGGACTAGATTGGCCCGCCACCGCCATGTCCAACGATTATAGGGTCGTTCCCACGCCCCGGGTCCAGCTTGGCCAGCCGCCGACATTTCCGACGACTATAGGGTCGTCCCCACGACCCCGGGACAAGCTTGGCCCGCCGCCGACTTGTCCGACGACTATAGGGTCGTCCCCACGACCCCGGGACTAGATTGGCCCGCCACCGTCATGTCCAACGATTATAGGGTCGTCCCCACGACCCCGGGCCAAAGTTGGCCAGCCGCCGACATGTCCGACGACTATAGGGTCGTCCCCACGACCCCGAGACTAGATTGGCCCGCCACCGTCATGTCCGACGACAATAGGGTCGTCCCCACGACCTCGGGTCCAGGTTGGCCAGCCGCCGACATTTCCGACGACTATAGAGTCGTCCCCACGACACCGGTCCAAAGTTGGCCAGCCGCCGACATGTCCGACGACTATAGGGTCGTCCCCACGACCCCGGGACTAGATTGGCCCGCCACCGTCATGTCCAACGACTATAGGGTCGTCCCCACAACCACGGGCCAAAGTTGGCCAGCCGCCGACATGTCCGACGACTATAGAGTCGTCCCCCGACACCGGGCCAAAGTTGGACAGCCGCCGACATGTCCGACTACTATAGGGTCGTCCCCAGGACCTCGGGTCTAGATTGACCCGCTACCGTCATGTCCGAAGACTATAGGGTCGTCCCCACGACCACGGGACTAGATTGGCCCGCCACCGCCATGTCCGACGACAATAGGGTCGTCCCCACGACCCCGGGTCTAGGTTGGCCAGCCGCCGACATGTCCGACGACTATAGAGTCGTCCCCACGACACCGGGCCAAAGTTGGACAGCCGCCGACATGTCCGACTACTATAGGGTCGTCCCCAGGACCTCGGGTCTAGATTGGCCCGCTACCGTCATGTCCGAAGACTATAGGGTCGTCCCCACGACCACGGGACTAGATTGGCCCGCCCCCGCCATGTCCGACGACAATAGGGTCGTCCCCACGACCCCGGGTCTAGGTTGGCCAGCCGCCGACATGTCCGACGACAATCGGATCGTCCCCACGACCACGCGCCAAAGTTGGCCAGCCGCCGACATGTCCGACGACTATTGGATCGTCCCCACGACCACGGGCCAAAGTTGGCCAGCCGCCGACATGTCCGACGATAATCGGATCGTCCCCACGACCACGCGCCAAAGTTGGCCAGCCGCCGACATGTCCGACGACTATAGAGTCGTCCCCACGACCCCGGGCCAAAGTTGGCAAGCCGCCGAAATGTCCGACGACTATAGGGTCGTCCCCACGACCCCGGGTCCAGGTTGGCCAGCCGCCGACATTTCCGACGACTATAGGGTCGTCCCCACGACCCCGGGACTAGGTTGGCCAGCCGCCGACATGTCCGACGACTATAGGGTCGTCCCGACGACCCCGGGACAATGTTGGCCAATCGCCAAAATGTCCGACGACTATAGGGTCGTCCCTACGACCCCGGGACTAGATTGGCCCGCCACCGTCATGTCCGACGACAATAGGGTCGTCCCCACGACCCCGGGTCTAGGTTGGCCAGCCGCCGACATATCCGACGACTATAGGGTCGTCCCCACGACCCCGGGTCTAGGTTGGCCAGCCGCCGACATGTCCGACGACTATAGAGTCGTCCCCACGACACCGGGTCAAAGTTGGACAGCCGCCGACAGGTCCGACGACTATAGGGTCGTCCCCACGACCCCGAGACTAGATTGGCCCGCCACCGTCATGTCCGACGACAATAGGGTCGTCCCCACGACCCCGGGTCCAGGTTGGCCAGCCGCCGACATTTCCGACGACTGTAGGTTCGTCCCCACGACCCCGGGCCAATGTTGGCCAATCGCCGACATGTCCAACGACTATAGGGTCGTCCCTACGACCCCGGGACTAGATTAGCCCGCCACCGTCATGTCCAACAACTATAGGGTCGTCCCCACGACCACGGGCCAAAGTTGGCATGCCGCCGAAATGTTCGACGACTATAGGGTCGTCCCCACGACCCCGGGACTAGATTGGCCCGCCACCGTCATGTCCAACGACTATAGGGTCGTCCCCACAACCACGGGCCAAAGTTGGCCAGCCGCCGACATGTCCGACGACTATAGAGTCGTCCCCACGACACCGGGCCAAAGTTGGACAGCCGCCGACATGTCCGACTACTATAGGGTCGTCCCCAGGACCTCGGGTCTAGATTGGCCCGCTACCGTCATGTCCGAAGACTATAGGGTCGTCCCCACGACCACGGGACTAGATTGGCCCGCCACCGCCATGTCCGACGACAATAGGGTCGTCCCCACGACCCCGGGTCTAGGTTGGCCAGCCGCCGACATGTCCGACGACAATCGGATCGTCCCCACGACCACGCGCCAAAGTTGGCCAGCCGCCGACATGTCCGACGACTATTGGATCGTCCCCACGACCACGGGCCAAAGTTGGCCAGCCGCCGACATGTCCGACGATAATCGGATCGTCCCCACGACCACGCGCCAAAGTTGGCCAGCCGCCGACATGTCCGACGACTATAGGGTCGTCCCCACGACCCCGGGCCAATGTTGGCCAATCGCCGACATGTCCAACGACTATAGGGTCGTCCCTACGACCCCGGGACTAGATTAGCCCGCCACCGTCATGTCCAACAACTATAGGGTCGTCCCCACGACCACGGGCCAAAGTTGGCATGCCGCCGAAATGTCCGACGACTATAGGGTCGTCCCCACGACACCGGTACAAAGTTGGCCAGCCGCCGACATGTCCGACGACTATAGGGTCGTCCCCACGACCCCGAGACTAGATTGGCCCGCCACCGTCATGTCCGACGACAACAGGGTCGTCCCCACGACCCCGGGTCCAGGTTGGCCAGCCGCCGACATTTCCGACGACTGTAGGGTCGTCCCCACGACCCCGGGACTAGATTGGCCCGCCACCGTCAAGTCCACGACTATAGGGTCGTCCCCACGACCCCGGGTCCAGGTTGGCCAGCCGCCGACATTTCCGACGACTGTAGGGTCGTCCCCACGACCCCGGGACTAGATTGGCCCGCCACCGTCAAGTCCGACGACTATAGGGTCGTCCCCACGACCTCGAGACTAGGTTGGCCAGCCGCCGACATGTCCGACGACTATAGGGTCGTCCCCACGACCCCGGGCCAATGTTGGCCAATCGCCGACATGTCCGACGACTATAGGGTCGTCCCTACGACCCCGGGACTAGATTGGCCCGCCACCGTCATGTCCAACGACTATAGGGTCGTCCCCACGACCACGGGCCAAAGTTGGCATGCCGCCGACATGTCCGACGACTATTGGATCGTCCCCACGACCACGGGCCAATGTTGGCCAGCCGCCGACATGTCCGACGACTATAGGGTCGTCCCCACGACCCCGGGACTAGATTGGCCCGCCACCGTCATGTCCGACGACAATAGGGTCGTCCCCACGACCCCGGGTCTAGGTTGGCCAGCCGCCGTCTTGTCCGACGACTATAGGGTCGTCCGCACGACCCCGGGACTAGATTGGCCCGCCACCGTCATGTCCGACGACAATAGGGTCGTCCCCACGACCCCGGGTCCAGGTTGGCCAGCCGCCGACATTTCCGACGACTATAGAGTCGTCCCCACGACACCGGGCCAAAGTTGGCCAGCCGCCGACATGTCCGACGACTATAGGGTCGTCCCCACGACCCCGGGACTAGATTGGCCCGCCACCGTCATGTCCGACGACAATAGGGTCGTCCCCAAGACCCCGGGTCTAGGTTGGCCAGCCGCCGACATATCCGACGACTATAGAGTCGTCCCCACGACACCGGGCCAAAGTTGGACAGCCGCCGACATGTCCGACGACTATAGGGTCGTCCCCACGACCCCGGGCCAATGTTGGCCAATCGCCGACATGTCCGACGACTATAGGGTCGTCCCTACGACCCCGGGACTAGATTGGCCCGCCACCGTCATGTCCAACGACTATAGGGTCGTCCCCACGACCCCGGGCCAAAGTTGGCCAGCCGCCGACATGTCCGACGACTATAGGGTCGTCCCCACGACCCCGAGACTAGATTGGCCCGCCACCGTCATGTCCGACGACAATAGGGTCGTCCCCAAGACCCCGGGTCCAGGTTGGCCAGCCGCCGACATTTCCGACGACTGTAGGGTCGTCCCCACGACCCCGGGACTAGATTGGCCCGCCACCGTCAAGTCCGACGACTATAGGGTCGTCCCCACGACCTCGGGACTAGGTTGGCCAGCCGCCGACATGTCCGACGACTATAGGGTCGTCCCCACGACCCCGGGCCAATGTTGGCCAATCGCCGACATGTCCGACGACTATAGGGTCGTCCCTACGACCCCGAGACTAGATTGGCCCGCCACCGTCATGTCCGACGACTGTAGGGTCGTCCCCACGACCCCGGGACTAGATTGGCCCGCCACCGTCAAGTCCGACGACTATAGGGTCGCCCCCACGACCTCGGGACTAGGTTGGCCAGCCGCCGACATGTCCGACCACTATTGGGTCGTCCCCACGACACCGGGCCAAAGTTGGCCAGCCGCCGACATGTCCGACGACAATAGGGTCGTCCCCACGACCCCGGGACAAGGTTGGCCCGCCGCCGACTTGTCCGACGACTATAGGGTCGTACCCACGACCCCGGGACTAGGCTGACAAGCCGCCAACATGTCCGACGACTATAGGGTCGTCCCCACGACCCCGGGCCAATGATGTCCAGCCGCCGTCTTGTCCGACGACTATAGGGTCGTCCCCACGACCCTGGGACTAGATAGGTCCGCCACCGTCATGTCCGACGACTGTAGGGTCGTCCCCACGACCCCGGGCCAAAGATGTCCAGCCGCCGCCTTCTCCGAAGACTATAGGGTCGTCGTAACGACCCCGGGTCCAGGTTGGCCAGCCGCCGACAGTTCCGACGACTATAGAGTCGTCCCCACGACACCGGGCCAAAGTTGGCCAGCCGCCGACATGTCCGACGACTATAGGGTCGTCCCCCGACCCCGGGCCAAAGATGTCCAGCCGCCGTCTTGTCCGACGACTATAGGGTCGTCCCCACGACCCCGAGGCCAGGTTGGCCAGCCGCCGACATTTCCGACGACTATAGAGTCGTCCCCACGACCCCGGGCCAAAGTTGGCCAGACGCCGACATGTCCGACGACTATAGGGTCGTCCCCACGACCCCGAGACTAGTTTGGCCCGCCACCGTCATGTCCGACGACTATAGGGTCGTCCCCCGACCCCGGGCCAAAGATGTCCAGCCGCCGTCTTGTCCGACGACTATAGGTTCGTCCCCACGACCCCGAGTCCAGGTTGGCCAGCGGCCAACATTTCCGACGACTATAGAGTCGTCCCCACGACCCCGGGCCAAAGTTGGCAAGCCGCCGAAATGTCCGACGACTATAGGGTCGTCCCCACGACCCCGGGACTAGGTTGGCCAGCCGCCGACATGTCCGACGACTATAGGGGCGTCCCGACGACCCCGGACCAATGTTGGCCAATCGCCAACATGTCCGACAACTATAGGGTCGTCCCCACGTCCCCGGGACTAGATTGGCCCGCCACCGTCATGTCCGACGATTATAGGGTCGTCCCCACGACCCCGGGACAAGCTTGGCCCGCCGCCGACTTGTCCGACGACTATAGAGTCGTCCCCTCGACCCCGGGCCAAAGTTGGCAAGCCGCCGAAATGTCCGACGACTATAGGGTCGTCCCCACGACCCAGGGACTAGGTTGGCCAGCCGCCGACATGTCCGACGACTATAGGGGCGTCCCGACGACCCCGGGCCAATGTTGGCCAATCGCCAACATGTCCGACAACTATAGGGTCGTCCCTACGACCCCGGGACTAGATTGGCCCGCCACCGTCATGTCCAACGATTATAGGGTCGTCCCCACGACCCCGGGACTAGATTGGCCCGCCACCGTCATGTCCGACGATTATAGGGTCGTCCCCACGACCCCGGGACAAGCTTGGCCCGCCGCCGACTTGTCCGACGACTATACGGTCGTCCCCACGACCCCGGGACTAGATTGGCCCGCCACCGTCATGTCCGACGACAATAGGGTCGTCCCCACGACCCCGGGTCTAGGTTGGCCAGCCGCCGACATGTCCGACGACTATAGAGTCGTCCCCACGACACCGGGCCAAAGTTGGACAGCCGCCGACATGTCCGACTACTATAGGGTCGTCCCCAGGACCTCGGGTCTAGATTGGCCCGCTACCGTCATGTCCGAAGACTATAGGGTCGTCCCCACGTCCACGGGACTAGATTGGCCCGCCACCGCCATGTCCGACGACAATAGGGTCGTCCCCACGACCCCGGGTCTAGGTTGGCCAGCCGCCGACATGTCCGACGACAATCGGATCGTCCCCACGCCCACGCGCCAAAGTTGGCCAGCCGCAATCATGTCCGACGACTATTGGATCATCCCCACGACCACGGGCCAAAGTTGGCCAGCCGCCGACATATCCGACGACAATCGGATCGTCCCCACGACCACGCGCCAAAGTTGGCCAGCCGCCGACATGTCCGACGACAATTGGGTCGTCCCCACGACCCCGGGCCAATGTTGGCCAATCGCCGACATATCCGACGACAATCGGATCGTCCCCACGACCACGCGCCAAAGTTGGCCAGCCGCCGACATGTCCGACGACAATTGGGTCGTCCCCACGACCCCGGGCCAATGTTGGCCAATCGCCGACATGTCCAACGACTATCGGGTCGTCCCTACGACCCAGGGACTAGATTAGCCCGCCACCGTCATGTCCAACGACTATAGGGTCGTCCCCTCGACCCCGGGACTAGATTGGCCCGCCACCGTCATGTCCGACGACTATAGGGTCGTCCCCACGACCCCGGGCCAAAGATGTCCAGCCGCCGTCTTGTCCGACGACTATAGGGTCGTCCCCACGACCCCGAGTCCAGGTTGGCCAGCCGCCGACATTTCCGACGACTATAGAGTCGTCCCCACGACCCCGGGCCAAAGTTGGCCAGCCGCCGACATGTCCGACGACTATAGAGTCGTCCCCACGACACCGGGCCAAAGTTGGCCAGCCGCCGACATGTCCGACGACTATAGGGTCGTCCCCACGACCCCGGGACTAGATTGGCCCGCCACCGTCATGTCCGACGATTATAGGGTCGTCCCCACGACCCCGGGACAAGCTTGGCCCGCCGCCGAATTGTTCGACGACTATAGGGTCGTCCCCACGACCCCGGGACTAGATTGGCCCGCCACCGTCATGTCCGACGACAATAGGGTCGTCCCCCGACCCCGGGCCAAAGATGTCCAGCCGCCGTCTTGTCCGACGACTATAGGGTCGTCCCCACGACCCCGAGTCCAGGTTGGCCAGCGGCCAACATTTCCGACGACTATAGAGTCGTCCCCACGACCCCGGGCCAAAGTTGGCAAGCCGCCGAAATGTCCGACGACTATAGGGTCGTCCCCACGACCCCGGGACAAGCTTGGCCCGCCGCCGAATTGTTCGACGACTATAGGGTCGTCCCCACGACCCCGGGACTAGATTGGCCCGCCACCGTCATGTCCGACGACAATAGGGTCGTCCCCACGACCCCGGGTCTAGGTTGGCCAGCCGCCGACTTGTCCGACGACTATAGGGTCGTCCCCAGGACCTCGGGACTAGATTGGCCCGCCACCGTCAAGTCCGACGACTATAGGGTCGTCCCCACGACCCCGGGCCAAAGTTGGCAAGCCGCCGAAATGTCCGACGACTGTAGGGTCGTACCCACGACCCCGGGACTAGGCTGACAAGCCGCCAACATGTCCGACGACTATAGGGTCGCCCCCACGACCCCGGGCCAAAGTTGGCCAGCCGCCGACATGTCCGACGACTATAGGGTCGTCCCCACGACCCCGAGACTAGATTGGCCCGCCACCGTCATGTCCGACGACAATAGGGTCGTCCCCACGACCACGGGCCAAAGTTGGCCAGCCGCCGACATGTCCGACGACTATAGGGTCGTCCCCACGACCCCGGGACTAGATTGGTCCGCCACCGTCTTGTCCGACGACTATGGGGTCGTCCCCACGACCCCGGGCCAAAGTTGACCAGCCGCCGACATGTCCGACGACTATAGGGTCGTCCCCACGACCCCGGGACTAGATTGGCCCGCCACAGTCATGTCCGACGATTATAGGGTCGTCCCCACGACCGCGAGACTAGATTGGCCCGCCACCGTTATGTCCGACGACAATAGGGTCGTCCCCACGACCCCGGGTCCAGGTTGGCCAGCCGCCGACATTTCCGACGACTATAGAGTCGTCCCCACGACACCGGGCCAAAGTTGGCCAGCCGCCGACATGTCCGACGACTATAGGGTCGTCCCCACGACCCCGGGACAAGGTTGGCCCGCCGCCGAATTGTCCGACGACTATAGGGTCGTACCCACCACCCCGAGTCCAGGTTGGCCAGCCGCCGACATTTCCGACGACTATAGAGTCGTCCCCACGACCCCGGGCCAAAGTTGGCCAGCCGCCGACATGTCCGACGACTATAGGGTCGTCCCCACGACCCCGGGACAAGGTTGGCCCGCCGCCGACTTGTCCGACGACTATAGGGTCGTACCCACGACCCCGGGACTAGGCTGACAAACTGCCAACATGTCCGACCACTATAGGGTCGTCCCCACGACCCCGGGCCAATGATGTCCAGCCGCCGTCTTGTCCGACGACTATAGGGTCGTCCCCACGACCCCAGGACTAGATTGGCCCGCCACCGTCATGTCCAACGATTATAGGGTCGTCCCCACAACCACGGGCCAAAGTTGGCCAGCCGCCGACATGTCCGACGACTATAGGGTCGTCCCCACGACCCCGGGCCAAAGTTGGGCAGCCGCCGACATGTCCGACGACTATAGGGTCGTCCCCACGACCCCGAGACTAGATTGGCCCGCCACCGTCATGTCCGACGACAATAGGGTCGTCCCCACGACCCCGGACCAGGTTGGCCAGCGGCCGACATTTCCGACGACTATAGGGTCGTCCCCACGACCCCGGGACAAGGTTGGCCCGCCGCCGACTTGTCCGACGACTATAGGGTCGTACCCACGACCCCGGGACTAGGCTGACAAGCCGCCAACATGTCCGACGACTATAGGGTCGTCCACACGACCCCGGGCCAATGATGTCCAGCCGCCGTCTTGTCCGACGACTATAGGGTCGTCCCCACGACCCCGGGCCAAAGTTGACCAGCCGCCGACATGTCCGACGACTATAGGGTCGTCCCCACGACCCCGGGACTAGATTGGCCCGCCACCGTCATGTCCGACGATTATAGGGTCGTCCCCACGACCGCGAGACTAGATTGGCCCGCCACCGTCATGTCCGACGACAATAGGGTCGTCCCCACGACCCCGGGTCCAGGTTGGCCAGCCGCCGACATTTCCGACGACTATAGAGTCGTCCCCACGACCACGGGCCAAAGTTGGCCAGCCGCCGACATGTTCGACGACAATCGGATCGTCCCCACGACCACGCGCCAAAGTTGGCCAGCCGCCGACATGTCCGACGACTATAGGGTCGTCCCCACGACCCCGGGCCAATGTTGGCCAATCGCCGACATGTCCAACGACTATCGGGTCGTCCCTACGACCCAGGGACTAGATTAGCCCGCCACCGTCATGTCCGACGACTATAGGGTCGTCCCCACGACCTCGGGACTAGGTTGGCCAGCCGCCGACATGTCCGACGACTATAGGGTCGTCCCCACGACCCCGGGCCAATGTTGGCCAATCGCCGACATGTCCGACGACTATAGGGTCGTCCCTACGACCCCGGGACTAGATTGGCCCGCCACCGTCAAGTCCGACGACTATAGGATCGTCTCCACGACCACGGGCCAAAGTTAGCCAGCCGCCGACATGTCCGACGACTATAGGGTCGTCCCCACGACCCCGGGCCAATGTTGGCCAATCGCCGTCTGGTCCGACGACTATAGGGTCGTCCCCACGACCCCGGGACTAGATTGGCCCGCCACCGTCATGTCCGACGACTATAGGGTCGTCCCCACGACCCCGGGCCAAAGTTGGCAAGCCGCCGAAATGTCCGACGACTATAGGGACGTCCCCACGACCGCGAGCCAAGGATATCCAGCCGCCGTCTTGTCCGACGACTATAGGGTCGTCCCCACGACCCCGGGACTAGATTGACCCGCCACCGTCATGTCCGACGACTATAGGGTCGTCCCCACGTCCCCGGGACAAGGTTGGCCCGCCGCCGACTTGTCCGACGACTATAGAGTCGTCCCCACGACACCGGGCCAAAGATGGACAGCCGCCGACATGTCCGACGACAATAGGGTCGTCCCCACGACCCCGGGCCAATGTTGGCCAATCGCCGACATGTCCGACGACTATAGGGTCGTCCCTACGACCCCGGGACTAGATTGGCCCGCCACCGTCATGTCCAACGACTATAGGGTCGTCCCCACGACCCCGGGCCAAAGTTGGCATGCCGCCGAAATGTCCGACGACTATAGGGTCGTCCCCACGACCCCGGGCCAAAGTTGGCAAGCCGCCGAAATGTCCGACGACTATAGGGTCGTCCCCACGACCGCGAGCCAAGGATATCAAGCCGCCGTCTTGTCCGACGACTATAGGGTCGTCCCCACGACCGCGGGCCAAAAATGTCCAGCCGCCGTCTTGTCCGACGACTATAGGGTCGTCCCCACGACACCGGGCCAAAGTTGGCAAGCCGCCGAAATGTCCGACGACTATAGGGTCGTCCCCACGACCCCGGGCCAATGTTGGCCAATCGCCGACATCTCCGACGACTATAGGGTCGTCCCCACGACCCCGGGACTAGATTGGCCCGCCATCGTCATGTCCAACGACAATAGGGTCGTCCCCACGACCCCGGGACTAGGTTGACAAGCCGCCAACATGTCCGACGACTATAGGGTCGTCCCCACGACCCCGGGCCAAAGATGGCATGCCGCCGAAATGGCCGACGACTATAGGGTCGTCCCCAGGACCGCGGGCCAAAGATGTCAAGCCGTCGTCTTCTCCGACGACTATAGGGTCGTCCCCACGACCCCGGGCCAATGTTGGCCAATTGCCGACATGTCCGACGACTATAGGGTCGTCCCTACGACCCCGGGACTAGATTGGCCCGCCACCGTCATGTCCAACGACTATACGGTCGTCCCCACGACCATGGGCCAAAGTTGGCCAGCCGCCGATATGTCCAACGACTATTGGGTCGTCCCCACGACCACGGGCCAAAGTTAGCCAGCCGCCGACATGTCCGACGACTATAGGGTCGTCCCCACGACCCCGGGCCAAAGGTGGCAAGCCGCCGAAATGTCCGACGACTATAGGGTCGTCCCAACGACCCGGGACTAGACTGGCCCGCCACCGACATGTCCGACGACTATAGAGTCGTCCCCACGACCCCGGGTCAATGTTGGCTCGCCGCCGACATGTCCGACGACTATAGGGTCGTCCCCACGACCCCCGGGCCAAAGTTCGACAGCCACCGACATTTCCGACGACTATAGGGTCGTCCCCACGACCACGGGCCAAAGTTGGCCAGCCGCCGACATGTCCGACGTCTATAGGGTCGTCACTACGACCCCGGGACTAGATAGGCCCGCCGCCGACATGTTCGGCGACTATAGGGTCGTCCCCACGACCCCGGGACTAGATTGGCCCGCCACCGTCATGTCCGACGATTATAGGGTCGTCCCCACGACCACGGGACTAGGTTGACCCGCCGCCGACGTGTCCGACAACTATACGGTCGTACCCACGACGACGGGCCAAAGTTGGCCAAACGGCGACATATCCGACGACTATAGGGTCGTCCCCATGACCCTGGGACTAGATTGGCCCGCCACCGTCATATCCGACGACTATAGGGTCGTCCCCATGACCCTGGGACTAGGTTGGCTCGCCGCCGACTTGTCCGACGACTATAGGGTCGTCCCCACGACCCCGGGACTACGTAGACCCGCCGCCGACGTGTCCGACAACTATAGGGTCGTCCCCACGACGACGGGCCAAGGTTGGCCAACCGCCGACATATCCGACGACTATAGGGTCGTCCCCACGACCCCGGGACTAGGTTGACCCGCCGCTGACTTGTCCGACGACTAAAGGGTCGTCCCCACAACCGCGGGACTACGTTGGCTCGCCGCCGACTTGTCCGACGACTATAGGGTCGTCCCCACGACCCCGGGCCAAAGTTGGCAAGCTGCCGACTTGTCCGACGACTATAGGGTTGTCCCCACGACACCGGGACTAGGTAGACCCGCCGCCGACGTGTCCGACAACTATAGGGTCGTCCCCACGACCCCGGGACTAGATTGGCCCGCCACCGTCATGTCCGACGACTATAGGGTCGTCTCCACGACCCCGGGACTAGGTTGGCCCGCCGCCGACTTGTCCGACGACTATGGGGTCGTCCCCACGACCGCGAGCCAAGGATGTCCAGCCGCCGTCTTGTCCGACGACTATAGGGTCGTCCCCATGACCCCGGGACTAGATTGGCCCGCCACCGTCATGTCCGACGACTATAGGGTCGTCTCCACGACCCCGGGACTAGGTTGGCCCGCCGCCGACTTGTCCGACGACTATAGGGTCGTCCCCACGACCACGGGCCAAAGTTGGCCAGCCGCCGACATGTCCGACGACTATAGGGTCGTACCCACGACCCCGGATCTAGGCTGACAAGCCGCCAACATGTCCGAAGACTATAGAGTCGTCCCCACGACCCCGGGCCAATGTTGGCCAATCGCCAACATGTCCGACGACTATAGGGTCGTCCGTACGACCCCGGGAATAGATTGGCCCGTCACCGTCATGTCCGACGACAATAGGGTCGTCCCCACGACCCCGGGTCTAGGTTGGCCAGCCGCCGACATGTCCGACGACTATAGAGTCGTCCCCACGACTCCGGGCCAAAGTTGGCCAGCCGCTGACATGTCCAACGACTATAGGGTCGTCCCCACGACCACGGGCCAAAGTTGGCCAGCCGCCGACATGTCCGACGACTATTGGATCGTCCCCACGACCACGGGCCAAAGTTGGCCAGCCGCCGACATGTCCGACGACTATAGGGTCGTCCCCACGACTCCGGGACTAGATTGGTCCGCCACCGTCATGTCCGACGACTATAGGGTCGTCCCCACGACCCCGGGACTAGGTTGACAAGCCGCCGAAATGTCCGACGACTATAGGGTCGTCCCCACGACCGCGAGCCAAGGATGTCCAGCCGCCGTCTTGTCCGACGACTATAGGGTCGTCCCCATGACCCCGGGACTAGATTGGCCCGCCACCGTCATGTCCGACGACTATAGGGTCGTCTCCACGACCCCGGGACTAGGTTGGCCCGCCGCCGACTTGTCTGACGACTATAGGGTCGTCCCCACGACCACGGGCCAAAGTTGGCCAGCCGCCGACATGTCCGACGACTATTGGATCGTCCCCACGACCACGGGCCAATGTTGGCCAGCCGCCGACATGTCCGGCGACTGTAGGGTCGTCCCCACGACCCCCGGCCTAGGTTGGCTCGCCGCCGAATTGTCCGACGACTATAGAGTCGTCCCCACGACCACGGGCCAAAGATGGCCAGCGGCCGTCTTGTCCGACGACTAAAGGGTCGTCCCCACAACCGCGGGACTACGTTGGCTCGCCGCCGACTTGTCCGACGACTATAGGGTCGTCCCCACGACCGCGGGACTAGGTTGGCTCGCCGCCGACTTGTCCGACGACAATAGGGTCGTCCACACGACCTCGGGCCAATGTTGGCCAGCCGCCGACATGTCCGACGATTATAGGGTCGTCCCCACGACCCCGGGCCAGTGTTGGCCAATCGCCGTCATGTCCGACGTCTATAGTGTCGTCACTACGACCCCGGGACTAGATAGGCCCGCCGCCGACATGTTCGGCGACTATAGGGTCGTCCCCACGACCCCGGGACTAGATTGGCCCGCCACCGTCATGTCCGACGATTATAGGGTCGTCCCCACGACCACGGGACTAGGTTGACCCGCCGCCGACGTGTCCGACAACTATAGGGTCGTACCCACGACGACGGGCCAAAGTTCGCCAAACGCCGACATATCCGACGACTATAGGGTCGTCCCCATGACCCTGGGACTAGATTGGCCCGCCACCGTCATATCCGACGACTATAGGGTCGTCCCCATGACCCTGGGACTAGGTTGGCTCGCCGCCGACTTGTCCGACGACTATAGGGTCGTCCCCACGACCCCGGGACTACGTAGACCCGCCGCCGACGTGTCCGACAACTATAGGGTCGTCCCCACGACGACGGGCCAAAGTTGGCCAACCGCCGAAATGTCCGGCGACTGTAGGGTCGTCCCCACGACCCCCGGCCTAGGTTGGCTCGCCGCCGAATTGTCCGACGACTATAGAGTCGTCCCCACGACCACGGGCCAAAGATGGCCAGCGGCCGTCTTGTCCGACGACTAAAGGGTCGTCCCCACAACCGCGGGACTACGTTGGCTCGCCGCCGACTTGTCCGACGACTATAGGGTCGTCCCCACGACCGCGGGACTAGGTTGGCTCGCCGCCGACTTGTCCGACGACAATAGGGTCGTCCACACGACCTCGGGCCAATGTTGGCCAGCCGCCGACATGTCCGACGATTATAGGGTCGTCCCCACGACCCCGGGCCAGTGTTGGCCAATCGCCGTCATGTCCGACGTCTATAGGGTCGTCCTCACGACCCCGGGGCAAGGGTGGCCTGCAGCCGACATGTCCGACGACTATAGAGTCGTCCCCACGACACCGGGCCAAAGTTGGCCAGCCGCCGACATGTCCGACGACTATAGGGTCGTCCCCACGACCCCGGGTCTAGGTTGGCCCGCTGCCAAGTAGTCCGTCGAATATAGAGTCGTCCCCACGACCCCTGGCCAAAGTTGGCCCGCCGCCGACATCTCGGACGAATATAGAGTCGTCCCTACGACCCCGGGACAAGATTGGCCCGCCACCGTCAAGTCCGACGACTATTGGGTCGTCCCCACGACCCCGGGCCAATGATGGCCAATCGCCGACATGTCCGACGACTATAGGGTCGTCCCCACGACCCCGGGCCAGTGTTGGCCAATCGCCGTCATGTCCGACGTCTATAGGGTCGTCACTACGACCCCGGGACTAGATAGGCCCGCCGCCGACATGTTCGGCGACTATAGGGTCGTCCCCACGACCCCGGGACTAGATTGGCCCGCCACCGTCATGTCCGACGATTATAGGGTCGTCCCCACGACCACGGGACTAGGTTGACCCGCCGCCGACGTGTCCGACAACTATAGGGTCGTACCCACGACGACGGGCCAAAGTTGGCCAAATGCCGACATATCCGACGACTATAGGGTCGTCCCCATGACCCTGGGACTAGATTGGCCCGCCACCGTCATATCCGACGACTATAGGGTCGTCCCCATGACCCTGGGACTAGGTTGGCTCGCCGCCCACTTGTCCGACGACTATAGGGTCGTCCCCACGACCCCGGGACTACGTAGACCCGCCGCCGACGTGTCCGACAACTATAGGGTCGTCCCCACGACCCCGGGACTAGATTGGCCCGCCACCGTCATGTCCGACGACTATAGGGTCGTCTCCACGACCCCGGGACTAGGTTGGCCCGCCGCCGACTTGTCCGACGACTATGGGGTCGTCCCCACGACCACGGGCCAAAGTTGGCCAGCCGCCGACATGTCCGACGACTATTGGATCGTCCCCACGACCACGGGCCAAAGTTGGCCAGCCGCCGACATGTCCGACGACTATAGGGTTGTCCCCACGACCCCGGGACTAGATTGGTCCGCCACCGTCATGTCCGACGACTATAGGGTCGTCCCTACGACCCCGGGCCAAAGTTGGCAAGCCGCCGAAATGTCCGGCGACTGTAGGGTCGTCCCCACGACCCCCGGCCTAGGTTGGCTCGCCGCCGAATTGTCCGACGACTATAGAGTCGTCCCCACGACCACGGGCCAAAGATGGCCAGCGGCCGTCTTGTCCGACGACTAAAGGGTCGTCCCCACAACCGCGGGACTACGTTGGTCAGCCGCCGACATGTCCGACGACTATAGGGTCGTCCCCACGACCCCCGGACTAGGTTGGCTCGCCGCCGACTTGTCCGACGACTATAGGGTCGTCCCCACGACCCCGGGCCAAAGTTGGCCAGCCGCCGACATGTCCGACGACTATAGGGTCGTCCCCACGACCCCGGGTCTAGGTTGGCCCGCTGCCAAGTAGTCCGTCGAATATAGAGTCGTCCCCACGACCCCTGGACAAAGTTGGCCCGCCGCCGACATCTCGGACGAATATAGAGTCGTACCTACGACCCCGGGACAAGATTGGCCCGCCACCGTCAAGTCCGACGACTATTGGGTCGTCCCCACGACCCCGGGCCAATGATGGCCAATCGCCGACATGTCCGAAACTATAGAGTCGTCCCCACGACCACGGGCCAAAGATGGCCAGCGGCCGTCTTGTCCGACGTCTAAAGGGTCGTCCCCACAACCGCGGGACTACGTTGGCTCGCCGCCGACTTGTCCGACGACTATAGGGTCGTCCCCACGACCGCGGGACTAGGTTGGCTCGCCGCCGACTTGTCCGACGACAATAGGGTCGTCCACACGACCTCGGGCCAATGTTGGCCAGCCGCCGACATGTCCGACGATTATAGGGTCGTCCCCACGACCCCGGGCCAGTGTTGGCCAATCGCCGTCATGTCCGACGTCTATAGGGTCGTCACTACGACCCCGGGACTAGATAGGCCCGCCGCCGACATGTTCGGCGACTATAGGGTCGTCCCCACGACCCCGGGACTAGATTGGCCCGCCACCGTCATGTCCGACGATTATAGGGTCGTCCCCACGACCACGGGACTAGGTTGACCCGCCGCCGACGTGTCCGACAACTATAGGGTCGTACCCACGACGACGGGCCAAAGTTCGCCAAACGCCGACATATCCGACGACTATAGGGTCGTCCCCATGACCCTGGGACTAGATTGGCCCGCCACCGTCATATCCGACGACTATAGGGTCGTCCCCATGACCCTGGGACTAGGTTGGCTCGCCGCCGACTTGTCCGACGACTATAGGGTCGTCCCCACGACCCCGGGACTACGTAGACCCGCCGCCGACGTGTCCGACAACTATAGGGTCGTCCCCACGACGACGGGCCAAAGTTGGCCAACCGCCGACATATCCGACAACTATAGGGTCGTCCCCACGACCCCGGGACTAGGTTGACCCGCCGCTGACTTGTCCGACGACTAAAGGGTCGTCCCCACAACCGCGGGACTACGTTGGCTCGCCGCCGACTTGTCCGACGACTATAGGGTCGTCCCCACGACCCCGGGCCAAAGTTGGCAAGCTGCCGACTTGTCCGACGACTATAGGGTTGTCCCCACGACCCCGGGACTAGGTAGACCCGCCGCCGACGTGTCCGACAACTATAGGGTCGTCCCCACGACCCCGGGACTAGATTGGCCCGCCACCGTCATGTCCGACGACTATAGGGTCGTCTCCACGACCCCGGGACTAGGTTGGCCCGCCGCCGACTTGTCCGACGACTATGGGGTCGTCCCCACGACCACGGGCCAAAGTTGGCCAGCCGCCGACATGTCCGACGACTATTGGATCGTCCCCACGACCACGGGCCAAAGTTGGCCAGCCGCCGACATGTCCGACGACTATAGGGTTGTCCCCACGACCCCGGGACTAGATTGGTCCGCCACCGTCATGTCCGACGACTATAGGGTCGTCCCTACGACCCCGGGCCAAAGTTGGCAAGCCGCCGAAATGTCCGGCGACTGTAGGGTCGTCCCCACGACCCCCGGCCTAGGTTGGCTCGCCGCCGAATTGTCCGACGACTATAGAGTCGTCCCCACGACCACGGGCCAAAGATGGCCAGCGGCCGTCTTGTCCGACGACTAAAGGGTCGTCCCCACAACCGCGGGACTACGTTGGCTCGCCGCCGACTTGTCCGACGACTATAGGGTCGTCCCCACGACCGCGGGACTAGGTTGGCTCGCCGCCGACTTGTCCGACGACAATAGGGTCGTCCACACGACCTCGGGCCAATGTTGGCCAGCCGCCGACATGTCCGACGATTATAGGGTCGTCCCCACGACCCCGGGCCAGTGTTGGCCAATCGCCGTCATGTCCGACGTCTATAGGGTCGTCCTCACGACCCCGGGGCAAGGGTGGCCTGCAGCCGACATGTCCGACGACTATAGAGTCGTCCCCACGACACCGGGCCAAAGTTGGTCAGCCGCCGACATGTCCGACGACTATAGGGTCGTCCCCACGACCCCCGGACTAGGTTGGCTCGCCGCCGACTTGTCCGACGACTATAGGGTCGTCCCCACGACCCCGGGCCAAAGTTGGCCAGCCGCCGACATGTCCGACGACTATAGGGTCGTCCCCACGACCCCGGGTCTAGGTTGGCCCGCTGCCAAGTAGTCCGTCGAATATAGAGTCGTCCCCACGACCCCTGGCCAAAGTTGGCCCGCCGCCGACATCTCGGACGAATATAGAGTCGTCCCTACGACCCCGGGACAAGATTGGCCCGCCACCGTCAAGTCCGACGACTATTGGGTCGTCCCCACGACCCCGGGCCAATGATGGCCAATCGCCGACATGTCCGACGACTATAGGGTCGTCCCCAGGACCCCGGGCCAGTGTTGGCCAATCGCCGTCATGTCCGACGTCTATAGGGTCGTCACTACGACCCCGGGACTAGATAGGCCCGCCGCCGACTTGTCCGACGACTATAGGGTCGTCCCCACGACCGCGGGACTAGGTTGGCTCGCCGCCGACTTGTCCGACGACAATAGGGTCGTCCACACGACCTCGGGCCAATGTTGGCCAGCCGCCGACATGTCCAACGACTATTGGGTCGTCCCCACGACCGCGGGCCAAAGTTAGCCAGCCGCCGACATGTCCGACGACTATAGGGTCGTCCCCACGACCCCGGGCCAAAGTTGGCCAGCCGCCGACATGTCCGACGACTATAGGGTCGTCCCCACGACCCCGGGACAAGCTTGGCCCGCCGCCGACTTGTTCGACGACTATAGGGTCGTCCCCACGACCCCGGGACTAGATTGGCCCGCCACCGTCA
Source organism: Andrena praecox (assembly GCA_963932275.1). Taxonomy (NCBI): domain Eukaryota; kingdom Metazoa; phylum Arthropoda; class Insecta; order Hymenoptera; family Andrenidae; genus Andrena; species Andrena praecox. The sequence continues at coordinate 508,713 of CAWVQO010000169.1, forward strand.
TGTCCGATGACAATAGGGTCGTCCCCACGACCCCAGGTCTAGGTTGGCCAGCCGCCGACTTGTCCGACGACTATAGGGTCGTACCCACGACCCCGGGACTAGGCTGACAAGCCGCCAACATGTCCGACGACTATAGGGTCGTCCCCACGACCCCGGGCCAAAGATGGCCAGCCGCCGACATGTCCGACGACTATAGGGTCGTCCCCACGACCCCGGGACTAGATTGGCCCGCCACCGTCATGTCCGACGATTATAGGGTCGTCCCCACGACCCCGGGACAAGCTTGGCCCGCCGCCGTCTTGTCCGACGACTATACGGTCGTCCCCACGACCTCGGGTCTAGATTGGCCCGCTACCGTCATGTCCGAAGACTATAGGGTCGTCCCTACGACCACGGGACTAGATTGGCCCGCCACCGCCATGTCCGACGACTATAGGGTCGTCCCCACGACCCCGGGTCAAAGATGTCCAGCCGCCGTCTTGTCCGACGACTATAGGGTCGTCCCCACGACCCCGGGATTAGATTGGCCCGCCACCGTCAAGTCCGACGACCACGGGCCAAAGTTGGCCAGCCGCCGACATGTCCGACGACTATTGGGTCGTCCCCACGACCCCGGGACTAGATTGGTCCGCCACCGTCATGTCCGACGACTATAGGGCCGTACCTACGACCCCGGGCCAAAGTTGGCCAGCCGCCGACATGTCCGACGACTATAGGGTCGTCCCCACGACCCCGAGACTAGATTGGCCCGCCACCGTCATGTCCGACGACAATAGGGTCGTCCCCACGACCCCAGGTCTAGGTTGGCCAGCCGCCGACTTGTCCGACGACTATAGGGTCGTACCCACGACCCCGGGACTAGGCTGACAAGCCGCCAACATGTCCGACGACTATAGGGTCGTCCCCACGACCCCGGGCCAAAGATGTCCAGCCGCCGTCTTGTCCGACGACTATAGGGTCGTCCCCACGACCCCGGGACTAGATTGGCCCGCCACCGTCATGTCCAACGACTATAGGGTCGTCCCCACAACCACGGTCCAAAGTTCGCCAGTCGCCGACATGTCCGACGACTATTGGATCGTCCCCACGACCGCGGGCCAAAGTTGGCCAGCCGCCGACATGTCCGACGACTATAGGGTCGTCCCCACGAGCCCGAGACTAGATTGGCCCGCCACCGTCATGTCCGACGACAATAGGGTCGTCCCCACGACCCCGGGTCCAGGTTGGCCAGCCGCCGACATTTCCGACGACTATAGAGTCGTCCCCACGACACCGGGCCAAAGTTGGCCTGCCGCCGACATGTCCGACGACTATAGGGTCGTCCCCACGACCCCGGGACTAGATTGGTCCGCCACCGTCATGTCCGACGACTATAGGGTCGTCCCCACGACCCCGGGCCAAAGTTGGCCAGCCGCCGACATGTCCGACGACTATAGGGTCGTCCACACGACCCCGAGAATTGATTGGCCCGCCGCCGTCATGTCCGACGACTATAGGGTCGTCCCCACGACAACGGGCCAAAGATGGCCAGCCGCCGTGTTGTCCGACGACTATAGGGTCGTCCCCACGACCCCGGGCCAAAGTTGGCAAGCCGCCGAAATGTCCGACGACTGCAGGGTCGTCCCCACGACCCCGGGCCAAAGATGTCCAGCCGCCGTCTTGTCCGACGACTATAGGGTCGTCCCCACGACCCCGGGACTAGATTGGCCCGCCACCGTCATGTCCGACGACAATAGGGTCGTCCCCACGACCCCAGGTCTAGGTTGGCCAGCCGCCGACTTGTCCGACGACTATAGGGTCGAACCCACGACCCCGGGACTAGGCTGACAAGCCGCCAACATGTCCGACGACTATAGGGTCGTCCCCACGACCCCGGGCCAAAGATGTCCAGCCGCCGTCTTGTCCGACGACTATAGGGTCGTCCCCACGACCCCGGGACTAGATTGGCCCGCCACCGTCAAGTCCGACGACAATAGGGTCGTCCCCACGACCCCGGGTCTAGGTTGGCCAGCCGCCGACATTTCCGACGACTATAGAGTCGTCCCCACGACACCGGGCCAAAGTTGGCCAGCCGCCGACATGTCCGACTACTATAGGGTCGTCCCCACGACCTCGGGTCTAGATTGGCCCGCTACCGTCATGTCCGAAGACCTTAGGGTCGTCCCCACGACCACGGGACTAGATTGGCCCGCCACCGCCATGTCCGACGACTATAGGGTCGACCCCACGACCCCGGGTCAAAGATGTCCAGCCGCCGTCTTGTCCGACGACTATAGGGTCGTCCCCACGACACCGGGCCAAAGTTGGCCAGCCGCCGACATGTCCGACGACTATAGGGTCGTCCCCACGACCCCGGGACTAGATTGGCCCGCCACCGTCATGTCCGACGATTATAGGGTCGTCCCCACGACCCCGGGACAAGCTTGGCCCGCCGCCGACTTGTTCGACGACTATAGGGTCGTCCCCACGACCCCGGGACTAGATTGGCCCGCCACCGTCATGTCCGACGACAATAGGGTCGTCCCCACGACCCCAGGTCTAGGTTGGCCAGCCGCCGACTTGTCCGACGACTATAGGGTCGAACCCACGACCCCGGGACTAGGCTGACAAGCCGCCAACATGTCCGACGACTATAGGGTCGTCCCCACGACCCCGGGCCAAAGATGTCCAGCCGCCGTCTTGTCCGACGACTATAGGGTCGTCCCCACGACCCCGGGACTAGATTGGCCCGCCACCGTCATGTCCAACGACTATAGGGTCGTCCCCACAACCACGGTCCAAAGTTCGCCAGTCGCCGACATGTCCGACGACTATTGGATCGTCCCCACGACCGCGGGCCAAAGTTGGCCAGCCGCCGACATGTCCGACGACTATAGGGTCGTCCCCACGACCCCGGGACAAGCTTGGCCCGCCGCCGACTTGTTCGACGACTATAGGGTCGTCCCCACGACCCCGGGACTAGATTGGCCCGCCACCGTCATGTCCGATGACAATAGGGTCGTCCCCACGACCCCAGGTCTAGGTTGGCCAGCCGCCGACTTGTCCGACGACTATAGGGTCGTACCCACGACCCCGGGACTAGGCTGACAAGCCGCCAACATGTCCGACGACTATAGGGTCGTCCCCACGACCCCGGGCCAAAGATGTCCAGCCGCCGTCTTGTCCGACGACTATAGGGTCGTCCCCACGAACCCGGGACTAGATTGGCCCGCCACCGTCATGTCCAACGACTATAGGGTCGTCCCCACAACCACGGTCCAAAGTTCGCCAGTCGCCGACATGTCCGACGACTATTGGATCGTCCCCACGACCGCGGGCCAAAGTTGGCCAGCCGCCGACATGTCCGACGACTATAGGGTCGTCCCCACGAGCCCGAGACTAGATTGGCCCGCCACCGTCATGTCCGACGACAATAGGGTCGTCCCCACGACCCCGGGTCCAGGTTGGCCAGCCGCCGACATTTCCGACGACTATAGAGTCGTCCCCACGACACCGGGCCAAAGTTGGCCTGCCGCCGACATGTCCGACGACTATAGGGTCGTCCCCACGACCCCGGGACTAGATTGGTCCGCCACCGTCATGTCCGACGACTATAGGGTCGTCCCCACGACCCCGGGCCAAAGTTGGCCAGCCGCCGACATGTCCGACGACTATAGGGTCGTCCACACGACCCCGAGAATTGATTGGCCCGCCGCCGTCATGTCCGACGACTATAGGGTCGTCCCCACGACAACGGGCCAAAGATGGCCAGCCGCCGTGTTGTCCGACGACTATAGGGTGGTCCCCACGACCCCGGGCCAAAGTTGGCAAGCCGCCGAAATGTCCGACGACTGTAGGGTCGTCCCCACGACCCCGGGCCAAAGATGTCCAGCCGCCGTCTTGTCCGACGACTATAGGGTCGTCCCCACGACCCCGGGACTAGATTGGCCCGCCACCGTCAAGTCCGACGACTATAGGGTCGTCCCCACGACCTCGGGACTAGGTTGGCCAGCCGCCGACATGTCCGACGACTATAGGGTCGTCCCCACGACCCCGGGCCAATGTTGGCCAATCGCCGACATGTCCGACGACTATAGGGTCGTCCCTACGACCCCGGGACTAGATTGGCCCGCCACAGTCATGTCCAGCGACTATAGGGTCGACCACGGGCCAAAGTTGGCATGCCGCCGAAATGTCCGACGACTATAGGGTCGTCCCTACGACCCCGGGCCAAAGTTGGCCAGCCGCCGACATGTCCGACGACTGTAGGGTCGTCCCCACGACCCCGGGACTAGATTGGCCCGCCACCGTCAAGTCCCACGACTATAGGGTCGTCCCCAGGACCTCGCGACTAGATTGGCCCGCCACCGTCAAGTCCGACGACTATAGGGTCGTCCCCACGACCCCGGGCCAAAGTTGGCAAGCCGCCGAAATGTCCGACGACAGTAGGGTCGTCCCCACGACCCCGGGACTAGATTGGCCCGCCACCGTCAAGTCCCACGACTATAGGGTCGTCCCCAGGACCTCGCGACTAGATTGGCCCGCCACCGTCAAGTCCGACGACTATAGAGTCGTCCCCACGACCCCGGGCCAAAGTTGGCAAGCCGCCGAAATGTCCGACGTCTATAGGGTCGTCCCCACGACCCCGGGACTAGATTGGCTCGCCACCGTCATGTCCAACGACTATAGGGTCGCCCCCACGACCCCGGGCCAAAGTTGGCAAGCCGCCGAAATGTCCGACGACTGTAGGGTCGTCCCCACGCCCCCGGGACTAGATTGGCCCGCCACCGTCAAGTCCGACGACTATAGGGTCGTCCCCACGACCCCGGGACAAGGTTGGCCCGCCGCCGACTTGTCCGACGACTATAGGGTCGTACCCACGACCCCGGGACTAGGCTGACAAGCCGCCAACATGTCCGACGACTATAGGGTCGTCCCGACGACCCCGGGCCAATGTTGGCCAATCGCCAACATGTCCGACGACTATAGGGTCGTCCCTACGACCCCGGGACTAGATTGGTCCGCCACCGTCATGTCCGACGACTATAGGGTCGTCCCCACGACCGCGGGCCAAAGTTGGCAAGCCGCCGAAATGTCCGACGACTGTAGGGTCGTCCCCTCGACCCCGGGACTAGATTGGCCCGCCGCCGAATTGTCCGACGACTATAGAGTCGTCCCCACGACCACGGGCCAAAGATGGCCAGCGGCCGTCTTGTCCGACGACTAAAGGGTCGTCCCCACAACCGCGGGACTACGTTGGCTCGCCGCCGACTTGTCCGACGACTATAGGGTCGTCCCCACGACCCCGGGCCAAAGATGTCCAGCCGCCGTCTTGTCCGACGACTATAGGGTCGTCCCCACGACCCCGGGACTAGATTGGCCCGCCACCGTCATGTCCAACGACTATAGGGTCGTCCCCACAACCACGGTCCAAAGTTCGCCAGTCGCCGACATGTCCGACGACTATTGGATCGTCCCCACGACCGCGGGCCAAAGTTGGCCAGCCGCCGACATGTCCGACGACTATAGGGTCGTCCCCACGACCCCGGGACAAGCTTGGCCCGCCGCCGACTTGTTCGACGACTATAGGGTCGTCCCCACGACCCCGGGACTAGATTGGCCCGCCACCGTCATGTCCGATGACAATAGGGTCGTCCCCACGACCCCAGGTCTAGGTTGGCCAGCCGCCGACTTGTCCGACGACTATAGGGTCGTACCCACGACCCCGGGACTAGGCTGACAAGCCGCCAACATGTCCGACGACTATAGGGTCGTCCCCACGACCCCGGGCCAAAGATGTCCAGCCGCCGTCTTGTCCGACGACTATAGGGTCGTCCCCACGACCCCGGGACTAGATTGGCCCGCCACCGTCATGTCCAACGACTATAGGGTCGTCCCCACAACCACGGTCCAAAGTTCGCCAGTCGCCGACATGTCCGACGACTATTGGATCGTCCCCACGACCGCGGGCCAAAGTTGGCCAGCCGCCGACATGTCCGACGACTATAGGGTCGTCCCCACGAGCCCGAGACTAGATTGGCCCGCCACCGTCATGTCCGACGACAATAGGGTCGTCCCCACGACCCCGGGTCCAGGTTGGCCAGCCGCCGACATTTCCGACGACTATAGAGTCGTCCCCACGACACCGGGCCAAAGTTGGCCTGCCGCCGACATGTCCGACGACTATAGGGTCGTCCCCACGACCCCGGGACTAGATTGGTCCGCCACCGTCATGTCCGACGACTATAGGGTCGTCCCCACGACCCCGGGCCAAAGTTGGCCAGCCGCCGACATGTCCGACGACTATAGGGTCGTCCACACGACCCCGAGAATTGATTGGCCCGCCGCCGTCATGTCCGACGACTATAGGGTCGTCCCCACGACAACGGGCCAAAGATGGCCAGCCGCCGTGTTGTCCGACGACTATAGGGTCGTCCCCACGACCCCGGGCCAAAGTTGGCAAGCCGCCGAAATGTCCGACGACTGTAGGGTCGTCCCCACGACCCCGGGCCAAAGATGTCCAGCCGCCGTCTTGTCCGACGACTATAGGGTCGTCCCCACGACCCCGGGACTAGATTGGCCCGCCACCGTCAAGTCCGACGACTATAGGGTCGTCCCCACGACCTCGGGACTAGGTTGGCCAGCCGCCGACATGTCCGACGACTATAGGGTCGTCCCCACGACCCCGGGCCAATGTTGGCCAATCGCCGACATGTCCGACGACTATAGGGTCGTCCCTACGACCCCGGGACTAGATTGGCCCGCCACAGTCATGTCCAGCGACTATAGGGTCGACCACGGGCCAAAGTTGGCATGCCGCCGAAATGTCCGACGACTATAGGGTCGTCCCTACGACCCCGGGCCAAAGTTGGCCAGCCGCCGACATGTCCGACGACTGTAGGGTCCTCCCCACGACCCCGGGACTAGATTGGCCCGCCACCGTCAAGTCCCACGACTATAGGGTCGTCCCCAGGACCTCGCGACTAGATTGGCCCGCCACCGTCAAGTCCGACGACTATAGGGTCGTCTCCACGACCCCGGGCCAAAGTTGGCAAGCCGCCGAAATGTCCGACGACAGTAGGGTCGTCCCCACGACCCCGGGACTAGATTGGCCCGCCACCGTCAAGTCCCACGACTATAGGGTCGTCCCCAGGACCTCGCGACTAGATTGGCCCGCCACCGTCAAGTCCGACGACTATAGGGTCGTCCCCACGACCCCGGGCCAAAGTTGGCAAGCCGCCGAAATGTCCGACGTCTATAGGGTCGTCCCCACGACCCCGGGACTAGATTGGCCCGCCACCGTCATGTCCAACGACTATAGGGTCGTCCCCAGGACCTCGCGACTAGATTGGCCCGCCACCGTCAAGTCCGACGACTATAGGGTCGTCCCCACGACCCCGGGCCAAAGTTGGCAAGCCGCCGAAATGTCCGACGACAGTAGGGTCGTCCCCACGACCCCGGGACTAGATTGGCCCGCCACCGTCAAGTCCCACGACTATAGGGTCGTCCCCAGGACCTCGCGACTAGATTGGCCCGCCACCGTCAAGTCCGACGACTATAGAGTCGTCCCCACGACCCCGGGCCAAAGTTGGCAAGCCGCCGAAATGTCCGACGTCTATAGGGTCGTCCCCACGACCCCGGGACTAGATTGGCTCGCCACCGTCATGTCCAACGACTATAGGGTCGCCCCCACGACCCCGGGCCAAAGTTGGCAAGCCGCCGAAATGTCCGACGACTGTAGGGTCGTCCCCACGCCCCCGGGACTAGATTGGCCCGCCACCGTCAAGTCCGACGACTATAGGGTCGTCCCCACGACCCCGGGACAAGGTTGGCCCGCCGCCGACTTGTCCGACGACTATAGGGTCGTACCCACGACCCCGGGACTAGGCTGACAAGCCGCCAACATGTCCGACGACTATAGGGTCGTCCCGACGACCCCGGGCCAATGTTGGCCAATCGCCAACATGTCCGACGACTATAGGGTCGTCCCTACGACCCCGGGACTAGATTGGTCCGCCACCGTCATGTCCGACGACTATAGGGTCGTCCCCACGACCGCGGGCCAAAGTTGGCAAGCCGCCGAAATGTCCGACGACTGTAGGGTCGTCCCCTCGACCCCGGGACTAGATTGGCCCGCCGCCGAATTGTCCGTCGACTATAGAGTCGTCCCCACGACCACGGGCCAAAGATGGCCAGCGGCCGTCTTGTCCGACGACTAAAGGGTCGTCCCCACAACCGCGGGACTACGTTGGCTCGCCGCCGACTTGTCCGACGACTATAGGGTCGTCCCCACGACCCCGGGCCAAAGATGTCCAGCCGCCGTCTTGTCCGACGACTATAGGGTCGTCCCCACGACCCCGGGACTAGATTGGCCCGCCACCGTCATGTCCAACGACTATAGGGTCGTCCCCACAACCACGGTCCAAAGTTCGCCAGTCGCCGACATGTCCGACGACTATTGGATCGTCCCCACGACCGCGGGCCAAAGTTGGCCAGCCGCCGACATGTCCGACGACTATAGGGTCGTCCCCACGACCCCGGGACAAGCTTGGCCCGCCGCCGACTTGTTCGACGACTATAGGGTCGTCCCCACGACCCCGGGACTAGATTGGCCCGCCACCGTCATGTCCGATGACAATAGGGTCGTCCCCACGACCCCAGGTCTAGGTTGGCCAGCCGCCGACTTGTCCGACGACTATAGGGTCGTACCCACGACCCCGGGACTAGGCTGACAAGCCGCCAACATGTCCGACGACTATAGGGTCGTCCCCACGACCCCGGGCCAAAGATGTCCAGCCGCCGTCTTGTCCGACGACTATAGGGTCGTCCCCACGACCCCGGGACTAGATTGGCCCGCCACCGTCATGTCCAACGACTATAGGGTCGTCCCCACAACCACGGTCCAAAGTTCGCCAGTCGCCGACATGTCCGACGACTATTGGATCGTCCCCACGACCGCGGGCCAAAGTTGGCCAGCCGCCGACATGTCCGACGACTATAGGGTCGTCCCCACGAGCCCGAGACTAGATTGGCCCGCCACCGTCATGTCCGACGACAATAGGGTCGTCCCCACGACCCCGGGTCCAGGTTGGCCAGCCGCCGACATTTCCGACGACTATAGAGTCGTCCCCACGACACCGGGCCAAAGTTGGCCTGCCGCCGACATGTCCGACGACTATAGGGTCGTCCCCACGACCCCGGGACTAGATTGGTCCGCCACCGTCATGTCCGACGACTATAGGGTCGTCCCCACGACCCCGGGCCAAAGTTGGCCAGCCGCCGACATGTCCGACGACTATAGGGTCGTCCACACGACCCCGAGAATTGATTGGCCCGCCGCCGTCATGTCCGACGACTATAGGGTCGTCCCCACGACAACGGGCCAAAGATGGCCAGCCGCCGTGTTGTCCGACGACTATAGGGTCGTCCCCACGACCCCGGGCCAAAGTTGGCAAGCCGCCGAAATGTCCGACGACTGTAGGGTCGTCCCCACGACCCCGGGCCAAAGATGTCCAGCCGCCGTCTTGTCCGACGACTATAGGGTCGTCCCCACGACCCCGGGACTAGATTGGCCCGCCACCGTCAAGTCCGACGACTATAGGGTCGTCCCCACGACCTCGGGACTAGGTTGGCCAGCCGCCGACATGTCCGACGACTATAGGGTCGTCCCCACGACCCCGGGCCAATGTTGGCCAATCGCCGACATGTCCGACGACTATAGGGTCGTCCCTACGACCCCGGGACTAGATTGGCCCGCCACAGTCATGTCCAGCGACTATAGGGTCGACCACGGGCCAAAGTTGGCATGCCGCCGAAATGTCCGACGACTATAGGGTCGTCCCTACGACCCCGGGCCAAAGTTGGCCAGCCGCCGACATGTCCGACGACTGTAGGGTCCTCCCCACGACCCCGGGACTAGATTGGCCCGCCACCGTCAAGTCCCACGACTATAGGGTCGTCCCCAGGACCTCGCGACTAGATTGGCCCGCCACCGTCAAGTCCGACGACTATAGGGTCGTCTCCACGACCCCGGGCCAAAGTTGGCAAGCCGCCGAAATGTCCGACGACAGTAGGGTCGTCCCCACGACCCCGGGACTAGATTGGCCCGCCACCGTCAAGTCCCACGACTATAGGGTCGTCCCCAGGACCTCGCGACTAGATTGGCCCGCCACCGTCAAGTCCGACGACTATAGGGTCGTCCCCACGACCCCGGGCCAAAGTTGGCAAGCCGCCGACATTTCCGACGACTATAGGGTCGTCCCCACGACCCCGGGACTAGATTGGGCCGCCACCGTCAAGTCCGACGACTATAGGGTCGTTCCCACGACCTCGGGACTAGGTTGGCCAGCCGCCGTCATGTCCGAAGACTATATGGTCGTCCCCACGACCACGGGACTAGATTGGCCCGCCACCGCCATGTCCGACGACAATAGGGTCGTCCCCACGACCCCGGGTCTAGGTTGGCCAGCCGCCGACATGTCCGACGACTATTGGATCGTCCCCACGACCACGGGCCAAAGTTGGCCAGCCGCCGACATGTCCGACGACTATCGGATCGTCCCCACGACCACGGGCAAAAGTTGGCCAGCCGCCGACATGTCCGACGACAAAAGGGTCGTCCCCACGACCCCGGGTCTAGGTTGGCCAGCCGTCGACATGTCCGACGACTATAGAGTCGTCCCCACGACACCGGGCCAACGTTGGCCAGCCGCTGACATGTCCAACGACTATAGGGTCGTCCCCACGACCACGGGCCAAAGTTGGCCAGCCGCCGACATGTCCGACGACTATTGGATCGTCCCCACGACCACGGGCCAAAGTTGGTCAGCCGCCGACATGTCCGACGACTATAGGGTCGTCCCTACGACCCCGGGACTGGATTGGCCCGCCGCCGTCTTGTCCGACGACTATAGGGTCGTCCCCACGACCTCGGGTCTAGGTTGGCCAGCCGCTGACATGTCCGACGACTGTAGGGTCGTCCCCACGACCCCGAGACTAGATTGGCCCGCCACCGTCATCTCCGACGATTATAGGGTCGTCCCCACGACCCCGGGACAAGCTTGGCCCGCCGCCGACTTGTCCGACGACTATAGGGTCGTCCCTACGACCCCGGGACTGGATTGGCCCGCCGCCGTCTTGTCCGACGACTATAGGGTCGTCCCCACGACCCCGCGACTAGATTGGCCCGCCACCGTCAAGTCCGACGACTATAGGGTCGTCCCCACGACCCCGGGCCAAAGTTGGCAAGCCGCCGACATTTCCGACGACTATAGGGTCGTCCCCACGACCCCGGGACTAGATTGGCCCGCCACCGTCAAGTCCGACGACTATAGGGTCGTCCCCACGACCTCGGGTCTAGGTTGGCCAGCCGCTGACATGTCCGACGACTATAGGGACGTCCCCACGACCCCGAGATTAGATTGTCCCGCCACCGTCATCTCCGACGATTATAGGGTCGTCCCCACGACCCCGGGACTAGGTTGGCCAGCCGCCGACATGTCCGACGACTATAGGGTCGTCCCCACGACCCCGGGTCAAAGATGTCCAGCCGCCGTCTTGTCCGACGACTATAGGGTCGTCCCCACGACCCCGGGATTAGATTGGCCCGCCACCGTCAAGTCCGACGACCACGGGCCAAAGTTGGCCAGCCGCCGACATGTCCGACGACTATTGGGTCGTCCCCACGACCCCGGGACTAGATTGGCCCGCCACCGTCAAGTCCGACCACTATAGGGGCGTCCCCACGACCTCGGGACTAGGTTGGCCAGCCGCCGACATGTCCGACCACTATTGGGTATTCCCCACGACCAGGGGCCAAAGTTGGCCAGCCGCCGAAATGTCCGACGACTATAGGGTCGTCCCCACGGCCCCGGGCCAAAGATGTCCAGCCGCCGTCATGTCCGACGACTATAGGGTCGTCCCCACGACCCCGGGACTAGATTGGCCCGCCGCCGTCTTGTCCGACGACTATACGGTCGTCCCCACGACCTCGGGTCTAGATTGGCCCGCTACCGTCATGTCCGAAGACTATAGGGTCGTCCCCACGACCACGGGACTAGATTGGCCCGCCACCGCCATGTCCGACGACTATAGGGTCGTCCCCACGACCCCGGGTCAAAGATGTCCAGCCGCCGTCTTGTCCGACGACTATAGGGTCGTCCCCACGACCCCGGGATTAGATTGGCCCGCCACCGTCAAGTCCGACGACAATAGGGTCTTCCCCACGACCCCGGGTCTAGGTTGGCCAGCCGCCGACATTTCCGACGACTATAGAGTCGTCCCCACGACACCGGGCCAAAGTTGGCCAGCCGCCGACATGTCCGACTACTATAGGGTCGTCCCCACGACCTCGGGTCTAGATTGGCCCGCTACCGTCATGTCCGAAGACTATAGGGTCGTCCCCACGACCACGGGACTAGATTGGCCCGCCACCGCCATGTCCGACGACTATAGGGTCGACCCCACGACCCCGGGTCAAAGATGTCCAGCCGCCGTCTTGTCCGACGACTATAGGGTCGTCCCCACGACCCCGGGACTAGATTGGCCCGCCACCGTCAAGTCGGACGACCACGGGCCAAAGTTGGCCAGCCGCCGACATGTCCGACGACTATAGGGTCGTCCCCACGACCCCGGGACTTGATTGGTCCGTCACCGTCATGTCCGACGACTATAGGGTCGTCCCCACGACCCCGGGCCAAAGTTGGCCAGCCGCCGACATGTCCGACGACTATAGGGTCGTCCCCACGACACCGGGCCAAAGTTGGCCAGCCGCCGACATGTCCGACGACTATAGGGTCGTCCCCACGACCCCGGGACTAGATTGGCCCGCCACCGTCATGTCCGACGATTATAGGGTCGTCCCCACGACCCCGGGACAAGCTTGGCCCGCCGCCGACTTGTTCGACGACTATAGGGTCGTCCCCACGACCCCGGGACTAGATTGGCCCGCCACCGTCATGTCCGACGACAATAGGGCCGTCCCCACGACCCCAGGTCTAGGTTGGCCAGCCGCCGACTTGTCCGACGACTATAGGGTCGAACCCACGACCCCGGGACTAGGCTGACAAGCCGCCAACATGTCCGACGACTATAGGGTCGTCCCCACGACCCCGGGCCAAATATGTCCAGCCGCCGTCTTGTCCGACGACTATAGGGTCGTCCCCACGACCCCGGGACTAGATTGGCCCGCCACCGTCATGTCCAACGACTATAGGGTCGTCCCCACAACCACGGTCCAAAGTTCGCCAGTCGCCGACATGTCCGACGACTATTGGATCGTCCCCACGACCGCGGGCCAAAGTTGGCCAGCCGCCGACATGTCCGACGACTATAGGGTCGTCCCCACGACCCCGGGACAAGCTTGGCCCGCCGCCGACTTGTTCGACGACTATAGGGTCGTCCCCACGACCCCGGGACTAGATTGGCCCGCCACCGTCATGTCCGATGACAATAGGGTCGTCCCCACGACCCCAGGTCTAGGTTGGCCAGCCGCCGACTTGTCCGACGACTATAGGGTCGTACCCACGACCCCGGGACTAGGCTGACAAGCCGCCAACATGTCCGACGACTATAGGGTCGTCCCCACGACCCCGGGCCAAAGATGTCCAGCCGCCGTCTTGTCCGACGACTATAGGGTCGTCCCCACGACCCCGGGACTAGATTGGCCCGCCACCGTCATGTCCAACGACTATAGGGTCGTCCCCACAACCACGGTCCAAAGTTCGCCAGTCGCCGACATGTCCGACGACTATTGGATCGTCCCCACGACCGCGGGCCAAAGTTGGCCAGCCGCCGACATGTCCGACGACTATAGGGTCGTCCCCACGAGCCCGAGACTAGATTGGCCCGCCACCGTCATGTCCGACGACAATAGGGTCGTCCCCACGACCCCGGGTCCAGGTTGGCCAGCCGCCGACATTTCCGACGACTATAGAGTCGTCCCCACGACACCGGGCCAAAGTTGGCCTGCCGCCGACATGTCCGACGACTATAGGGTCGTCCCCACGACCCCGGGACTAGATTGGTCCGCCACCGTCATGTCCGACGACTATAGGGTCGTCCCCACGACCCCGGGCCAAAGTTGGCCAGCCGCCGACATGTCCGACGACTATAGGGTCGTCCACACGACCCCGAGAATTGATTGGCCCGCCGCCGTCATGTCCGACGACTATAGGGTCGTCCCCACGACAACGGGCCAAAGATGGCCAGCCGCCGTGTTGTCCGACGACTATAGGGTCGTCCCCACGACCCCGGGCCAAAGTTGGCAAGCCGCCGAAATGTCCGACGACTGTAGGGTCGTCCCCACGACCCCGGGCCAAAGATGTCCAGCCGCCGTCTTGTCCGACGACTATAGGGTCGTCCCCACGACCCCGGGACTAGATTGGCCCGCCACCGTCAAGTCCGACGACTATAGGGTCGTCCCCAAGACCTCGGGACTAGGTTGGCCAGCCGCCGACATGTCCGACGACTATAGGGTCGTCCCCACGACCCCGGGCCAATGTTGGCCAATCGCCGACATGTCCGACGACTATAGGGTCGTCCCTACGACCCCGGGACTAGATTGGCCCGCCACAGTCATGTCCAGCGACTATAGGGTCGACCACGGGCCAAAGTTGGCATGCCGCCGAAATGTCCGACGACTATAGGGTCGTCCCTACGACCCCGGGCCAAAGTTGGCCAGCCGCCGACATGTCCGACGACTGTAGGGTCGTCCCCACGACCCCGGGACTAGATTGGCCCGCCACCGTCAAGTCCCACGACTATAGGGTCGTCCCCAGGACCTCGCGACTAGATTGGCCCGCCACCGTCAAGTCCGACGACTATAGGGTCGTCCCCACGACCCCGGGCCAAAGTTGGCAAGCCGCCGAAATGTCCGACGACAGTAGGGTCGTCCCCACGACCCCGGGACTAGATTGGCCCGCCACCGTCAAGTCCCACGACTATAGGGTCGTCCCCAGGACCTCGCGACTAGATTGGCCCGCCACCGTCAAGTCCGACGACTATAGGGTCGTCCCCACGACCCCGGGCCAAAGTTGGCAAGCCGCCGAAATGTCCGACGTCTATAGGGTCGTCCCCACGACCCCGGGACTAGATTGGCTCGCCACCGTCATGTCCAACGACTATAGGGTCGTCCCCACAACCACGGGCCAAAGTTGGCCAGCCGCCGACTTGTCCGACGACTATAGGGTCGTACCCACGACCCTGGGACTAGGCTGACAAGCCGCCGACATGTCCGACGACTATAGGGTCGTCCCCACGACCCCGGGCCAAAGTTGGCAAGCCGCCCAAATGTCCGACGACTGTAGGGTCGTCCCCACGACCCCGGGCCAAAGATGTCCAGCCGCCGTCTTGTCCGACGACTATAGGGTCGTCCACACGAACCCGGGACTAGATTGGCCCGCCACCGTCAAGTCCGACGACTATAGGGTCGTCCCCACGACCTCGGGACTAGGTTGGCCAGCCGCCGACATGTCCGACGACTATAGGGTCGTCCCCACGACCCCGGGCCAATGTTGGCCAATCGCCGACATGTCCGACGACTATAGGGTCGTCCCTACGACCCGGGACTAGATTGGCCCGCCACAGTCATGTCCAACGACTATAGGGTCGACCACGGGCCAAAGTTGGCATGCCGCCGAAATGTCCGACGACTATAGGGTCGTCCCCACGACCCCGGGACTAGATTGGCCCGCGACCGTCAAGTCCGACGACTATAGGGTCGTCCCCACGACCCCGGGCCAAAGTTGGCAAGCCGCCGACATTTCCGACGACTATAGGGTCGTCCCCACGACCCCGGGACTAGATTGGGCCGCCACCGTCAAGTCCGACGACTATAGGGTCGTCCCCACGACCTCGGGACTAGGTTGGCCAGCCGCCGTCATGTCCGAAGACTATATGGTCGTCCCCACGACCACGGGACTAGATTGGCCCGCCACCGCCATGTCCGACGACAATAGGGTCGTCCCCACGACCCCGGGTCTAGGTTGGCCAGCCGCCGACATGTCCGACGACTATTGGATCGTCCCCACGACCACGGGCCAAAGTTGGCCAGCCGCCGACATGTC